>CM076577.1:989346531-989801414 GCA_034641835.2 Pinus albicaulis | reverse complement strand
TCATTAAAATATTCACATGTTTTATTCCTTTGAGACAAACATTAAATATAATAACAATACATGTTGCTGTTTATTGCGAGGTACATATGTTATTTTATAATATAAATTTAATATATATATATGGAATGTAGTAACAGGACAACTTTATCACTTTATAAAGTGTATTGCCTTATGTTGCCTATGTTTATGTGTTAGCGGGACCTAAAAAGGAGAAAAGACAGCCGACCTAACAAATTAATAATGTCTTTCTATATATTTGACATCCTATGTTTGCCATGGACAAAGGCGGTGTGACAAATATATATATATATATATATATATATATTCGACATCCTCCTATGTTTGCCATGGACAAAGGCGGTGTGACAAATTAATATAGTTTTAATATGCGTTTATAACAGAGATAAAAACACAAAGATAGCATGTTTTTTAAGTAATACAGTTGTCATTATTTTATATAATAAAAATGTTAATTAGTTTTATTTTTAGTGGTGGAGAAGAAAGATTAAGATCTTCTCTACCTAAATTTAATTCGCACATATAAGATAATAAATTTTAATATAATGACTTAGAAGTATAATAATAATACAAATATAAAATTTTAAAAAAAGTTTAAGTATTTATCACAGTATTATAAAATATTATATTACCGATTCAAAATTCAAATCTTTTCTATCAAATCAATAAAAATATTAATTTAAATAATATAATATTTATAATTTTGTAAATTAAAATATTTTAAATACTAATCAAATTATAAAAAAAAAATTCTTTCAAATTAAGATGCATTAGATGGAATAACTAATAATTTTATTTATTTATGATCTTTGAACATATGATGGAATGATGAGATATGTTCAAAAATCTCTTCAACTATTTAGACCATTGTTAAGTCTAATTTATTATATTTTCAAAATATATTATTTATTAATAAAATTTATAATTTATTGATGTAAGCAATATAGATTATATAGATGAAAGTCATATTTGAACTTTATTTTAGAGACAAGGGAGAAATCTTTGTTTTCAAATTATGTTTGGAAGTTTTTTTTAAGTGTAATTTGTTATTTTATATTATAGATAGAAAATTATGACTAAAACTATATTCTAATGTTTGTTTTTTTTTTTTTTTTCAAATTAACCATTATAATTGAGATGACATTTTAATTAAATTTGTTTTGTTTTCTTATATAATTAATGCATTATATTTTTAATATTTTTTATTTAAAATATTCATGAATACAAATTATTTAAAATATAAATAATAATGCATTATATTTTTAATAATTTTATAATATTTTTTAATTTAAAACATTTTTTAAAATTTAAATAATATAGTATATAAATAACTAAATATTTACTTAATAAAAATTAAAAAAATTTCATGTATAATAAACTTGTCAAAATCAAATGCTTAACATATAAAGAGTCATTTTCCTTTTCCAAATAAACATGATAATGTTGATGCATTGAATATACAAATGAAGTAAAAAAAGGTTTCATGTACAATAAACTTGTCAAAATCAAATGCTTAACATATAAGGTAGTCATTTTCCTTTTCCAAATAAACATGATAATATTGATGCATTGAATATACAAATGAAAAATCTTCTTAAAAATGCTTGGACAAGTATGTGCCAAATTCCTTTCCTACCAATGAAGCAACAATTTTCTTCACAATATGTGAATGAAAAAAAAAATTTGAATTTCCTTGGTTTATGGGAAGTAAGAAGTTTCTTTCAAATTTAATTACAAATCGCATTTGGTTTAGTTAGGAGTATCAGATGGTCCATCAACATTTTGCACATGTTTAATTTTATGATGGGATCTATGCTCTTGGCAGGCCACCCCGATAGGGGAAGGGAATTGAACCCGTGATGAGTGCTATAACAACCCGCCTTATCACCGTTTAACCAAAATCCCACAGACAATTTATATTTTTATTTTGATTAATTAATAGTATATTGGTTTTTTGTGATATTGTATTTTTTTTTAATTAAATCAAGAGATTTATTTTATAGTCCAGTATAATGTGTAAATATAATGTCTAAAAATGTCAATCTATTATCAAAATTAAAATGTTACCAAAAAAATAAATAATATACAAAACATTTAAAAAATATAAGCTCATAAAAAAATTACGCAGTGAAATTTCTTTGTAATGTCATGTTAAATTTGTATTTAAGATACAAATCTTCTTTGTGACACTACCTTTTTCTTCTTTTTTTTTTGGTTAATGAAAAGATGATTTTTTTCTTCTAGGGAAAACAAAATCGAACTCTTATTGGGAGACCGTAACAAAACGTGTCACCTACACGGAAGCTGTCGAGTGTCGAGATGGAAGGTCCATGGTTGGTTTCAGGGTTGGAATTTGGATTTCTCTTTCCCGTCACATATTTTTTTTTGAGGTTTTAGGTCATTATGTTCCCCTTCAAAAAAAATTATCTTTAAAATTTTTACTTTAGTGATGTTATCATAATAAATTAGTCTTTCACCAATACAGATTTGATTAAAAAACTATGTAAGAAAACAACTACAATATTTATAACCATATAAATCTAGTCTTCTCCAATCTCTTAGTTTAACATAAAATTAAATGAAATGAAAAGCAAATAGATGTAGATAACTTTAAAAAAAAAAAAAATTATTGCTTAGCATGTAATTATTGATTTCACCTTCAACTTTATATAAACTTGATATATTAATTGAAAATAAAAATAGAATAGTCAAGAAAGTTTTTTTTTTCATTCAGAAGCTATGAGTTTTTAAGTATCCATTACATTGTTTTGATTTCACCTTCAACTTTATATAAAATTGATATATTAATTGACAATAAAAATAAAACTAGTCAAAAAAGTGAAATTAATATTATCTCTTAGTATCCATTACATTGTTGCAAAGAAAAACAATGGTTGAAGGTCTTCCTATTATGAAGTGTCAACATTTACCATGTGAAGCTTGTGCACTTGGTAAGCAGCATAAAGAGGAGTTTCCTGTTCATACAGAGAAAAGACAATATGATATACTTGAATTAATTCACACTGATGTATGTGGACCTATGCAAACTAGGTCGCTTGGTGGTGCTTCCTACTTTCTTATTTTTGTTGATGATAGATCTAGATATACATGGGTCTATTTCATATGAAGAAAAAGTGGCGTCTTTGAGTATTTTAAAGAATTCAGAACTTTGATTGAAAAAAAAACAGGTAAATACATTAAAATTCTCAAATCAGATCACGGTGGTGAATATAAATCAGGAGTGTTTAATAGGTATTGTAAATTTCATGGGATCCAACAACAGTTCACAGTACCTCATAATCCTCAGCAAAATGGTGTTGCTAAGAGATGGAATAGAACACTAGTGGAGTGTGCTCATAGTATGCTTCAAGGTAAAAACATTTCTAATGGTTTCTCGGCAGAAGCCATTAATACTGCTGTTTATTTGAAGAATCGAAGTCCCACTAAGAAATTAACTTCTCAAACCCTTTTGAGTTTCTTTATGGTCATAAACCTGATGTCAGTCATTTAAGAGTATTTGGATGTACTGTCTTTGCACATATTCCTAAGGATAACAGAAGAAAGCTTGATGCAAAGTCAATCAAGTGTGTTTTTATTGGGTATTGTACAGATCAGAAAGCATATAAACTATTTGATCCTAGTTCACATAAACTGTTTGCAAGTTGAGATGTGATGTTTCATGAGAATGCTAATAAAAGTGATACAATGAATGATTCTTGGCATATATCTAATGATGATCATGTCAAAATTGATACTTTGGTTAAACAAGAACAGGAACAGATACAGGTACAGGTTCAAGATCAGAATGAAAGCAGCATGAGCACATCTAGCAGCAGTGATTCATCACGAGAGGAAGATTCACCTCAAAGCAGGAGAATCATGGATGGAACTCCAACAGGTATTGTAGAACCAAGAAGGTCAACCCGACAAACCCAGCTTCCTGCAAGGTATAGAGATTATGCCTTGATGTTTAATATCATGAATGTTGTAGAACTAGTTGATTATGAACAAGCTAAAGAGCATGAACAATGGAGAAATGCTATGAATGATGAATATGAATCTCTTGTGAAAAATCAAACATGGGAATTAGTTGAACTCCCTGAAAACAAAGTTCTAATTGGAAGCAAATGGTTGTATAAATCTAAATTTAAAGCAGATGGTAGCATTGATAAATTTAAGGTGAGATTAGTTGCAAAAGGATATGCTCAACAGGAGGGAATTAATTATGAAGATACTTTTGCACCAGTAGCTAAATTGAATACAATTAGAGTACTGATTGCCTTAGCTACAAAACATAATTGGAATATACATCAATTGGATGTCAAATCTGCTTTTCTGAATGGTGATTTAAAGGAAGAAGTTTATCTGGTTCAACCTGAAGGGTTTGTCAAAGAGGGACAGGAGCATCTAGTCTGCAAGTTAAGAAAAGCCTTATATGGTTTGAAACAGGCCTCGAGATCATGGTGTGTAAAGATTGATACCTTCTTTCATCAAAATGGGTTTGTGAAAAACAAAAATGATCCTAACCTGTATGTTAAGAAAGATGAAGAAATTTTTTTTGCTTTAATATCTTTATATGTGGATGATCTCATTATCACAAGCAATGCTTATAAGTTAATTGAAGAAATTAAAATTCAGTTGTCTCAGGAATTTGAAATGAAATATTTGGGTGAATTGCATTAATATTTAGGAATTGAGATATGGAGAGAGCCTGGTAAAACATTGATCACTCAAAGTAAATACACAAAGGAAATTCTTAAAAAGTTCAATATGAGTGATTGCAAAGCTATGTCAACTCGCTTAGAACATAATGCAAAGTTGTACAAAGAAGATGGAACTAAAGAGGCAAATAGAACTTTATATCGTCAGTTGGTGGGAAGTCTGAACTATCTCACCACTACTAGACTAGACATTGCATACTCAGTCAGTATCCTTAGTCAGTTTATGGCTAAGCCTTCAGGAAATCACTAGAACGCTGCAAAGAAAGTTCTCTGATACTTAAAAGGAACAATCAATTTAGGTATTATGTATACTAATTTATTTGATGTTGCACTGACAGGTTTTTCTGATTTAGATTGGGCAGGAAATCTTGATGAAAGATAATCTGCCTCTGGCTATGCATTTCATATAGGATCAGGGGTTGTGTCATGGAGTAGTAAGAAACAACCAACTGTTTCTTTATCATCAACATAATTTGAGTACAAAGCTTTGAACAATGTCACCTGTGAAGCTGTTTGGTTGCAGAGAATTCTTGTAGATCTCGAAGAGGAGCAAAGTCGTTCAACCTACATAAATTGTGATAATCAAAGTGCTATCAAATTAGCACACAATCCAATATATCATGCCAGATCAAAACACATTGAGCCGCAATACCACTTTATACGAGAGAAGATTGAATCAAATGAAATTGATTTAGTATTTTGTAATACCAAGGATAATATGGCTGATATATTTACCAAGCCTCTTGGTAAACTCAAGTTTAAAGTTTTTAGAGGTAAATTAGGTGTTGTAGAAAATCCATTTCTCCATTAAGGGAGGATGTGAGAATAATCTAGAATAATGTAGAAATAGGAGTGGTTATGGTTTGTTGAACGAGAGTTTTATAATTAGAGTTTATTTCAACCAGTTCAAGATTGTTGCCTCAAACTTAGGAAGATTAGGTGAGTGCCTATGCTATAAATATGTAATGTCTAGTTGAGCTAATAACAAGTTGTGTGAGCTCTGTCTCACTTTGTGTGTGTTGCATTTGTTTATTTAATTTCATTGACTTATTGAGTAGTACCAAATATTTACCATAACCAAAAATGAATCTAACTCAAAGTACAGTATAAAAATAAATCTGGAAAATTTACTATAACCAAAAAAACAAAATAGAAATTAAAAGGAAATCAACATCTTGAAAATAGGAATTAATGCAAGTCTTAGTTTTCATTGATATAAAACAGGGTCTTGGTTTATTTCTTAAATTTGTAGAAAAGGAAATCCAAATTGTTGATGTTGAATGACATGTCTTGGTTTTCATTCATATAAAACATGCCCTAAGTTGCAGTAACTCATCGAGTGATGAACATGGTAACAATGTTAGGTATTTACTTACTTTTGTACGAATAAGGAGCCAAACTTTTGATGTTCATGAACATGGTAACAATGTTAGGTATTTACTTACTTTTGTACGAATAAGGAGCCAAACTTTTGATGTTCAATGTCAGTTATAAAGTCCATCCCCCCACATCTTGTAGCACATGTATTTTTACACCCATTTCATGGCCATCTATGTTATATTACTTATTTCCGTAATGCCAGGGATGAAAACCACCCTATGTATGTATTTTTGGTATTTTCATTTATGTTGTGGTTGGTTGAAGATTTGAAAAATTTAAATTAATAACTTGATAAAACTAGATTTTACATAAATTAGTTCAATGAATAATTTTTTTTTTTTTTTAAATACATAAACATTAAATGTTTTGGTACACAAGCATTAAATTTTTATTTTCAATAAAATTTATATTATAAAATTAAACTCCACACAAACCAATTTATTTATATTATATGGATAAAAGGCAAAATAAAAAAAAGAAAAATAACTATTTATATATTTAAATATTACATTTTTGTGTTACTATGCTCTCCAACAAAGTATAATAGAAATGTTGTAATTTCAAATTACACAAAATTAAAAATTCAAGTAAATTAAATAAAAAGATTGACATAATGTCATGAACATTTTAACTAGATCAAAATACAATAAAAAAAAAAATAATAAAATAAAATAATAATAAACTATAAATATAGCCCATGGTATTGACCCATGGTAATGTTTTAGACCATTAAATTCACAAGTAAATAATTTTATGTATCTTTTTTATAATGTTAGTTTTAAGTAAATAATTTTATATATGTTTTGGTGACTTTTAAATTAAAATGTTGTTATTAAAAATTTGTTAGATTTTAACCTCAATTTTTTTAACAAAATTTAAATTAATAACTTAATAAAACAAGATTTTACATAAATTAGTTCAATGATTATTTTTCTTTTGTAAAATGCATAACCATTAAGTGTTTTGGTACATAAGATTAAATTTTTATTTTCAAAAAAAATTCTATCATAAAATTAAACTCCACAAAAACCAATCAATTTATATTACATGGATAAAAAAAAATATAAAAAAAGGAAAATAACTATTTATATATTTAAATATTACATTTTTGTGTTACTATGCTCTCCAACAAAGTATGATAGAAATGTTGTAATCTCATGTTTAACATTTTGAAACTGTAAACACAGCCCATGGTATTGACCCATTGTCATGTTTTAGACCATTAGATTCACAAGTAAATAGTTTTATATAATGTTAGTTTTAAGTAAATAATTGTATATATGTTTTGGTGACTTTTAAATTAAAATGTTGTTATTAAAAATATGTTAGATTTTAACCTCAATTTTTTTAACAAAATTTAAATTAATAACTTAATAAAACTAGATTTTACATAAATTAGTTCAATGAATATTTTTTTTGTAAAATACATAAAGATTAATTAGTTTGGTACATAAACATTAAATTTTTATTTTCAATAAAATTTATATCGTAAAATTAAACTCCACAAAAACCAACTAATTTATATTATATGGATAAAAAACAATATAAAAAAAGGAAAATAACTATTTGCATATTTAAATATTATATTTTTCTGTTACTATGCTCTCCAACAAAGTATAATAGAAATGTTCTAATCTCATGTTTCACATTTTGACCATGTCAAATTACACAAAATTAAAAATAAAAGTAAATTAAATAAAAATATTGACATAATTTAATGAACATTTCAACTCGGTCAAAAAAAAATAAAAAAATAAAAAATAATAATAATAAACTATAAATACAGCCTATGGTATTGACCCATTGTATTCATGTGGAATGTAGTTTATTTAAAGGGGGGAATTAAGATTCCCTAAATCAATAACTCTAGATGTGAATCAAATGTCTTGATATGCAAACCTCTTTCCTCTTTGAAAACAACTCCCCTATGTGCCAATTTGTCCATGTTTGAGCCATTGGATAAAATGCTAGACTATTGAAATGTTTTAGGCCATTAGATCCACAAGTAAATAGTTTTATATATGTTTTTTATAATGTTAGTTTTTTTCTTCTTAATAAGTTACAATGAATTTAGGTTTTGGTGAATTTTAAGTTAAAATGTTGTTATTAATATTTTGTTAGATTTTAAACTCAATTTTTTTAATAAAATTTAAATTAATAACTTAATAAAACTAGATTTTACATAAATTAGTTTAATGAATAAAAAAAATTGTAAAATACATAAACATTAAATTTTTGGGTACATAAGCATTAAGTTTTTATTTTCAATAACATTTATATCATAAAATTAAACTCCACAAAAACCAACTAATTTATATTACATTGATAAAAAACAATATAAAAAGGAAAATAACTATTTATAGATTTAAATATTACATTTTTATGTTACTATGCTCTCCAACAAAGTATGATAGAAATGAATTTGGAAAATGTCATGAAGCATATCTCAAGTTCCATTCATTTGGATTTGAAGTATATGGAAGAAGAAAAGTAGGCCAATGTAGACTTATCAAGAATATATGATTCTTTAGAAGGAAACAATGTTGAAAACGCTATGAAGGACCAAATAGAAAAATTAAAAACAGAAGAGGACTCTTCAGAAAATGAGTTAGTTGAGGATTTTGGAATCCAGATGAGCTACATTATCTCACAGATTCAAGCAAGCCCTAAAAAGAGACAAATAATAGTGATATAGAGACCATTTATTTAGAAACAAGATAAAGCTAGAATTATAGCTAGGAGATAGAGTTATGGGAAGAGAAACATTCCAATTGTAAAGAGGAGTGTTACATGAGTAGTAGTTTACTCAACATAATTCTCCATTGCTTATTTTGGAATATTTGGAGCTGAGAATGTTCCTACATGTTCCTACTACCTCATCAGTTGAAGAAGGCCCACATGAGAAAATCATAAGAGATTACTCAATGTTATTTTCATTTGATATTCAGTCGCTCTGCTCTTTTTTGTCTAGCAGTCTCTTTACCTCTACCCTTAAATTTTGTCTAGTAGTCTCTTTACCTCTGCCCTTAAATTAAATGGCTCAAAAAATACTAGACAAAATACACTTACCTATTGCAATCAGTTGAAAAAAAAAAAAATTCTAAAGGGTCACTTGGGGAGGAATTTATTATTTAAAAGATCGGGAAAATAATTTCCTTTCAGAACCAAAATGTATGATCTCCACGGAAGGGAGTTATTACATGTAAAATTTGTTCCCATTCTTGTCACTCCAAAATTTGATTGTTTCTTTTTATTTGATGGGAAAATAAATGACCTTTAAAAGGTATGATCCTTAAAGAAGTCACCAGATTCCCTCATTATGAATTGATTTTTTCTTCTTAATTTTGGGTCTTGATGATGTTTGACTAAGGTGAAAAGTTCCAAAGAAGCGTAATATTTTTTGTTTGTTCAAAGATGAATTATAGAAATATGATTTGTTCAAAGATGAATTATAGAAATATGATTGTAAATAATTTATTAATATAAATTATCTAAAGTGAGATTAATTAATTATCCCCAACGGTTAAAAAGAGCCCAAATGTCTCTTATCCATAAAATTCACTATTAAGATAGCTCTATGCTCTATGTTCAAATGATAGGTGAAGTTGGATTTACCATACTTAAGCTTCTTAGAGTCTCTTATGAATTACAACATGTCATAATGATAAATTTTTATTCCATTAAATAATTCTAGTTATAAAGTCAAGTGAGTGTTCTAGGAGTAGTATCAGAGGAATTGAACATTGCAAATGTGGTAGAATCAAATCATTTCATGGAAGGGTGAAGTCTGAGCAACCTGGCCCTAAAAACCAAGTGCATCTTTCATAGGGGCAAAAAATAAACATGCAGATTTAGTCATATAGAGGTCTTTAGTACTTTGGCCAAAATGTCCCATCCATTATAAAAAAACACATCTTACATGCAATTAATAACAAGTTGTTCCACATCAATTACCCAAGATGGATATTTTGATTTGAGGTCCAGCAAACATAATTCTCCACCCCTTATTCTGGAGGAAAGTTCCTATTACCTCTTCTTTCTTATATGCTATATGTTATTCTTTCCTATACTACAACCTTAAGGAATTTCCTTTGCAACATGTGGTGCAATTGCTAGTTTATGCATTTCCTTTGCAATATGTGGTGCAATTGCTAGTTTATGTTTTAGTGAATAATTTAGAGAATGGAAATGAGATTTTTATAAATACAAAAAAAATATACAAAAGTGACATTGTAAATACAAAATTATATAGTTAAAAGTAATAAACTAATATAAGTACAAGTAGGGGTTAAAATTTAAGTTCATTTTCCTGTTATTTCACTTTTTACCAATAAAATACAGTTTATTATGAAACAAACACGTCAAGTGAGTGAAATTAAAAATAGCTCTATGCAATTTTTTTTTTATTTGGTCAATATGAAATTAAACCATCCTAGATCCATCTTAACTCAGGATCTAGAGAGATATCAAATAGCTTGTGACACAAACCTATTTTTACTTGGTGAAAAGAAATTTGAACCTTAAAAATTGTGTATGTTTTTTATATTATACATTTTATTTTAAAATATTTTTAGGAGTCGTAAATAATTCATTTCTCCATTAAGCTAGAGATTTAAATATAATAGAGAAATTGAAAAGAATTTGAAGATGATGTTTATATAAATATTTTATTTTGCTTAGTGAGAGTATTTATATTCAAATTTCTTCATCAAGTCTATCAATATGTATTTGGTCACTAAACATGCATACGCCTATTTTAATAAAGTCTTGATTAGTATTTTTCTGTTATCACTATTTGGTTAAATATTTGATCAATTGCTCAAATTAAAAATCACTTCGACTATTGTTCATACTAATTTTCATCAAACAGAGACTTCACTTGAGTAAGTTTGAGTAGATTTTAATATAATTGAATAATTTATACAGACAAATTGCAAATTCTGAAATTCTGATATATATTTGAATATAATTTTCGATTTTATGGAATATTTTCTCTCCTCCATGGAATTCATGCAAGGTGAAAAGGATAGGCTCCTCCTTTAACTGATCCTCATGAGTAGCAGACTCCTCTCTAGGAAATGATTCATCTTAACGTGAGTAAGTTCAACTGGCCTTTACTTTCACTTTATTGACAATATCTAATATCAACACGTTAAATATCATTTAAGTCTAATATCAACAAGTTAAACATCATTTTAACAAAATCTTTTACCCCAATCTCTTCAAATTTAACTGCATTCGCTTCAATATTTGCAGGTATACATTGTGTTTTTTTCTTTTAACTTAGATGAAAATGGTAAAAGGAGATCATCATAAAATAAATTCAATGATGGGTAACCTCTCGTACAAGACTTTGTATTTATTTATTTTAAAATATAATGGTGATGATGGTTACCGTTGGCTAAGACCAATGCTGACCTTAAGGGAGGAGAAATAATCTAAGGTTGATTCTTCAAAATTTTGTTTCTATGGTCGAAGAGAAGAGAAATAAGTGCTCCAAGATCGTTATAGGTGGGTTGGATTAATAGGTCTAGAATATTGCAAGTGTGGCAAATGGTAGGGAATTGAGAGCCAATATGAGTAAGAAAGAGGTAGTCTAAAAATCACAAATATACATATTCTATCATTCCAAAAAGCCTTGGAAATAGACCAACTCCGAAACTCATGAGAATTAATTTTTATCTTAGCGATATTCATTTTTTTTATCACTGAACAACACAAATAAATAATTCTAATTACCAACATGCTACCTCACACTTAAACTCTAGAATCTATATATAACACTTAACACTTGTAATTATCAAATTTCCACGTTCACACAAAAGATAATTAAATTCCACGCTTGGTAGAAAAACTACACTATAGCCTTCAAAGTCGTCCATATGTAGGGTGTGGCCATTGAGGGGCACGTCCGCGCGGCTTGACTGCCGGCATCTCCATGTGCGTTGAAATCATTTTGCTCGTGGGCGGCCTCATTAATGACAATTAATGACATGCCATAAATATTTTAATTTCAACTTTATCCATTTAAGGGTCGCCGTCTTATAATAATAAAAAATAATATGAACTTTATTGAATTGAAAATTTAATTAATGACAAAATATAATCCAATGGTACAACATAATATAATAAAATATAAAATATAATATGGGATTCATTGAATTGAAAATTTAGCCGCGGGAATCAAGATGAGTGAACACGGAAGTGGAGAATATTTCAAGTATATCGCTGAAGAGACGTGAACGTGAAGGACACAGGAAATATGGCTATAAAAGACGGTCCCCTCTCCCCAAAAATTTAACCGAAAGTTGCAATTAAGTCAGTGGTGACATAGAAATGAGTGTCCGAAATATGAAATCGATTAAGTTCTCCGCGATGGCGATCTCCTTGGTTACAATGGTGACGATGAATTTGTATTTTGTATCCGCGGAGCAATGCGGACGGCAAGCAGGCGGAGCTCTTTGTCCCGGTGGCTTGTGCTGCAGCAAATGGGGATGGTGTGGCAACACAGAGGGCCATTGCGGGCAGGATTGCCAGAGTCAATGTGGAGGATCGACTCCCACGCCTCCCTCACCCACTCCCGGTGGACAGGGAGTTGCATCTATCATCACCGAAAGCATTTTCAATGACTTATTGAAGCACAGAAACGACGCCGGCTGCAAGGCCAGCGGATTCTACTCCTACTCTGCCTTCATTGCGGCTGCCAACGCTTTTTCCGGCTTCGGCACCACTGGGGATCTCGATACTCGGAAAAGAGAGCTCGCTGCTTTCTTTGGCCAAACCTCCCACGAAACCACAGGTGAGATTTTCGTCGCTATTACTAGTGATTTCCCTTTGTGATATTATTTGGCTTTACATCTCATTTGGTATGAAATATTGGTAAACAGGCGGATGGGCGACGGCCCCAGACGGCCCATACGCGTGGGGTTATTGTTTCAAAGAGGAGCAAGGCAATCCTCCGGCCGAGTACTGCCAGGCAACCGCCCAATGGCCCTGCGCATCTGGAAAGAGATACTACGGACGAGGGCCCGTTCAATTATCATGGTTAGTCATTTCGGGCATCTTATCAATTTTAATTCCATTCCCCATATTCTGCACAGACGCACCCAAAAAAGTATCCTGATGAAACTTAACCCTAATGCTCCATCTGCTCAATTTGATTTTTACTACTCAGGAATTACAACTATGGACCGGCAGGGAGGGCAGTCGGATTCGATGGCATAAGCAACCCCGACATTGTTGCTAACGATGCCACGGTCTCTTTTAAAACAGCGGTGTGGTTCTGGATGACTGCCCAGTCTCCAAAACCTTCCTGCCACGACGTGATGACGGGGAGATGGAGTCCATCCGGCAGCGACAGCGCCGCCGGGAGAGCGGCTGGATATGGAGTGGTTACCAACATCATCAACGGCGGGCTGGAGTGCGGGAAAGGCAGCGACTCGAGGCAGCAGGATCGCATTGGCTTTTACAAAAGATACTGTGATATTCTTGGGGTGAGCTACGGATCAAACCTGGATTGCAACAACCAGAGGCCTTTCGGCTCTGCTGTTAAATCTGAACCTCGTCTTATCAAAACCGTGGTTTGAACACGGTTCATGAATCTGAGATTTGGGATAGTAGCGTTTCCATCTGCAAATAACGTATAATAAAGTCCATACGAATGAACTGTGGCATTGGACGACCGTGGTTTGCTTTTTCTAAAGGTTGAGAATAATGGGTATTTGGTATTAACTATGATTAAGAATCATATGCAATGCTCATTGATGTTTCGATTATGTGAATATGCTTTGGAATATTATATTATAAAGTAAATAATAATTGCAATTCCTTACTTGAGCTGGTGTGCTTATCATAGACGGCAGAATGTTATACAACAAACTAAAGCGAATGTCCACGTCCGCGACTGTAGCGTCTCGCATCTTATAATTTTATGTTTATTACAAAGAATTTCTTTAGAAATAAACACATGATTTATTGTTTTGATACAAAGATGAAATAGAATAACAATACAAAGTTATCACTTTATAAACTTTTCTTCTGTTTATTTTTCGAATTCCGAAATAAGAGTTCGGTAGAGATGTCATTTAATAATATAATTTTATAAAAAAAATTCACAGGTATATACATGGAATACACGACAACTTTATCACTCTATCAAGTTATTTGCCTTACACACTAGTAATATAATTTTATTCCAATTTAATTCTCACCAATAACATAATAAATTATATACCTATATATGGCTCATTTTCTATGAAATATTGTGTAAATCATGTAATTGATGTAAATCATGTAATTGAAGATTTAAAGCATGGTTATGTTTAGTTATGTGACCTATAAAAAGAAGCTTTATAACATGGAAGTTAAGAAATTTTCCAAAAGTAAAGTTTTATAATATGAAAGTTCAAAAATTTCTCAAAATTACTTCTAACTAAATATTTAGTTATATTTAATTATGCAAAAAGTTCCCAAAATGTTATAAATTAGTCAAATTAGTTATAAATTAGTCAAATTCCTTAATAATCAAATTACACCAAGAAGTGCCTTAAAATAACACCCTATCACCTTCTACTCTAAAAGTTAACTAAATTAGAACTTTAAGAAAAATTATTATTATCATTATTAATTATAAAAAAAATTAATATATGACAAACATAATAATATATTTTTTGAATTTGTATTTTCGATCAGGTAACTTTTACACCATGAAGTGCCTTAACATAACACCCTGAGATCACCCTGAGCTCCTTTCCACCATTTAGGCCTTCAATTTTTTTTTTCTAATATTTGTTGTTTTGTGAACATTTTGGGCAGTTTTTTATTACATACCATGTTTCATAGCATGCTCTACACTGGAATGAAACATTTTCATAGTCAAGCTTTTGGACTCGAACATAATTTTGAATCGTCGAATTAATTTTGGAAGGAAAAGCCTTGTTGAATTCCATCTCCACACATATTTTAGAATAAGTAGTCTTAAAAAAAATTCAATTTCATGCTACTACAATAAAACTTTCCTAAAGCATTCCTAATAAAGAATAGTGATGAAAATTCCAAAGATGTAGAGGAAGATTCAAAAGCCTTACCCAAACTAGAGTTGTGGATATTAAATCTGTTATCGAATCAAAAGTGGCAGTCTAGGGTTGCATGAAGAGACCAATACTACCCCAAAACCACGACCCATCTTCACAAATGACCTTCTTGTCCTCGATATTGTCAAAAACCACAACAAAAAAACTTCGTGCCATATAGAAAGTGTTTAGTTCATCTTTCAAAAGAGGTTTCCAAGTCTCAGAGATCCATTTGTACAGATCTGTTAGCCACGACCAAATCTATTAAACTTGAATATCAAACCTTGCTCCACAAAATATTTTTCACAATTGAAAGCTTCCTCATCCAAAGCTACATTGAGGGAAGGAACCACTAAAACCACCAGAAGACTAGAACCATAAATAAAATTATTTTTATTTAATAATAAATTTATCATTAATCTAAACTCAATTTAATTGAAGCCACATATATCCTCTATTTTCAACTTATTACAAATTAATAATACACAAAATTTAAAAGCTATATAATACTTTTAAAAAATAAGACACAAAAATTTCCCAAAAAGACTCAAGCTCAACTCAACTTGGCATAATAATAATAGCACCATGACAAATTGTTTTCATTGAAAACTGAATCTATTCCCAACTTAAATTCAATATATTATCTATTTTCAATTTATTACAAAAAATTAATAATACACAAAATTAAAAAACTATATAATACTTTTAAAAAATAGGACATAAAAACGGAGTCGTCTAACGAGCCGGAGGAATTGCCCGGACGGTCAAAATTGGCCGGAATCCGGGCCAATTTTTTTTTAAAAATCTTGCAGAAACAGTGTTTGAATCCTGATTTTGACATTGGAAATGGATTCAGCACCATCAAAACCCTTTAAGACACCCAAAATATTAAACTTTGATAGTTATAACATGGATTTAGAAAAATTCCTGCCGGATTTTCTTAAAATCTAATCAGAATTTTCATGATTTTCAGGGCGATTCCTCTGGCTAGTTAGACTACGGCCATAAAAACTTCCCAGAAAGTACACCACACCACTGTTTTAGGTTTGGCCACTGTATCTGGAATGATTTAAATTCCGGGTCCGGCTCCCATCATTTACCGCATACTGCTCGTCCAAAATAGCTGGCATGACCATCAAGCATGGCGATGGCGATGGCATGGCATTGGTACGTCGGGAGCATTAATGGGCGGATAACAGTGGAAATAAAACTTTCCTTTTTTTTCTCCCTGGGAGATCGTAACAAAACGTGTCACCTACACGTACGCTGTCGAGTCTGGAGATGGAAGGTCTACACAGTCTGCTTGACAGGCCGCCGCATTTTTATTTGTTTGTCGCGTTATCCATTACATGGACCTATGTGCATCATTAATGGTCATTAATGCCTTTTGTTATTGTCAAGCGTGGAAAAAATGATAAGAGCATGCCTACTGATGTTGAGAGTTTGAGTCATCGATAAGAACGAAAGCTTAAAATATCTCAAGTCGATGGTAAGGCGTGAACGAAAGTCGAACGCATGTCACTCGGGCGGCGGCCTCGCCTTTGGAAATTTCGGTACCATAGATTAGGACATCGCAGGGCTAGAATTCGACGAGCAATTTTAAGGGTAAATACACTTAAAAAATTTTGCAATTAAATTATATATATATATTAAATGGCATATCTATGTTATTTATCACATGTTTAATGAAATGTCACGTGTAACATATGTTTTCGAAGTAATAAAATATAATTTATGTAATAAATTATTTATATATAATTATTGAAAAAGTGGATAAGTTTATCATAATTTAATAGGCAATAGTCAATTTATAATAATGATTATAAATAGTATTTAAATAAATTTACATTATCTTTAATAATGTAACAGAGATTTAAATTCCATTATCATTCAGTTTATTCTATTCTTTTTCTAAACTTTAAGTATTATTTTTATTCAATTTCCCAATTTCAACTCTTATTAAAATTAACTTTCAAGGTTTTTATGAAATGATTTTGAAAAAATATTAATTTTTGTTATCTATACATTTAATTTTAAAATAATAATAAAAAATAATTTTTTAAAATAATTTAGAGTTTTATATTGTGATTAGATATAATAAAATAAAATTTAGATATTTTGTATTATTTATATATTTTTAAATAAATTAGTCAATAAATAAATTACAATTTTAACAATTTAGATGAATTAGTATAAAATGCTGTGATTTTTTAAACATTTATTAAATTTTAATAAATATTTTATCTATTAAAATATAAATTATAAATATATTTTTTAAAATTTAATTTAATGAAAATTTTAAAATAATTAAAATTTTACTAAAAGTTTTGCTACTTAAATAAAACTATAAAAACTATTCATTTTAAGAATCTATAGTTTTATTTTTTAAAAGTTATTTATAGAAGTGAATCTATTTTTTATTATATTTTGTTTTTATTTAAAAGTTATTTACAAATGTATAAATAGATATAATATTAAAAAAAAAATTAAATTAAATTATATATAATTTATATATCAAAAATAAGATTTAAATATTATTGTATTAATTTTTACTTTGGAATTTAATTGTTGCTTTCTATATTATATAATTATTTTCTTAGTTTAGACTTCTTATTTTAATTAGGATGATAAATCACATTGGATAGTTTGAAACAAGATCAAATGTCTATTAATATGATTTTAACCCAAAAAATATGAATCAATATAAATCACAAAAATATAAATTTAAAAAAAAAAAAATATTTGTAATTTAGATAAATTCCTACTTTTTCTTACTTAATTTTGAACAAATTTAACCCAAAAAATAAAATAAAATAAAAATATCCCTAAAACCTTTCAAAGTAAACAACAAACCTAAAATGCAGAGCCCCCACGTTTTTTTTGCATTTTAAACTTATTTACGTTGATGAAAAATTTGGAAATGTAAGAAGTGATGGGTGTAAAAAAATTGAAACTTTAAATTCGACTTGTATCTTTTTAAGTTGTTCGCCATTAATAAGTAATTTAAATTTGAATAAGTGATCTAAGTTTTAATGAATAATTTAGACACGGGAAATGAGATTTTTATAAATACAAAAAAATGACATTGTAAATACAAAATTATATAATTAAAAGTAATAAAATATATATGTATATAGCTATCTCAAACTAAAAGTCTGAAATTTACTTAATATAAACTCTGGAATCTATATATAACACTTGAATATATACGGACCATGTACTGTTTACTTAATATAAACAGCATTTTTTTTCTTTTCGGAAAAAGAACACTTCAAAACAAATTATAATTATCAAATTTCCACTTTGACAGAAAAGATAAATTAATTCCGGCCTTGGAAGAAAAGCTACACTACAACTTTCAAAGTCGTCCATCTGTAGAATGTGGACGTTGAGGACCACATGCGCGACTTGACTGCCGGCATCTCCATGTGCGGCGCCCTCATTAATGAAAATTAATGACTTGCCATAAATATTTTAATTTCAACTTTATCCATTAAAGGGTCGCCGTCTTAAGTCTCTCATATAATAATAAAAAATAATATGAACTTTATTGAATTGATATATTAAAATATAAAATATTATATGGGATTCATTGAATTGAGTGAACACGGAAGTGGAGAATATTCCAAGTATATCGCTAAAGAGACGTGAACGTGAAGGACACAGGAAATATGGCTATAAAAGACGGTCGCTCTCCGCAAAAATTTAACCGAAAGTTGCAATTAATTCAGTGGTGACATAGAAATGAGTGTCCGAAATATGAAATCGATTAAGTTCTCCGCGATGGCGATCTCCTTGGTTACAATGGTGACGATGAATTTGTATTTTGTATCCGCGGAGCAATGCGGACGGCAAGCAGGCGGAGCTCTTTGTCCCGGTGGCTTGTGCTGCAGCAAATGGGGATGGTGTGGCAACACGGAGGGCCATTGCGGGCAGGATTGCCAGAGCCAATGCGGAGGATCGACTCCCACGCCTCCCTCACCCACTCCCGGTGGACAGGGAGTTGCATCTATCATCAGTGAAAGCATTTTCAATGAGTTATTGAAGCACAGAAACGACGCCGGCTGCAAGGCCAGCGGATTCTACACCTACTCTGTCTTCATTGCGGCTGCCAATGCTTTTTCCGGCTTCGGCACCACCGGCGATCTCGATACTCGGAAAAGAGAGCTCGCTGCTTTCTTTGGCCAAACCTCCCACGAAACCACATGATGCAGGCAGGGCCTGCAATATCCAGAATATTTAATCTCTGTGCATATAAGAATGCATGCTCAGCAAATGCCCAAATCAAAAACCTCATTCACTGGCAAATTCACACTTTAACATTTGCATGCGGAAACATTTAAAACATATGATTCAAAACCAGAATCCAACAATCTTCACACAAAGCTTCTTCCATGAACGAAAGACTTGGATTTCGTCTTCACTTTAATGCACTCAATTCAATGCTTGGAAATTATGAAACCCCAATTTTTATGTGCCACGGGTTTCACGTTGACCATAATGTTAATATACTTTTACAACCCAAAATTATTACGGTTTCAATACTTGTTTTAAGATTCCATTACAACGCTCACTATTCACCGCATTTTAGTCTATCGATTCACATAAACTGGTTTGATGAAAAAAACCCAGTCAAACAACTTACCATTCTCCGCTGGCACTTTCAACATCTGATCAAATTTACTGCATTGCCCAACGCCTACCAAACTTCTCCTTCATATATCTGGTCACTATCACAGTATTCTGCATTCAAATCAGGGTCCTCGGCGCTTATTTTTCGAACACTAAGTTCCAATACATATATACGCTTTTCTCCATTCACTGCTACTGGACACAGTGATTAAAACCAGTTCTAATTGCATTCCAATGAATAAACAGAGTTACAGGAATACAGTCCTGCGCTCTCTTACCTCTGTTTTCAAATTGAGACTTTCAATTATCAATTAAATTATCGCAATCATTACACAGCGTTCCATTCAAACATTTTCCATTTCTATGTGTCGACTGTCCCATTATTCTAAGCCAGAACTTCTCCATTCTCGTTTTCACATGAAACCCAATGATTCATTGTATTTGACATAAATCGATATCACTGTTTAATTTATTCATAATAGACACAGTTTAGACAAAACGCTGCACCACTCCATACATACCAGTCATTCAGATTTGTTCCAGCGTTTATAACTCCACCCTTGACTCTTAGCGCGGAATTTGCTCTGCTTCACTCCAGTTCCAACGTCATTTAAGAAACGATGGTTGTCATCGTATCCTTCAGCAACCATTTCACTGCTTCAATGCATCCTCATCGCCTCTGCACGCTTGTCATAAATTTGCCAGGCTGCTTGTTTAAACTTCTTCACATGAATCTGGACCCAACAATTAAAATCGTTTTTAATCGAATTCCAAATAAGATAAACAGTGTTTGAAATAACAGTCCTACGCCTTCTTCCATGTCTGCCCATAAACACAATCTGACATAAATGTCAGTTCTTCCCTCAGGGATTTAACCTTTGCGTTGTCACATTACAACTTATCAATTTGTTTAATCAAATGCCTCTTTTGATGACACGTCAAGCTACACCTTGATTCACCATTAAAGCCAACCTATGTCATCACTGACATCGCTCCAGGAAAATAGAATTCACCACGGTTCACACAATTTAACACGCTTTCAGTTCTTAACCACGTTATATAAAACATGAATTCAGCAATTCATTCACAATTCAATTCTTATTTGCAGGCAGAATACCATTAACATTTAATGAGAACAACGCTCCATCATACAATTCATCGTACGCTTCCATACCTTTGAGTATACAGCCTTTCAACGCTGTAGATATTTTTATATATACAATCTGCCAATGCTCTATACGCACAGTGAATCGACTTCTTCCAAACTGGTATTAAAATCTTAAACTGCACCGAACTTCGGTTTCATTCCAATTACAAAAAATAAACACAAATCCACCAATACAGCTCTAAACACACTTATCATATTAATAAAAAATACTTACAATTCTTGTTTGGCCTGATATTAGTGATCTATGGCCCTTCACAAACTGCTCGAAGGCTTCCAAGCAGAAAACCTCTCACTCTCTACTCACACTCACTCACAATCTCCTCTCCATGCCTTTGAGGTTTGATGAATTTATACAATTTTAAAAATGATCTAATTTAATGCTCAATCTCCTTAATATCTCAATACCACTAAAATATCTCAACAAATCCTATTATCTAGAATCTTATCGCTTTATATCCTTAATTAACCAAATTCTCTCATATCCTTTTAACAAAAGAATATTTACAAAATCCTCACTTTCTCCTATTTTATTTAAAATAACAAATTAATTAATAAAATATTAAAATTATCGCACCCCCTTTTATCACATATTTACAAATGAAAAAATGGTCTTGATGCTCCTGCATCACCACAGGTGAGATTTTCGTCGCTATTATTAGTGATTTCCCTTTGTGATATTATTTGGCTTTACATGTCATTCGGTATGAAATATTGGTAAACAGGCGGATGGGCGACGGCCCCAGACGGCCCATACGCGTGGGGTTATTGTTTCAAAGAGGAGCAAGGCAATCCTCCGGCCGAGTACTGCCAGGCAACCGCCCAATGGCCCTGCGCATCTGGAAAGAGATACTACGGACGAGGGCCCGTTCAATTATCATGGTTAGTCATTTCGGGCATCTTCTCAATTTTAATTCCATTCCCCATATTCTGCACAGACGCACCCAAAAAAGTATCCTGATGAAACTTAACCCTAATTCTCCATTTGCTCAATTTGATTTGTACTACTCAGGAATTACAACTATGGACCGGCAGGGAGGGCAGTCGGATTCGATGGCATAAACAACCCCGACATTGTTGCTAACGATGCCACGGTCTCTTTTAAAACAGCGGTGTGGTTCTGGATGACTGCCCAGTCTCCAAAACCTTCGTGCCACGACGTGATGACGGGGAGATGGAGTCCATCCGGCAGCGACAGCGCCGCCGGGAGAGCGGCTGGATATGGAGTGGTTACCAACATCATCAACGGCGGGCTGGAGTGCGGGAAAGGCAGCGACTCGAGGCAGCAGGATCGCATCGGCTTTTACAAAAGATACTGTGATATTCTTGGGGTGAGCTACGGATCAAACCTGGATTGCAACAACCAGAGCCCTTTCGGCTCTGCTGTTAAATCTGAACCTCGTCTTATCAAAACCGTGGTTTGAACACGGTTCATGAATCTGAGATTTGGGATAGTACCGTTTCGATCTCCTAATAACGTATAATAAAGTCCATGCGAATGAACTGTGGCATTGGACCACCGTGGTGTGCTTTTTCCAAAGGTTGAGAATAATGGGTATTTGGTATTAACCATGATTAAGAATCATATGCAATGCTCATTGATGTTTCCATTATGTGAATATGCTTTGGAATATTATATTATAAAGTAAATAATAATTGCAATTCCTTACTTGAGGTGGTGTGCTTATCATAGGCGGCAGAATGTTATACAACAAACTAAAGCGAATGTCCACGTCCGCCACGGTAGCGTCTCGCATCTTATAATTTTATGTTTATTACAAAGAATTTCTTTAAAAATAAACACATGATTTATTGCTTTGATACAAAGATGAAATAGAATAACAATACAAAGTTATCACTTTATAAACTTTACTTCTGTTTATTTTTCGAATTCTGAAATAAGAGTTCGGTACAGATGTCATTTAATAATATAATTTTATAAAAAAATTCATAGGTATATACATGGAATACACGACAACTTTATCACTCTATCACGTTTATTGCCTTACATACTAGTAATATAATTTAATAATATAATTTTATTCCAATTTAATTCTCACCAATAACACAATAAATTACATACCTATATATATGACTCACTTTCTATGAAATATTGTGTAAATCATGTAATCAAAGGTTTAAAGCATGGTTATGTTTAGTTATGTGATGTATACGAAGAAGCAAGCCAATAAGTTTTCCAAAGTAAGGCTTTATAATATGAAAGTAAAAAAATTCCCAAATTACTTCTAAGTGAGTATTTAGTTATATTTAATTATACAAAAAAATTCCTAAAAATAAAACTTTATAACAGATATTTATAATCCTAACATAAATAAATAATAATCACTTAATAATAATAAATATATAAAAACAAAAAAATTACTTATATGATGAATTAATCAAATTCCTTAATAATCAAATTCCTTGGCATATAGATGTTAATGTGAAAACTTAGTCTTTTCCCTTCCCAATAAACATGATCAAGTTGTTCATTAAATGTGTGCATTGATTAATACAAATGGAAATATTCTAACATTGTTAGCACACATAAAACCACTTGTTTATTTTTTTATTTTTTATTTTTTTAATGAAATATGATGAGTTGTTCATTAAAATTGTGCACTCAGCAATACAAATGGAAATATTCTTAACATCTTTCGCACATATGAAACTACTTTTTTCAATTTTTTTTTTTTAATAATTGAAGCAACCATTTTCTTGACAATATATTGAATCAAAGAAGAATTATTTTCTTAGGATTTATTTTTCTTAGGATTTATGGGAAGTAAGAAGTTTCTTTCAAATTTGTTTGATTAATACATAACAAATTTACACTTTATGTATTTCTAAAATTTCTAAAAACGAACCTTTATTGGTGTACATTTTTAACCTTAAATCCTTGAATTTCTAAGCATTGATATTTTTTTTTTTTAAATTTTAGGGCTAGCTCATAGTTTATACAAGGTAGATTTATAAATGGATAAAAAGAGCATTGTCCTTATTCGATTTCGATTGATGGCCAACATTGAATTCCAGATATAGACTATAATATTTAGTAATATCTTTTTCAAGAAAACATTCTAGATAGTTATTTATGAAGGGGTTGTGGTGTAAGAGTTGTGACTTATTGTTAGCTAATGAGATAATGTAAATATCACTTTTAAATCTATTAAAATGGAAAGAGGTGGTGCATGCTTATACTGCACATTGGATGTTAAGATTAAGTCCAAACAATTTGCTTGACATGGTTTGAAAATAGTGTATGGCCCATCAAATGTCCAATCACCTCCTAGAACAAGATTGTCCAATCACCTCCTAGAACAAGATTGGTGGTTATTTAAGAAATTACGAGGGTATAAACTATTTGGGGGATTGTGATAACCATAAAATAATGCTTATTAACCTTGTCTACACCACTAAATAAATTGTTTAAATGAATTTTCTATTAAAATTGAGTGTACAATGGGATAAGATTGAATTTAATAGACGAAATATCATATTAATTTGGCAATGACTTTTGAGTAAGAGATATCTAAATTTATCATGACAATTATTTAACCAGTATTGAATTCTCCATAAGAATTCATTAAAGATCATCTCTAGTTATGATTCCATCAAATGCCAATAAAAAAACTCATAATCAACAAAGAGATATTATCTTGGAAACAAAAATGTGAAAAATAGCTTCAAATGGTTACTTATACTTTATTCGGTAAATTTCGTATTGTAATGTAAATTAAAGGTTCATGGGCCATTCAAAAGTTTACACAACCAAATTTCATATACACCCTCTTAGCCGGAAAACCTTCAATAAGTCCAATTCCTAGAAGATATATAAGTAGAGGTGGGAGTAATGGGAAGGAAAAACATCCTTATCCATCCATTTACCACTCCATATTTTCTCTCCTACTTATTTTTTATTTTTCTCATTTAGTAGTTTCATTTTATATTGTTTTGTTTATTATTAATGTTTGCATTGCCTCTTTTTCTTCTTTTAAACCTCATTAATTATTGAATTCATTGTGGGCAATAAGTATTATAAATATTTATTTTTTCATTTCCATTTTGGATACACCTTCCCAATGAGAGGCTTTTGATCAACTCTAGCTCTTGGATATATATTTGGATTTTGTTTTGGCTCTTGGCTATAGCTCAATATTTAATGCTAGCTCTAGCTTGTGGCTTTAGCTCTTGACTTTTTTTATGGTTCTAGCTTTGGTTTCTAGTTCCATTTGTTCTTATAGTGCAAAAGTATGCTCATTGTTTCTCTACTCAAATAAATTCCTCATAATTGCAATTATTTTTTATTAGAGTTTATTCATATATTTAATGATTCATTTTGGTAATTTTTGGGTGGAATAATTGGATCTATTGGCTTGTAGTGGCCATTTCACAGGCAAAACCGACGTTGGTGATTTGGGTTCCAAAACCTTCTGGGTTGCATTGAGGCCTTAAGTTATATTTTTGGGTCAAAATTGATCTAGGTGGATATTGGTGGCCACTCACCTATTCCACCTAGGCCTCTAGTTGGTTTCATCTGTTTTCTTGATTATAGCAGCATTTACTATTTCTAGAAGTTTTTCGGGTCTTGAAATTCTAGAGCTATTTTGACCCCTTAAATGACCTTTTTTAAAGGTTTGCAGCAGGCCCATAGCCATAGGTATCAACTATGGAAAGGGCCTGTAGAAAATAATGTAGTACTCGGAGATATATTTCCAACGAGGTTTCGTATGCGTCAAACGAAGATCATATGACAAAGTTATGACCCTGAGAATTTTCTTGCCCAACTAACCCCAACGGGGCCCACAAACTCTTGGTGTTACATCTCTTGGGATTATGGTTTTGGTTGGCCTTTAAGCCTCATTGTAACAAGGTGCAGAGACATGTAGTCATCACATCTCTCCTCAGAGATAAGCTACCATTCCACGAGCTAGTTTATTTCTATTATGTTTGTAAGCATCTTTTAGTTCTTTGATATTAATGAAATTGCGATTTATTTTTGTTGCATCTCTATGTTTAGGTTTATATTTGTATTATGTTTCATTCCTGCATAATTCTGGATCAATAGTATCAGAGCGGTCTTCTCTTCCTCTGTTTTTTATTTGCATGTCCCCAATGAGTTTAGGGTATAAGGAGTTAGGGCTCAAAGTAGTTGAACCTTTGGAAGACCAACCTCGCAAACCCCTACGACTTCCCATGGTGGAAGAAAATAAATATGAGGGAGAAATAGATCCTTTCAAAATATTTTTCGAGGATGCCCTCAAGTGACAAAGGAACATGATGATGGATTAATTTTTCTAGATCCTTCAACGACTTCCGACAAGTGACACATCTTCATCTAGCAACCACTCTAGAGGCACCACTCCCTTTAAGGTACAAGTCAACTTTGACATCTCCATATTTGAAGGCAAAATAGATGCATATGCTGTAGATAGATGGTTAAAATTGTTAGAAGGATATTTTCAATTCATGGCTTTTCTAATCGGGAAAATATTACTTTTGCACTTCTTAATGTCACCCCCATGTCAAACACTAGTGGGAAACATGCTGTGAAAAGAAGGATGGGAGATAACCCTCACTGGTTTCAACCATATTTCGGAGACGCCATCAAGGAACCATACTACCTTGTGGGGAGCTATGAGGACAAGTACATATAATGTATGACACTACAAAAGAGAAGATATAAAGAAGTGCATGAGATGATGAGATCATGCAAAAAAGTTTTCATACTTGGTAAGCCTATCAACTACCACCATGATGACACTCTTTCCTTTGGACTTAGGTAAACCTGTGATAAAGTCCATTGAAACCACCTCCCAACAGTTATTTGGAATGGATAAAGGTTGTAACAGACCCAAGGTCTTAATTGTCGCAACTTTATTTTGCTGGAAAACCAAACATTCCACCACAAACATTTGAATATCATATTTAAGGCCATCCCAAAAAAAAAAAATTCTTCACCCTGTGATAAGTTTTTAAAAATCTCGAGTGTCCTCCTAAGGGAGAGGTGTCCAATTCCAGAAGAATCTTTTGTTTTAGTTGGGAATTATTACAAAGTTATAAGTGATATTTGTACCATAAGGAATAATTTTTCCAACTAAATGTATGAGATGTACTGGGATCTTGCTGCAACTTTTGAATGCGTGTCCATACTTATTTGTAATTCTTCCATTCCTCCCTTGCTTCGGTTATCCAATCTGTTTGGATAATAGAAATGGCACAACACAATGCTTCCACATCCTGATCCTTTCTTGAGAGTGCACCTGCAATAACATTTAACTTCCCTTTTTTTTAGATGATTTCAAAGTCATAACCCAACATCTTTGTGACCCATTTTTTCTTCTCTTCTAGAGATAGTATTTGTTCCAAAAAGAATTTAAGACTATCATGATCAATTTTTACCTTGAAGTGTCTTCCCATTAGGTAAGGTCGCCATTTCTTTAGTGCATGTAGTATTGCCAACATTTCCTTCTCATAAATAACTTTTTGTAAATACTTTCATTTGATTGGATGACTTTGAAAAGTAATGGGTCTTCCTTCTTGCATTAAAATGACACCAATTCCATTTCTTGAGGCATCACATTCCGCAATAATTTTTTTTATGAAGTCTGGCGTAGCTAAGACCGATGTTAGGCACATTTCCTCTTTAAGATGTTCAAAGGCCTTAGTTGCGTCATGAGTCCATGAAAATGCATCTTTCTTCAATAATGTTGTTACAGGTTATGTTATTTTCCCATAATTCTTAACAAACTTGCGATAATACCCTGTTAACCCGAGAAATCCACACAACTGCTTTATGGTTGTGGAGAATTTCCATTCCTTAATAGATTTTATTTTGTTAGGGTCTACCTTAACACAGTCTTGAGATACAATATGACCCAGATATTCCACCTCTTGTACTCCAAAGAAACATTTGGAGGTTTTTGTATATAATTGTTTCTCCTCCAATAGTTTGAGCACTCTATCAACATGTTGAACATGATCCTTCCAAGACCTGCAGTAGATTAGTATATCATAAAAAAATACTAACACAAATTTTCTAAGGAAGGGTTTGAAAATGGAATTCATCAACCCTTGAAATGTAGAAGATGCATTGGTAAGGCCAAAAGGCATGACCAAAAATTCATGATGACCCTCATGGGTTTAAAATGCTATTTTCAGAATGTATTTAGTCTTCATTCTAATTTGATGATATCCTGAACGGATATCCAACTTGGTGAAATAATTTTCTCCATGTAATTCATCCAATAATTCTTGAATCACATTAATGGAAAATTTATCTTTAATATTGAGCTTATTGAGCTCCCTATAATCCGGACACATACCCCTGATCCATATTTCTTGTGCACCAATACTACTGGAGCAGAGAACGGACTTTGACTAGGTTGAATTATACTAGCCTCTAGCATTTCTACAATCATACATTCAATTTCGCTCTTTTGGACATAAGGATATCTGTAAGGCCTAATGTTTTGAGGAACACTTCCTCGACTCAAATGACTAGCATGATCACGATCACGAATAGGTGGGATTCCTTTGGGAGTTTTAAACACCTTGGAATGATTGTCCAAAACTTTTTGGAGATATGGAGAAATAGATGATTTTGATGTTGGAACTTCTAGTGAGCATATTTGTCAAATGACACCTCGTTGTTATTTATTCAGAAGCTTTGTCATGACATTACAGCTTATTATATTTCCCAAATTTCCTGCGATTCCCCGTAGTTCAACTTCATTTCCTTCCGATAAAAATTTCAAGAAAGGTTTTTGAAAATTAGAAGCTATCGTCCCCAAAGATTGTAACCATTATACTCCTAGTACAACATCATAACCACCCATTGGAATGGAAAGCATTGGACTATTAAATACCTATTACCTCATGGTTAACTTGATATTATGGCACTTTCTAGAGAAATTTATAGTTCCTCCATTTGCCAGCATCACTTGACACTCTAGCGCTGGGTATATGAAGCAATTCAATTCCTTGGCTACCTTACAATGAATAAAATTGTGGGTACTATCGGAATCAATGAAAACAATTTCATTTTTTCTTCTTGATATTTCCTTATATCTTAAGAGTTTGAGGAGTGGTAATTCCTTCCAATGCATTATAGGATATGGTTAGATTGATTTCTTCTTCCTCTGGGGTTGATTCCTGGTGTATATCCTCTTCTTTTGAAGTTTATTGTTCCTTTTCTTCCTCCTCTTCACAATCTATGTAAAATAATTTATTCTCAGCACACTTATGACATTTAGTGTATTTTCTATCACAACTATAGCAAAGCCCTTTTTCTATTTTTTCTTCCAATTGTTGTGGTGTAAACCTTGTAGGTTTTGGAAATCTAGGAGTAGCAACACTTCCATCTTTATAGTTATGAGTGGCAGGCTTCCTTATTGCCATAATTTTGCTTTCAATTTTTCTTGCCAACCTGAAGGCCTTCTCCAATGTATTAGGTTCCCAAAGGCAAACCTCATGTTGGATGGTATCCTTTAGAGTCCCTATGAAGACATCAATCCTATGTTCCTTTGGAATATTATTTACCCTAATATTCAATTTTTGGAAGTCCTCAATGTTCTCCATCATTAAACCCTTTTGTTTGAGATTTATCAATTGGCTAAAGAAAATGTTTCTCTTTGTATCCTCATAATGTTCTATTATTTCCTCTGTAAAAATTGACCAAGTGACCAGTGGTTTACGAGAAAAACGCCATCGATACCATACAAACTAATTTGTTTCTAAATATAATGTTGCAATGCGTACCTTTTGTGTCTTTTGCGTATTATGGAGCTCAAAGTATTGCTCCATTTTTAGTATCTAAGTTATCAGATCCTTGCCATCAAAATTCCTCATATCTATCTTTGGAATAGGGTGGGTCTCTAGATCCAACATTAGAGTCTATGAAATCATGATTAACATTTCTTTTCTTCTCATAATGAGTTTCCTCTACTACCTTTTCTCCATTAGGAAGTTTTTCTTGTAACAACTTTGCCAAACCTTCCTTCAAACCTTCCATGTATTTCTTCCAATCTTCCATGTTGCCTTCCATCTTAGCTTCCACGACATCCATATTAGATTCCATGCCATTCTTCAAACCATCCATCTTAGCTTTCGCGCCTTTGTTTAAACCATCCATCCTAGCTTCCACGCCTTTATTCAAACCATCCATGTTTCCTTCTATACTATCCATCTTAGCTTCTAGGACATCCATATTAGCTTCCATGCTATTCTTCAAACCATCCATATTAGCTTCCACGTCTTTCTTCAAACCATCCATCTTAGCTTCCATGCCTTTCTTCAAACCATCCATCTTAGTTCCATTTCATTTTTTGTTACTTTTTGTGAGAGCAAAATTTGTTACAATTGTTCTTGTAATTTTGATATATCATGTTGCATTTCTTCCTCTTCATGAGTCATAGTAGAGAATTATGAGGGCTTGATGGGTATTGAATTCTTTTTAGGGGCCATTTTAGAACCAAATATGGATATATGTGCTTCAATATTCACTTGGATCAATGAATGTTGCCGCATTATCCACTACATGGACCTACGTGCATCATTAAGGGTCACTAATGCCTTTCTCTCTTGTCAAGCGTGGCAAAATAATAAGAGCATGTCTAAGAAAGCTAAGAGTTTGAGTCATCGATAAGAAATAAATATTAAAATATCTCAAGTCGATAAGACGTGAATGAATAATGAAATTGTTGACCCACGCAGCGGCCTGGCCTCTGTAAATTTCGGTATAAAAGAGCTCTTGGGTTCCATAGTTTAGGACATCGTAGGGATGGAATTCGATGAGCAATTTTAAGGGTGATTAGTTTGTAAAATACACTGAAAAATTATGCAATTAAATTATATATATATATGGCATATCTGTGTTATTATCCTACTACGAGCGGTATCACATAATCGATATTAAGCTGACCATGAATTATTTGCGGTTGGACCAAAAATTAAATGGTTTTTTATAATGTTAAATGGTTTTTTATTATGGTTACATTATGCAACGAAAATTATTTATTTGTTAAATTATTTTGATTTTTAATTTTCGTTTATTTGATTGGTTGGAATAGTTGGAGTCTTATTTTGTAATTCTAATCATGACATTCAAGTACGGCTTGGATTTGGTGTTCAACGTGGGTTGGATCTGGTGTTCTTAAGGATGTCGTTTTGACGTCGTTCACATAACAAACTATACAAATTGCTTAAAATGCACAATCATAGATGCCTTATTTCATTGTCTAGGGGAGGGACGCCATAAGCTATGCGCCCTCCCTTTCACCTCAGCTGATGACGTGTCCGTCTCCATGTCGATGGTACGACACCTGCCCAGTTGACAGAGCCAACTGTTAGGGTTGGTGATAGGTTTTTGGCGCGGATTTAGGGTTTCGTATGGATAGTTTATCACATTGAAAATGATGCCATGTGTAATGTTTCTTAGGCCCAGAGTGTGGGCATTCCACTCTGTCACTGATGGTTGTTTTTGGTTTCAAAACCTGCGCGCCATCTTCGCCATTTTTGTATGCATTAACCTGCATCATTGCCCGCCAAAGTTTGTTGATGGTTTAAGCCAGTTTCTTCTCTTGTTCGCTGGTTCCGCCATTAATCTTCTATCTGGTTTTGATTATTGTCGGTTTGTGAAGGTTGATGGTCGCAACCCGTTCCTAAACATGTTTTCCACGTCTGCCATTGTTCTGATGCTGGTCCGCTAGGTCCGCCATTGTTGTCCGCTAGGGTTTGGGTCTGTTTGCTCGATTTATTCATGGTTTGGTTCTATTTTCTTGATTTTTAGTTTTTCCAGTGTTTTTTTAATGAAAAATCCATTTTTTTTGCAAATTTGATTTAAAAAATTTAATTTTGCTTTGTTTTTTCGCAAGTATCTTCCATGGCTGGCGTTGAAGAGGTTTGGGGTGGTGTTGTGGTGGCTTTTGCGACCATCGCGGTTCTTTGGTAGGATTCAATCCTACCAACCATGCTCTGTGTTTTTTAACACTTTTACTCGTCGTTCGGTGGAATTTATCTCTTCTTGCTGTTTTTAACATTTTTAATTTAGTTTAGTGTAATTTAACATGTTTTTTTTATGTTTTTGTTGTTCTATGTTTTAACTGGTTGTTCTATGTCTTAATTGGTCGTGCATATGGTATTTTTTTATGGTAAATGACAACAATAATGGGTTAATTGTTTGCACCTGTGTACCTGTGGTTTTTGAGAGCTCTTAGGGTTTTCCCACTGCGTTTGGTAGTGTTGGGTTTGAGGAACTTATGAGAAAACCAGTGTTTAATATCGATTAATGAGAGATTATTTTATTCAAAATATTGTTCCATTATTTTATGTTATGGGTTGCACTAGATCTGCACGAGAACTGGTCGTTTGATGGATGAATTATATATATTTTGAGTGGAATCGACCTGCTCTGAAATATCGACCTGCTCTAAAATATCGACCTATTTTGAGTAGAATCGTTTCCTAACAGGACTTTTCTCTAAAATATCGAATTTCCTAAGACTTGTTTGAACTTTGTTTTTGGGTTAAAAGCATATCCATACTGGGGTAAAAGCTTGCACAACATGGTGATTAAATATTAGTTGGATTTAACAACTTATCTTTGAATGCAGTGTGACTAAACAGTGGATGTATTTTATATTACCTTGTGAAGTGATATGTTTAGTTGATATATGTGTGGAACAAGTTTCTCTGGTGTTTCAAACAAACTAGTGTGAAAAGGATTTGCCAAGAGTTTACCTCTAATGCGTGTCCAATGGTGATTCTCATCCCACGACACCTTTCTATGGTGATTTCCTCAACAATGTTTAACTTTTATCTAGGCATTTATTTAATAAGAAATTAATTATTTTCAAAGAAACCACTAGATCTAAAATTATATCTACAAGAACACTCCTAACTTCTCTTAAAACCCTTGAATAGAAATCTTGTTCATCATGTTCAACGCGGGGTGTCTCTTGCTAGGATTTCAATTTTAATAGAGAAATTCCCATTTAGTTGGAACTCAACAAATACAAATGTAGATTCCCACTACTATGAATCCTCCCTATGAGTTAAGTAATACAATTACCAAATTTCCATGCTCGAATACATTTTTCCACACAGAGAATTACCATAACTTAATCATAGAGAAATCATTTAGTTCTAATGTGGATTATCAAACAATGATTTATAGAAAAAACTTCAATTTTTTTAGGCTTGACCATGCCTTGGTCAATAATCAATCTGTAATATTTAATGACATATGAATTTGTCAACATTTATAAGTGTAAACAAAACCCGAATTTAATCCATTCAATAGGATTTGGTTCAGTAGTTAAACATAGCTACATTTTGATCACAACATAGAGTAACCTTGAGTTATCAGTAACAACATGGGAAATTTTTAACAATTATTCAGATGCACATGATGCAAGCAATCACAAGCCACTCTAATAACTCCTCAAATGGATACACATTGTCATATTGTGTGTTATACATTTGATCAACACACCTGGATTTCCACATTTTGAATGCTTAGAATGAGAGTGAGTAGTGTAGGAGTTAATGGCATGAGAGCGTGAGTAGTGCAGGAATTGAAATGATAAGAGAGTGAGAGTTGAGATAGTGTAGGAATTTTTTATGACCTGTGTGAAATTTATTTAAGGACTCTTTTGGACATGTTGGATTGAGGCTTGTGTTTTTTCGAGACTTTTGATTATATATCTAGTTTGCAATCTCAGATTATTTATTGTTTTTCCATTTCCATTTGTTTTCTCTTGAAGATTATTTTCTTTAGACACAACTTTAGACCTTTGACTTGGGATGCTTTTTTATTTAACAGAGTAAGGTTTCTTTTTGGTTATGTGAGTTATACATTCAATCAGCACACCCATATTTCCACATTTTGAATGCATAGAATGAGAGTGAGTAGTGCAGGAGTTAAAGGCGTGAGAGCGTGAGTAGTGCAGGAATTGAAATGACAAGAGAGTGAGAATTGAAATAGTGCAGGAATGTTTTGATGACCCGTGTGAAATTTATTTAAGCACTCTTTTGGAATTGTTGGCTTGAGGCTTGTGTTTTTTCGAGACTTTTGATTATTTATCTAGTTTTCAATCTTAGATTGCTTGATGAGTTGGTGAGTGGAGTAGTCCATGTATATTGGTGCATTGATCTTTAAGGTCATGTTATTTATTTGTTCGTAGCCTTCAAGTTTAAAGTATTAGCCATCGTTAGTCTGAATTGATATGATATGATTTTAGCAGAGAATTAAGTGGACAATGTGATAGAGTATGGAATATTTTAATTAATAGAGTTTATTGTAGGGTTATATGCTGCCATTTTGTATGCTGACATTATTTTTTTTGCAAATAATTTATGGCATAGTGTTACATGTAATAGAGAGATATATACATACTTTTCATTTGGAATTGGTTTCATTCCACTGCTACTGCTATGGGTGTCCATGCTTTCTCTCATTAGTTCTGAAGTTCAATTTTTAGCCATGTTTATTTTGTTGTTTAAACTTTTAAAGATGTTAAAGTTATTTTTGGGGTAATTAAAATTATTCACTGTTTGTTCTATGTTGTTAGCTGAGTTAAGTAGTGTGTAGTGATTTCATCCTATGTGTTCAGGAAAAACTAACAACATATAGTTAAGAATAACTAACAGAACTAGTATAAAGAGGTATGCTTTGTAGAATGTTGTGTGTGGATAGATATTTGAGATATGGTTTGTGAAGTATGATGAAAACATTTAAATTCTACTTAGTGTAGTAGACAGGAAATCTGGGATCTATTAAGATATAAAAGTCCAAATATATAGTCCATCAAAAAATCCAAATTAAAATGTGGTTACAACCAAAAACATATAACACCCTTATTCTTTAAGGCCTTGAGAATCTTCAGTGCCAAACCCTGAGTTTCCTGATTGAGCCAAGCAGGTAGGCCTTCATAAGAAGGGTTGATTAGGTTGTGGTTGATTGCTGCCATACAATTGAGACTAATTTGTCCCTTCCAACCATGGAGCAATTGAGTACCCATACCTCACACTTGCGCTAAGTAGAGGTGTGTCATGAACATACATTGCAGTCACACCTCGTGTGGTAGGAATAAGGCAAGTGGGTAAACCCCCATTTTGACAGTGAGGAACTTGAATGTTTATGAGGTCTTCGAATAATGATGTATTACTTGCAATCTTGTCCAATTTGTTGGACATGTCCCTATTTTCATCAATTGTGCTTGCATTTATGTCAACCATATCAGTCATCCCTTGTTCCTTTTCAAGCATTTATTTAGCCTTTCTTGCTTCCTTTTCTAGTCTTGCCATTTGTTTTTGTTGCTCCTTCTCTTGCCTTGATTTCTCTCTTTCAAGGCTTTCATCTGCTCGATGTTGTGCTGCAATAACCCTTGTTGCCTTCTTCTCCTTGGCTTGATCCTTTTTTTTTTTCTGTTTTAATTCCTGAATTTAAACCTTTTTTTTTCAAACTCAACTAAGAGTTTTATGTAGCCTTCTGAGGTGAGCACCTGTGAACTTCCGCCCAAACAAAGACTACCGGGTGTTCCTTTCTTCTTTTTCATTGACACTCTTTCTACTGGTAGCTTTAGGAACTGCCCAAGTAACTTCTCCAGCCCCCCCACCTGCACGTCATTGCTTGGCACTTGACTTTAAGTATCTGTGGCAATTGAGTGAACTATATTATTATCTTCATTTGTTGCCTCATTATGTGCTTCATCTTCTTCCATCGAACTATTGTCTACAAAAAAATGAACAATTTCATTGTTCAATTCAGTCGGTGAAGGCATGTTCATGCTTTGTTCATTAGTTCTTGAGACACCGTGTTTGTTCAAATTAATCATGGCTTCTACCAGCCATGATGATGGGTTTACTTGGATTGGCAATGTCAATTGGTCATTTTCAATGTCATTAAATATCAACAATTTCATTTTCAACTACATCTGCATTAACAATATCAACAATTTAATTTTCAACTACATCTGCATTAACAATATCAACAATTTCATTTTCAACTACATCTGCATTGTCAACTGCATGTTCAACAATGTCATTAACAGTATCAGCAGCAAAATTTCCATGTGCTTGAGTTGGTAGAACAACCTCCATGTTGTTATCAATTTTATCATGAATATATTGTGTTTCACATACATGCTCATCGTCATCAGAGTATAATTGTCCTTGAGAGAGGGAAATTATATTACCAGCTGCAACCACATCAACATGTTCATGTACTTCTTCTTGCACTTCAACATCTGTTTGGACATGCTCTTCTTCCTGACCATCCACATGAAAGGCTTGGCTAGAACCAATATCATGCATAAGAGCATCACAATTTAGTGGCCATATTCTTGTCCCCCTAAAGCCAGCCCTCATATTTGATGGTGTTAGAGCCCTTTTACCTTACTTGCAATCTATGTTAGCTCGAACCTTTTTGCCTCAACCCTTGGATTCTTTGACATCCATGTAGCACACTCTGACATGAAATAGTTATTGAAAGGGCCAAACACACTAGCATCAAGGGATTACAATTTGTGAGTGGTATAAGCGAGCGATGTTACAAGGTGAATGCCCGAATTGTTTGCTTCCTCAATTGTTTGTATAGCCATGTGGCTTCCATGGCCATCTAATATCAATAGGTGTTTGTTATTAGGTGATACACCACTTGGAACAGATGCAGCAAAGTGGGAAAGCCAATTAAAAAAATTATTTAGTCATCCATGCATGGGGATGTGCATCCATGCATGGTCCTGGTTCACAGTTTTGTATATAGTTTTTCAACTGATTTTTACCTTTAAATAGATAAAATCGTGGGATTGAAGCACCAGTGGATTGACACAAAATAAAATGGTTATCCACTCCGTGCTCTTAGGAAAATTCTTTGGCACGTTTTGGCTCCCTCTCTTGGCAATTACCTGCATGCCACAATTCCTTCCCGCCTATAAACTTGTTTCATCACAATTCCATATATGGTATGCACCATTAGAATGTTTATCGCATGCACTAGAAAGAGTGTCATAGAACTTACATAAAACTGCTGGGCACAAATTTAATGCTCGGTCTCTGTCAAGGCCCTCAGCTGCATGCAATACAAGGTCTGGATGCCTTTTTTTGAACCTAAACCACCATGATTTACCAGGAAACTCATCTTTGAATGGGTTTGGCCTCCCTTGATAGATTTGAGCAACTGTGGATTTGAGTTGTATCAACTCTAGTCCATGTCTCAATTGGGCCATTTCTTTACACCACTCAACCACCTCAGCCTCCTCCTCTTCAGTAATAACTGTAATAGGCCCTCTACATTTGGTGTGAGTGAGCCCATTTATCTAATAATGTATTGATGAGGGAGGAATACTATGTTTCTTTACAGATGCCCGAACATAATTTCCATTTAACTCTATGTCGTCATTTGCAGCTAAAATTTCTTCTTTTGTCCAACCTATTATAGTGATGATATTTTTAGTTGAAGTTGTCCCTTGGACTGTGGTTGATAGTGGCTCTATGAGTGATAGTGTGACAACATTAGCTTCAACCACATGGTCATCCTCAATAACATTGCTTGGAGCATTGTTGACATTGACATCACCTGTCCTTTCTTCATCTGATGAAGTGCATCACAGCTAGGCACCCCTGGTCACTCTTCTTCCAATTCTCATTGTACGAGCTACATATCTAACTCTTGACATGGATGCAACTACCTACAAAATTATTGCATGCATGCAGTTAAGAATAATTGAAAAGAATGCTTTCATACAGGCCAAACATATCTCTGCTTTATTACAGGAATCATCAACATATATGTTAGTAGCAACTTAAGAGATGTTCATACATATGGCTTTTTGACAATATCCTTAAAAAAAACTACAGATAGAATTAGTTGTATTTCTTCGAATATATCAGTGACTATTGTTTTGATAACTCTTTTTTACAGTTAAAATACAATGACTGTTTTGATAACTTGTTTTGAAATTCATCCATGTGTAGGGTGTGGACATTGGCAACAAATATTTAAAATGCTATAGAATATTTAATGCCCATAAGAGTACCAGTACTTCGATATGGGGACCATCAAGGCTCCCGTAATGGCCATCTCCCACATTTCACCAGGATGTTTGGTGTTCATTTTTCATTTTGGTCATGATACATACAATGATGATACACATATGCTACCATGCATGACCGCGATGTTTTCAAATTAAGCACAGGACAATGAAATTTGAAATATAGTGCCCTCGATCAATCTTCGCCTCCCAATTCATATTCCAAGGCTTCGACAGACATCCCTCGCTTTATGCTATGAGGTCTGAAAGAAAGCTAATATTCCTACCATCTTTATAAATCTGATACACATGCAATTCCTCTCAAACCACTGTTAGATCTACTCGCAAAGCTGGTTGCCCATTCGGAGCGGCACTATCTCTTCTTTCTTTCGCACCGCAAAGAGCTTCAATTAGGTTTTGGAGGGCACCGACAAGATCACCATTCATCTTCATAAGATGTTTGGTTACATTTGCAGGAGTTATTTGAGCAGCTTTCATCAAATCTTGGATATTGGGAAAAAAATCGTGGTTTTCAATGGAGAGGTAATTGCGGCCATGAATCTTGAATGCCTCGAAAGTGCAGAATGAGAGGTGAATGTGTTTTCTCATGTGACTAGACAAAATAAATGCATGATCGAGCCTGTCGATTTAGTTATTAGTGAAAAAAAACAATCTCTTTCTTCTGCAACATGACGACAACACATCTGTGAAATATAGAACCCTGGTCTGTGAATATCTCCAGCTTCTGCTCTGGTTCCAGAGCCAGAGTACCGAAAGTCATAGGATGATCGAACACAACAGGTGACTTCATTTGTGTAAGTCTTCTGGTGGCAGTTTCAGAGATCCAAATTTTTACGTTCAGTTATGACATGGGGAAGATACTCAGTGAATATCTTGTGCTTGTGCTTCTTGTAAAATTTGAGCTCGTAACAATGTTTCTCTCCAGAGGCCAAATTCCAGGGGGCGTACTAAGCTTCATTTTTTGTCTTTCTTGGGGTGAATCTGATTTTTTGAATTAGAGAATCAATTATTTGGAATGACGTTGATGTCTAAATGGAAAATGCATCGTCATAATTATGAGAAGGTCTGGTGTTGATGTCTAAATGGAAAATGCATCGTCATAATTATAAGAGGGTCTCACAATATATTTACTTGCAATTTGAAAACCAAAGGTAGACGAGTCATTTAGTCTCTTGGAAAATGGAAATTTCTGTTTGTCATTGGACTATGAAAATATATAGTTACTTTCACAATGAAATTTATATTTTTACAAATGCAGAATTATGTTCCCTTACCCCCAATTTTTAATAGTTAAATTTAATATTTAGTGTTTTAGTTTATTTTAATTTAAGTTAATTGTGAATATATTTATTTATTCAAAATGTGATTATGTTTAATTAAAATTTTATTTTTATCTAATCAACCCCTATATATTTGGAAGCTCAAGCATAACTAGATTATTTTAAATAATAATAAATGTAAACTTATAGCAACTATCATCAAATTATTGTAAATATTAATAACAAGATAATTTATGGGCGGAAACGGAAGTCAAGTTACACTTTTTAGAGAATCGGGGTCGAATTTTTTTTTCAACAATAGTTCGTTTAACATTTTTCAAAGTTCAGCTCTAACTCGTGATTTCATTTAGATTGACGGCACACTGACAGCGCGGGCAAACAGAATTTTTGCCGGAGATTGGAAAACCAGCAAAAAAAATTCGGCTGAACTGCTAAAAGAGTTCGGCCGAACTATGAGTTCGGCCGAACTTTTGCTTTTAAAATAGTTCGGCCAAACTATTTTCTATAAATAAATCGCCCGTGAATGTTTATGGTTTACTGTTTCATTGTTCGCGCGTTGTTATTTCGGTTTATCATTTCGCGCTGTTGCTGCTGCCGCCGCCCTGGTGCTTGTGCCGTCCGTGCTCGTCAACTCCGTCAAGTAAGTCCCATATGCCCTCGAAAAAATTTTGTGCGTTGAATTAAAAAAATGTTTGTGTATTAAAATTTCTGTGTATTAAATGTATTTGTATTTTAAAAAAATGTCTGTGTATTAAAATTTTTGTGCTGTATTAAATTTTTGGTGTTTGTCGGCCCGCTCATCTCGAAGATCTAACTCCCTCCCTACCTTTTTTTTTTTCCCTCACAAGAGAAGAAACACTGTTTTAGATATATTACAGTGAGAAAAAACATTCTACCAAATATTAGGCTCGCCTGCTGGCCTAAACAGTCTACCCAGTATCACTGTTTTAGAGATATTATGCTTTCCTGCTCGCCGTAACAATCTTTTTTTCAGAAGAAAAAAATCGTTGTATTAAAATAGTACATGTATCATTCATTACAATCACAGCTACAGACTGCTGGAAATAACAGAGATCCAGTGATGAAGATATCGAAGAGCAACTTCTAAGAAAGAAGTTAGCCAAAATAATCTCCAGGAAGGGTCACCCATTATGGAGGTCTAAAATTCACTCCTTGCATAGCTGAAGTAAAACCTTATAATCATAAAAAGACCCATTACGGAGGAGTAAGATTTCACTCCTTACATGATTTACATAGTTTTAATCTTGAAAAGTCCACCTGGATACAATATAAGATAATACAGATAAACATAACAGACAGAGAGCATTAAGAAAGAATCTATAACATGAAAGGTTCACTCATGCTGCCTACGTTTTCATAGATTGATAGCCTTGAAAGTGTGGGCTTAAAAGAGATAGTATATAGACAGCACATATCATCTGCCAAGTTTAATGTGTAGACTTGTATGAATAGGTGTGATGTGGTGGACTATGCCCCTGTATGAGCTCTTATGCAGAGCTGTCTAGCCGTAACAATCTACCACGTCAAAAAAAAACAGAGCTTTGTGGGTACCATTCATATTGAGTACTGGAGAGCATCTTTTGATCAGCAACAATGAGTAGTATGCAATTGATAGGCTTGTTGTGCGGATAATAGTCTAGTAAAAAAAACGAACCCCTATGGAACAACATACAAGTGAGTACAGGCTCGCTTGAAAAGACATTAGGCTCGTTTGAAAACCATTACCAACTACCACGTCCAAAAACAGAGCATGTGGATACCATTTATATTGAGGACTGTCAAGTCTGTTGAGGAAATTGCAGCAATATTTTTAATAATCCTTGTGATTATATAAGAAACATCAGGGTCGCTTGCAGGTTAATACAGGTCGATTGAGTACTAAAGAAAACACAGACATCATCTTTTGTTGGAAATATTTGCGTCCATTTTTGACTGGAATGTTGGAAACCTGCTGTCTTGAAACCCCTTCTTGGAGTCTCTCTCTAGCTAGAACTGCACCTACACTCTGCAACTAGCCAAAAAATAGATATGAAATATTTGACTAATTTTTTATATAATTGAAATTCAAAAACAGATGATTTTCTCCAAGTTTTAATTGTTTAAAATATGATTGTTTGAGCAACTCTTTCTCTGGGATACAAGGAGGCTGAAAGATTTTTTTTCTTGTATATTTGAAGCTCTCCATTATTATATAAAAGGATTTTTTTCTTGTATATTTTTATGCTCTTTTCCATATAGTAATGTCATAGTGTATGAAGTTTTAAATTGTTTTTATTATTTTTATTATATGTTGGATGTGATTTTGATTGAAAATGTTTCTTTTTTATTTATTAATTAAAAAAAAATTATTAGAAAAATTATTGCTTTAAGCCTTGGAATTTACAATAAAAAATAGAAAATGTATTTATATCTAAACTATTTATGAAAAGTTTAATATTGTTTGATTTTCTCTACCATGTCCTTTTTACATATATCTAGAATAATATTATTTGTAGTTTCCGGTTTTTTGTAACATTTTACTACCATAATCAAAATCTATAGAAATAATAATCTAACATTATGACATCCTGAAATGGAGCTAGCCAACTCAAATATAGTATTGCAAATCCCTGGGTAAGTTAGATGAGGAGGCTATGTATGACTTAGTATTGTATCCATATTGGGGTTGCAAGTTCTATGGGTTCAAAAGAACACTTGCAAACAATTTGTTTTCCATATGACCTCTCTTTTTCATAGATAAATTTCATTCTTTTAGCCATTATGGATTTGAGAAAAATACATCCTGATAGGCCAATAAAAAGACTTAACAATGAATTAAACATGAACAACTATTAAATATGGGTAACCAAGTAGCATCAAAACAAACAACTAAATCACCAAGGCTAGTAGTGATAAATAATAAACATTCTAGGATACTTAAAAATTCCATGTAAATAATTTTTTTACCTAAAATCACTAGATGGTGAGGCCCACAACAACAACTGCAAAAGAAATGCAATATAACCAATCAAACTACACCAACAAAACATATGGTCTTGAATGAGGTTTTGGACTCTTTAGATATAAATGTACACCGTGGCAATGTATCTTATATAAAACTTTAATCCATGTGCTTAACCTTAACATTGACACAAATGGAATACAATTTTACTCATTGCTTTATGATAGAAAAATATTCGGATGAGTATTGCCCACATATCCGAAGTCAAAAGGGATAGATTAAAAATGGATGCTCCGGTCATCTATAAAAGATAAATTAAAGAAGCATGACATGACATATTAGTAATGCAAATTAGATATGCGTACCAATTATGTTCATATAACACAACAAATAGATGATTCAATACAAATGTCACATAGAATTCATATTTATCTCATGGGCCTTCAACTTAAATTATATATCTAGCATTACATTAAGCTATAGGAGATAAATCAAAGAAGCATTTGAATGTAAATTAAACATGTGTAATAATTGTGTCCTTTAGTTCAATAAATAGATAATAATTTGCAAATGCCATATCTAAGCTATATTTCATCTAAGTAGCTTTCAATTTAAACTTATATCTAATGTTAAATTATATAAAAGAATAACAGTAATTCAAACTTCAAAATAATATTTAGAGTTAGTATAAAATGTGACATAATTTTCCTACGTGGAAAAACATAGTTATCGAGAGTTCAAAACTCATGCATTTGAATAGAAAGTGGGTATACGAATGAGCAAGTAGATGTTTTCTAGAAATGAGGAAGTGAAGGTTGATAGAGAGCCATAGAAAATTGCAAATTCATACCTTAACAAAATTGTTAGATCCTTTTAAAGAAAACATATTTAATCAACTTTCATTGAAATATATGATAAACTCAACCCAATTTTATGAAAAGTAGTATACCATTTTTTACATAATTTCACATAATACAAATAGATAAATTTTAATTAAGTATTGTTATAAAGATTTAACTACCCATCGAGAGATGGCCAAGTGATTGAGACAGGGCATCATCACAATAAAAAAACCAAGTACAAATTGTAGTAATCCTAGAATCATGCTTTACATGAGGTAAAATTGGGGAACTCATGACTTGTACTATAGATAAAAAAACATTTACCCTTACCAAAAAATATATGATAAAAATTGACAAACTACATAAGCTTAAGCTTAAGGGGATATAATCCTTCTTGCCTTCCATATAGATAAGGAAAATGATTGTTCCAAGTCTCATGTTGCTTCTCATGTTATTTTATAAACCTTGATTGGAAAGAAAAATAGGAGGGCAGAAATGTAAGAAATATAAAACATAATGAAACACAACGTAAGAAATAGAGAAAATAATGAAACACACACATAAATATCTCTAGACAATCAACACAATTATTTTCCTAGGAAATCCTTATATGGGAGACAAGCAACCCTAAAAAGTAATGATGCTCTAGACTCCTTTTTCCCTAGGAAATCCTTATGAGAGAAAAACAACACTAAAATGTAAACATGCTCTACTCTCTCTTTTCTGGTATGGAAAATATGTGAGTACAAAGAAAGAGGTAATCTCTCTAGAGTTAGCTAAGACTTTTAGTGTGTAAGGTTGCTATAAAAACTTAACTTCATACATTTTCTCTCTAACTTCACACTCCTAGTTGTATTTTCAACTATGGAACAAAATACAATAACACAAAATGGAACTCTTATTCCTCCTAGTGGCCAAGTATTTAACCTAGTGTGATAGCCAACTAGGTGTAAGATTTGACTCTGTCAACCATTAACGAGGTTTGTGATTTTAGACCTTTTAGAGTCTTGTTAAAACTCCACATGTAGCTAGCTTTCCATGCATGAGTAATGGGGCTAAGATGTCATTCTCTCGTACCATGGTGGTCAACATGATAGGTCAACTTACTAAAGGCATAAATTTTGAATGAACTTCGTTTGATGTTTTTCTTGCACCATTGGATATGTCTTTAAGTGTAGAATAATGGTCAAGATTTTGGCACAAGGGATAATCGTTTGACCCCCATAAATGTCATTTAATGCCTCAAAATGACTCCAAAAGGTTTTAGACCCCAATTCTCCACCCACCATTAAAATGACCCTACAAGTTGATTCTTTCAGTTTTTTCACTCTATAAGCATCAAAATATATTACAAATAATATAATTATCCAATCTAGATAATTATTTAATAATTTTTTAAAATTATGAGTAAGATATACGTCATGGAATTTAAATAAATAGCGTTAATTCATTGAACACCCTTGTACATGTTCCTTGTTGATACTTTGAAAGTAATACGTTTTGAAAAATAATTTGTTTATGGATTCTATTTTTCACATTCTCTCAACCATATCAAAAACCTTCTTATAATATTTGAAACCTAAGGTCTTTCCCATACCAAAGTATGTTCTTTTAAAACATGTTTTCTTGGTGATATGGGTGATTTAGAAATGATCGGGAGAGCGAAATTCCTCATTTAATATGTACAATATGTTTGGTTCATGCCACTAAGCCAAGAATTTTAAATTCAACTGACTTTTAATATAACCAACTAAATCCCGCAAAAAAAGAATAAAACAATTTATGTTAGGGTTGTGGATTCAGGCATTGAAACAACACACCATGATATTTCAAATTTAAAAATAATGGTTTGAGTCCTAGGTAGCTTAGAATCCTATTTTTTTTCAAAATAAGGATGCACTCCCATTTGATTCTCATGATTAGGTTGTAATCATGAGGCTCTCGCTCAAGAGTGGACCTTTCCAAAATCTTGTGACGTCTTTTCACAAACAAAACCATCAAACTGAAAACACATCATGCAGAAACATAGCTCGCTGACATATCATTTTTTTCCTTCAAGGAAAAAAAAATTCACATCATGTGAATATCTCCATGTACTCTTACATATTGGTGTACAAAACCATCAACCAAACACAAGTCGACAAAACATGCCTCTTCAAACAACTGACTCTCAAGTCAAATAATAGAGCTCATGTACAAATTTCCATATTTGTTGGATTTAAGTGTGTCAACATAACTCTACTTTCAACATCTTGCTTCATGCAACATGCACCATACTTTGAATTTGCAAAGAAATTCATGAAACATCAAAATACATGCAAGGTCTTAATTATATAAGAAATCTAACCATCCGTTAGCAAACCATTTCAATGGCGTTTCTTTTAGCTGCACTTCATCATGTGAATCATCTTGACCCTCATCAATTATGGAATCCTCTTTTCCATTCTTGTCGTTATCTCTTTCCACCACCTTCAAATGTTGTGGATGACTTGTTGGATACAAAGTCCAACACTTGTCCACAAGGTGACCTTTCTTATGGCAATGAGTAATAAAAAATTGCATCTTATTTTCAACATCATTTTCCTTGTCCAATGGGCCTTCGACTTTTTGCCTCGTTTATTTAGAAAGTTTCAATGTGTATGGATATATTCTTCCAACATCTATAAACATTATGATTATTCAAACCACAAAAGGAACATGTGCAAGTTCTTTTATATATCTTATGTGAATATTTACCATGTTTATCATAATCAAAATCAATTTGATTAAAGGAAAATTTATACCTTGAACATTCACCATTGTCGCCTTCTTGAGGAGGTGAATTTGATGAGGTAGTGGCTCTCCTCTGAATACTAGCAATGAATTCAATGAGTAGATAGAGCTTTCAACATCCTCTTCTTTTACATTCTCATTAGCTGCATGTTTATTAACATCTTCTTGCAAAGTGGGTGTCAAACTTTTCCATTCATCACGAACACAAACTTCACAAGCTTGAGGTAATAAACACGAAATAAAATTCCTTCTTGGAACAGCTTCATGTGCCTCCTTGGCTTTGGAGCATTCTCCATCATGTTTTCCATAACCAAGACCCAAATAATTAGGCCCTTCCTCAACAACATTTGGCTCAACTATGCCTTGTATTAACTATGCCTTGTACATGTTTGCCTTTAACCCTTTACTTTCATAGCACATTTTCATCAAAAATTTGGACCTTATTCCTCTAGTGTGTCTCTCAAAAGCATGTACACATTCATTTTGAGAGGAAATTGAAGACATAAACCAATAGCTAATTCTTCTAACTAACCTTGACTAAAATGAGCTAAATTGTACTTTGATACCAACTTGATTTGAATATGGAAAAACTAGTTTTATTGGGCTATCTCCCTCATTAGTTAAATAAAAATGTGTTTAGGATCGTCTAAAGTTAGCCAATTGGGAAGGGGTTTGTGTCAAGATTTAAGTGTATTTTGTGAGAAATTTATGAGTTAATTAGCTTTTAAAAACTCATGTGTACAAATAAAATGCAAAATTTTTATTTAGGAAATTTTTTTCCCTCAATCCAGATTTCGATCATTGGACATGTAAGAGGAAGAAAGAGGGAATTCACTTTTCAAATTCTAGACCTTGTCTAAACCAAAATAAACTAGAGGTTTGATTTTCAAATACATTCACTTATTTGGAAAAGTTCTAGCTACCAAAAGTCCATATGCCAATCTACCTCCCAAGAAATACATTTAGTACACCACTGGTTAGTTTTTTGTCTTCCTATATTCTTTATCAACCTCTTCTAGTGATTCTTGAAAGGTGGATACTTAAATCCTTCCTAAAAATTTGAGCTCTAAAATGAGAAGACATACAAGGTAATTTTAAGTCATTCTTCTATCCAATTATAAAAACCAAGTGAATATTTCTACATATTGTTTTCTGTCCCATAAACTGTACAATATATGTGGAGTTGCCTCGCCCTAAGCGAGATGTTTAACAAACATGATAATAGAGAAAAAATTAGTGACGTCACCAAAAGATGTAGCCTCTTCAAGGTATCATATCCTCTCATCAAGGTCAAGAATTTATTCACCAAAAATGTCCTATGGAAATGATGGTTTAAGAAACAAAACTAGATAAAAACCTTCAGTGAGAACAACAAAATCTAAAATCTCTTCGTCTTCAATCTGCTCGTAAAGTTAAATTACATGTCTTGATCCATCTATGGTAAAGAAATCAAATAGCTCTATCAATTCCACCTTGCAACTCTAAGAGACACTGAATTAAATTTCATCTCAATATAGGGCTTTGAGAGGACACTCTCAAAGCCAACCTTCGTTATGGCTTTGAAACACATGGTAAGTATCAAGACTTAGCAACTTTATTTGCATAATTTTTTCTAGCATGGAACTTAATGTCATAGCCTTCTTTTGCCTAAATGAATGCAAATTTCCTTGCCATTTGGCTTGTGACATTCATAATTCATGCTCATGGAACATGATTGTGTTGCAATTGTGATAACATTTGTTGTATGCAGAAGCTAATAAAAAAGGATCGAAAATGAAATTTTTGCTCTGTTTTTTTGCATATTTAAGGAAAATTACACTAAGTAGCTTCCAACCTCATATGACCATCATGTCAAACTCATCTTAGGATATTGTCCAAGTAAGAGACACTTAAGCAAGCAATCTAGTATACATGACTCCAATTTCAATTAGCAGCAATGACAGTTCTAAGTATGGTGCAAACATTGCTCTAGATCCTCAATGGGGCATGTTTGATGACAATAATTTGGGGAGTGAGAGAGGGAGATGGTAGGAGAAAAAATCAAGGAATCCTCGAGAAATTGAAAAATATATAACTAATAAGGTGGAAGACATTTGTAACCTACGAGAGAAACCTGTGAGGAAATGTGTGAAGTTGGTATTACACACCCAATTGGACAACCTCGAGGAGAAAACATTTCTCCCACTTTATTTGTTGGCATAACCTAGTAAGTGTTGTTCACTAGCATGTATTTTGTAAAGGCCTTTCAACCTAGTTCCCATTCAACTCCATCCACCAGGTTGTAGAGGATTCCAAGCCTAATTTCATAAAAAGTAAGTTGGGGATGATCACATTGACTTGCTTGATGACATGTCTATGAAGATTAAATACCTTGAACTATTTTTTTGGGTAAGGAAAGAGACACATTCCCATGTCTGAGCATGAAAACGTTCTTTGATATTGTTAATGCCTCTAGTGTTTACTTCTACAAGTTCTATAGGCAGAGTCTGTAAAGGGCCAGGTAGCCTCTGGATCTCATCTTTTATGAAAGGTGATATATCTAGTAAATGCCCCTACAGTCAATCTCTGGAATGGATCTAAATAGAAGTTCTTCATTTTAATATCCGTAAAACACAACAACTTTAAGGTAAACTATGTACATGTGTCATTTATCCCACAAACTAAAGTGTATAAGTAGTAAATTTTATACCAAGTGTGCTCCCACCATGTAAAGCGCAATTTGGTGAATTTATCATTTTTATAATATATTTTTCGATTAAATTTTGTTTCACACATGATCAATTATTTCTTTTAAAGTTGCGTTCTACATAATTTGTGTACACTAAATTAAAAATTGATTTTTTGAAATCTATTTTGTGAATGTCGACCAATAGATATATATCATGGAGGATGAAAGACGAAGATCAACCGAATCCCATATGGAGGTTCAGGGATCAGAGGATGTTCACGGTATTTAAATATAATCTTAAATCTCCATACATGTGTGTACATATGGAATTGATTTTTTTATTAACTTTGTGAGTGAAATTAGTTGTTAATAAGTTTCATATTTTAATTTTTAGGAGGCAAGAGGAGAAGGGTTTCTACTCCATCCATGGAGCATGGCCAAGGTTCAACCAGTCGAGGTATGAGTGGTAGTAGGTTGCGGGAAGGGGGTGATATTTTTTCCCCCGAAGGCTAATCAACGGCTGCTGGTTCTCAACAGGGTCACTGTGGGTCTGGTTCTCAGCAGCGTCATTCTGGGTTTGGTTCTCAAGAGGGTCATGTTGGAGAATATTTTAACCAACAACATCAAGGTTGCCATCAATTTCAATATTTTTCATTAAATTTGTACAACTTTTTTTACACTTGTTTTTTCTAATATACGAAATTATATATATATATTGATGGAGAGGCCGAAAATGTTCGAGCTAGTGGTCAAAATAGACCCGGGGCAGCTCGCTACATTCAGGAAGAAGGCTGTCAACCCAGCACAACTTATCTGGCTGAGATTACTAATATACCATGGGAAACCAACATGGCGGAATGCACCTTACAAAGGTGTGAAAGCCTTCATGCAAAATTGCAAAGAGATCTCATGGCTTTGTCTCTACCTGCTGAGAGTAGACAAAGCCTTGAAATAGTTACACATTCATTGGGTGAAATGGTAAAGGTGTACAGAAATTTGGGGCCAACAACTGATTCGTTTGTAGAAATGATGAGAAAGAGAAAAGAAACAGTGATAGGTCCCGATAAATGGCAGGACATAAAACAAAAAGTTACAAGAGCAGAGGCCAAGTCAATGTTTAATTATAAGGAAGGGCCAAAAAGAAAAATGTTGAAGGTGCAGTATTTCAAGCACCCAGACAGAGCTGGTTATTTATATGATCGACATCTTGCGGCCTTTGGAAGGCTTCCATGGAACGATGAGGTTCCTGTTTATTTTGCACAAATGTTTTATTCAGAATTTTTTTTGGGTATGAAACCCGACTACAATGACCTTCCTTCAGAATTTTTTGGCTTGGGGAGAGGTCGATTATATCAACGTAAGGGCGCTAAGCAAGATGTGGAGTTGCCTCGCCCTGAGCCGCCATTGGTGAGTCGACCGTTTTGAGTCGAAACCCTGCGATCAGAGATGGATGTGACTTCTCAAATAAGTCGAGAAGCAAGAGATGTTATGGTCGACAATGTTCATAGGGGGTTGAGTGGAGTCGATCTTTGTTTAAATCGACAAAGAGCACGTGAAAATGCACGTGCCAATTTTTTTTATCGTACAGATGAGGAGATTTACAACATGAATGTTGAAGATCTCCGAACATATGCAATAAATTGTCGCAATGGTCTACAAGACCTAATTTTTCATGAGGAAGAGGGCACCGGAACGGTATGTGTTAGTGACCTTAGGGTTTGAAATTATTTTTAGATATACATGTGTAAAATTTGTAATAAATACATGTGTATGTACATGTATACATTTATTTGTATGTGTACATTAATCTAACAAAAATGTATGATTATATGTTAAAACACCATTTGCAGTTCTCAGGCATGATGCGTGATGAAAATGTTAATATTACGTTTGGGACCTCTGGTTCAAACGATGCAGATGGGTCTGACCATCATGATATGTTGGCACATTTATGTTAGTGTTTTTTAAGTGACTCTAAAATAAATAATTGTTGCCACACATGTACATGTATGTATATATATAATTTGATAAAATGTTTTAACAGGTACCGATTTCATCTGATGTTTTTGGGATGGCGGTACCTTCTTCTTCCTTAGGAGATGTACCTTCTACCTCCTTGGGAGATGAGCCACAAGTATGGACAATTTTTCACAAGTTTAAAATTTATGTTTAAAAGTTATATATATATATATTCTACCTCAAAAAGTTCCATTAAAAATTGAGATATATATATATATATATATATATATATATATAGAGAGAGAGAGAGAGAGAGAGAGAGAGAGAGATCTATATTTTGAGTTATTTAAAATTTTTTGAATTTAGGTTCCTATAGAAGATTTCTTTAATCCGGGGACTCTAGCGACGGAGATAGGAACATCCACAGCATTTGAACAAGTTGTCTTTAGTTCTTTTTTTTAATATTATTGAAAATAAGTTTATATATGTACACATGCATTTTCATTTGAAACTTTTTAATTTATATAAATTATTTATATATATATATATATTTATATTTAACTGTACATGTATATTGTACAGTTTACCACTGCAGATGTTTCTATGGTAGAACCTGTTCATCAAATGGAGAGGGAACCTTACGAGGTATTGCATGATTTTTTTTTTATATTTTGTTTTTTACATGAAGTTCTAGATATATATATTCTCATTCATTTTTAAAACTTCAAATTTTAATGTTCAAGTACATGTGCATTGTGTATGTAGGTTTCCTATTCACATGATAGGGCGCGGACTGAGACCCAGACGCTAGATCCTCCATTTGATGGACATCATTTACAGTAGATTTGATTTTAAAATTTAGATGGTTTTAAAATTTGTTAAACTTAATACAGTTTGATACTCAAGTGAGATTTACAATTTTTGGACATATTTTATTACATTGTTATTATATAATTTGTTTTATTTGATTTTTCGATGGTTTTAGTAATTTTAGCATGTGAATGTGAAGTAATGTTGTCATCTGAACTACATATGGCATGTGATATTTAATGTTAAATGTTTTTGTTGGATAGTTGAATTATAATTGGCATGGCATGTGAAGTTTTTAAAACTCAAGTTTTGGATGGTTTCAATCTACATTTTGCATGTGATATTTAATGAACTTTAAATTTTTAATGTTTTAATGTTGCACAATATATAATCAAAAGGGTTTTAAAACTTAAAGTTTTGGATGGTTTCAATCTACAACTTAAAGTTTTGGATGGTTTCAACCTACATTTGCACATGTGGTAAATTTAAATGTTACTTGTAACAAGACAATCCCCATTGATTTCATTGTATATGTTGATTTCTGATTTGATATAATTGCATGTATGATGGTACGTTACTTGTAAAGTCATTGGATTAATAGTGTTCATTGATTTCAGTGTAAGCGCAAAAAATTATTGACAATGTAGAACGATTTTTGTGTTATAATAATTAAACCTAATAATATTGGAGAGCAAGAGAGACTTGAGGTATGGTGTTTACTACAAGAGTTCTAGCTAAATATTTAAATGGTTTATGATTTATGATTTTTACTTTCTTTTTAATATAATCGATACGGAAAGATGACAAAACTAATAAGGGTGACAATAAGAATAGAAGAAGAAAATAGTTTAAGATTGATCACAATAAATGCTATTTGTAATTGATTACATTCTAATTAGTCACATTCTATCATTCAATATTATTACATTGTCACTTTGCATTCAAAAACTTCATTTGATCATTTTCCATTATTAAAGTTATTCTACAATATTTATCATCTCAACAAATTGAGGTAACTAAGAAAATTTAAAATTAAAATGACTTGATAAATCTCAAACATATTTAGCGTATTTAAAATGGTTATATTAATATTAGATGTATTTACATATTATTGATAAAATTAATCATATGTTTCTCATATTATCGATAGTTTTTCCTTGGTTGCACACAACTGAAACCAACTTAGATCCATCTTAACTACGGATCTATCAAGCGCCAAGAGGGATCAAATCTCTCGAGGTGCAAACCTTTCCTCAAGTTTTGCACTCAAAAAGAGGTTTGCACCTCTAGATATTTGATCCCTCTCGGCGCTTGATAGATCCATAGTTATGATGGATATAGGAAAATAGCTTTCTAAAAATAAGGGAAAAGCAGCATAGGGAACAATTAGGAGTAGATTTAGGGCATAGGGAACAATTAGGAGTAAATTTAGGAACATGTGATAGTTAGGTGAGATAAAATCATATATTTTAATAAAATAATGGGAATTTGTAGGAGAGAAAAATAGTGGATATGACATGTATTTTGGTGAATAATCAAGTTTATGGAATTAAACAATTAATTATTTTTGTATGTGAAAACAAGATTCACACCTAATCCTCACCTAAAACATTAAATTAAACACATTATTATTAAGGGGATGAGGAGCTTTCTAGGTTTTGAGCTCCCCATTGTTAGATGAGTGTCGTAATGGCATTCCAAGTATTTTTGTGAGAACTTATGATATTGTGACATTCTAATTACGAAATAGTGATCTTGAGTACACGCTGGATAATGTAGTAGATAGGAAATTTTTGATAAGGGGAGATAAGGGATGTGACCAAATTCCTATCAGTGAAAAAAAAATTCTTCACCTTCCTATAACTCCATTGTAGCTTTGGGGGCCAAAGGTAAGAAGAGTACCTTGGAATTTCTTGGGTGAAAAACCAAGTGGGTCACCAACTTTGGTCTAGTGCATTGGAATTCATTAAAGAATTGGTCATTGGAGCTGCTTCAAACTAGGAGTGAGCATCGTCACCAACCTACATTGAATATTTTACACTCCCTAGGGTGAATGATACTTTAAATTGATTGAAAGTCCAAGACTTTCGAATTTTTCCGAATGCCAAATGATCTTACAAATCTAGTATTTATAATATCCTAGTAGGTCATTCGGTGATAACTTTTACCGGAAACTTGAAACAAAGAGAATCTATCCTTGGCTAGGACATCATGTAAGATGTCCACCATAAACAATAAAATTGTACTTAAACGCTGAGATTCGGGCAAGTGGGGACAACCACTTGTTATCTCGTCCCTTGGAGGCTAGGCCATATGGGGACCGAATCTGACCTTACAAAATAAAGTGAAATAATTTGTACCATACGGTCAAAAAACATATACAAGAACAATTAATTTCATTCTAGAATATATATATCCAATACATATAACATTTTTCATCAATGCACATGTATAGAAAAACTACTTTCAGTTGATACTAGAGCATGTGCTTGTACCCAAACAATTTGTAACATGTGCAAACCACAAATAACATAAGTAGCTCAATTTTTAGTTGAGTATTGGAAGTTCTAAAACATATTTAATTCAAATATAATAAATTATTCAACACTTCACTCAAAAAAATTCTAATGGAATTCCATCTTCAATAATCCGTTCATGATTGGATTTTGACATTTTCCATTTCTTAATTTTTGATTTTTTCTTTGATTGAACTTCTATCAACTTTATACGTGCTGCACACACCAAGTGACTATATTGACAACTTATGGAATCAGGTTCATAGTCTTCAAAGTAAACAAAGTCTCCACTTTGATGATTTTGTCTGAAAAAATAACCTTTCAGTATAATAGACCCTCTGTCATACTGAAATCCGTGATCATTATAGTCTTGTAATAATTTCATTTTTCGTTCAGTGCAACGCATCAAATAATACTTCACATTTTCATCATTGTCGATAGGTGCAATTACGGAAAAAACATCTCCTGCACAATAAAATAAAAATTTAACATTTAATTATGCATATTTAAATTTATTTCTAGATCTTTAAATCATTAGAAAGTAATTCAAATGTTACCTTCTCTAACAAGATCAGAAACTCGATCACCATCGGAAGATATTGTAGTTTCCTCTTATTGCATTTCTTCAAACATTGCAACAGACATTTTGCCCTTTGTATTTAGCTCTGTATGTTTCCAATTGTTCACATACATTTTGTTTTCACAAACGTCATTGGATTTTGTGTTGTCTATGCAAACATCACAAAAACAAGAATATTTTCTTTTATCCAATGAAAACACATTTCTGGACAACTTTGTTTGAATTGAATGCAATTTTCGAGTCCCTTTTATTGTTTCAACGTCATTTCCAATTGATCTATCTACGTATTCGATTCCAATATGCCAGAAAAACCTTTATATGGAAAATTAGAAAAAGAATTTGTAAATATGATATCAAAATACAATTAAAAATAATCATTGCATGATAAATGTACAATGTTTAAAATTAGATTTCCAATATAAATTAAATTAAATGTACCTTCGCACTTCTCTTGATGGGTTTTCTCATGGCTTAGAGCAGCGATGCACCATTGAACAACTTCTTCAGCGTTCACAAGTCGGTGTGCAGAGTGGTTCATTTGATATCTTCGAAGTACTCGTTTTATGCATGCTCCTGCACTGTCATGTTCTCCTTTTCCATGGCCAGTCTCGAAGAAATTCCAACAATGTTTAATGCAGGTTTTCTTATGAAGACAACACAACCAAAAGAATGATCGTGCAGATTTGAATTGACCTACGCATCCGTCTGACCATATCCAATGTTCATTGAATTTTATTCCATGATTTTTCAATGAATCATAAATTCTTCCAAAACAATGTTGTACAAAACATGTATCATGTGTACGATCGTCACTGATATAAAAGTGAGATTCTTTAATGATATGTCAATTTTCACTCGTGCTTTCTATATGATCGACATTTTGTTCAGCATGTCTATACAGAATATGGACGAGCATGGAGACTTGGTCAGAATGATAGTATTCACTCTGAATTTCTTTTTGTGGAACAAATGTGTAGTTTTCTGCAAAATCAATCACTGACAAAATGGTCCCTGGTGGAAAAACTTCACGAGATTTTTTGAATTTCAAGTCTTGCCATCGAGCTCTATGGGAATGTTTGGTGTATTTGTAAATTTCTGCCTCAAACTTTCTCAAAAAGTCTATCAGAAAAATTTCATCTTCTCGTAATTCGATTCTTTTAACACTATTTGCACCTTGAATCGATGTACCGATATATTCATATCTCTTCCATTTCACTTTCATGTTGGACAATGGTTGATCATTTATATCAATACGATATTTGTTTTGAAATTTAGTCAAATTTCCACAATCATCGCATTTTTTACCACCAACACATTTCTTTTTGTAAAATAGTTCATTGCTTTCTCTTTCACATAGAATTTGAGATATGAATTCACGGATAGTGGAAGGAGGAGGTGAATCCTTCCATAATTTTCTACCGAAATCAAGGAATGTGTCATAATGTAACTCAAATTCCACATGATAACGGCAACAACAAGTGTCGCGTACAGTGATAGGTTTTACATACCATGGTTTTTGTTGAACAAAAGCACTGAGTGAAACATGAATTTGACGATTCTCTTCTTTGAACTTGTTTAATAACTCTATCTGAGTGGTTTCCAAGAGATTTTTTTCATGTTCTTCGTATTGATTTCGTGCTATTCTTCTTCACATTACATGTCTTGCAGTTGGTGAAACACGCGAATTGTTCTTCCAATATTCATATATTATTTTTTTAACATTTTCTCCAAGTCTATCTTTGTATGGTTGCCTACAAATAGCTCTCCAACAAGCGAGTTCATCATTTACATCTATTTGTAGTCGAAATTTTCGATGTTTGTGCAGAGTTTCTCGCGAGGTTCCCAGTGCTCGTGCCATAGATGTTATCAAACAATTCTCTTGAGTACTTGGTGAAACCATTGCCATCTGTATTCCTCTACGTACATTTGAAACATATTTATCTCTAGATCTCTTAATTGAATTTATAGCACTACTCATATTTTTTATCACCTCTTCCTTCATTTTTTTATCTTTGGTTGATTTTCGAATACCCAATAGTGTCGTAGCTTCTTTTAATTTCTTTAATGATAGGAGACTTTTCAACATTTGAGCCTGAACTGTCACCCACTCATTTAAGAAATACTTTTAAAAAATGCAGTTAACACGATATCGTATAACATGGTCAGGTTTTTTATCTCCATATGTGTGAGTGTCAAAATTTTCTAACATCTCATTATCGATAGTGATTTCATCTGTACATATTCGAAAAAATAGTACATATTCAATAAATCACTAAATTAATAAATATGTCAATAAATATTAGGAAAATTTTAAATATATCAATAGATCATAATATATACATTTACATACCCGCTTCAATTTCGCTTGAGGTTGATTTTCTTCTTCAATATTTTGAGGAGTATCTCTGTCTATTTACATTAAACAAAATATTTTTCAAACTAGTTCATCAAATAAAAATTAAGCTTCACATTTTACATTAGGAAAATTTTAAATATATCAATAGATCATAATATTTACATACCTGCTTCAATTTCTTCTTGAGGTTGATTTTCTTCTTCAATATTTTGAAGAATATCTTTGTCTGTTTACATTAAACAAAATATTTTTCAAACTAGTTCATCAAATAAAAATTAAGCTTCACATTTTACATTGGGAAAATTTTAAAAATATATCAATAGATCATAATATTTACATTTACATACCAGCTTCAATTTCTACTTGAGGTTGATTTTCTTTTTCAATATTTTGAGGAATATCTCTGTCTGTTTACATTAAACAAAATATTTTTCAAACTAGTTCATCAAATAAAAATTAAGCTTCACATTTTACATTATGAAAATTTTAAATATATATCAATAGATCATAATATTTACAATTACATACCTGCTTCAATTTCTGCTTGAGGTTTATTTTCCTCTTCAATATTTGAGAGAGCTTCTAACTTTCTTTTGCGAGATTGTCTAGTCTCTTCTCTACGTGTCTCAGGGTCTCTTTTTCGATCATATTTTCTCGCACAAGTTCTTCGATTTCCCATGATAATAGGGTATGAAGTTCAAAAAATTTCCTTCAAAAAATTGGACAATAACTCAATTACAAAAAATATCACAAAAGATTTAATTTAAAAGAATTCAGTGTAAATTTTTTGCAAAAAATACATATTCCAATCCAAAACACTTACTTTAAAAAATTAGAGAGAAAAATGTCTTATAAAAAAGAAACGAAGCTCAAAAGATTTACTTCAACTCAAAACACGTACATACCTCCAAGAAATGTCTTTTGAATGCACGTCTAAGAATTTTTTTACAATTTTCGCCAAAATCACGTCGCCTCTAAGAAATGTCCTCCAAAAAAATTCTTTAAACCCAAAATTGTAAAATCGACCAAGAAATGCTCTTAAATCCAAACTTTGAAGAAAATTTTTTGAACTCAAAACAAGATCTTTGTAAAATGAGAAGAAGTGTGCGAAATGTGCGAAGATCTTTGTAAAATGAGAAAAAGTGTGCGAAATGTGCGAGAATTGTGAATCATTTCGCACCAATTTATATTGACGCGAAATGTGTTTTAGTAGGGGGCTCCACAAAACTCTCCGGCCGATGGAGAGTTATAAAATAGTTCGGCCGAACTTTTAATCAAAAGTTCGGCCGAACTATTAAGACGTTAGATTTAACGGGTCTTAAGCGGAAAACATAGTTCGGCCGAACTTTACTAAAAGTTCGGGCAAACTAACGCGTCATCAATTATGCAAAAATTAGGCTCTGAATACGGTTCTGCAACTTTGGACTGATTAAACTCCATGAAAGGTTGTTAATTAACTGTCGGAACCAAGACAAGCATTTTCAGACTTGAATCTACTTTCAGGAAATATAACTTTTATGGAATTTCATAAACGTTTAATAATTTTAATTATTTTTCTAATAAAATGGGTGCAAACAATTTCTGAGGGTCATTGTGAGTCGGTGAAATCAAAATTTTGTATCTCCCAAAATACATTGTAAAAAAAATTGAAAAAATTATGGGGCATTACATTGGTCCGTTGTCTCTAATGGGTAGCTTTTAGATTTTTAGTTTATAACTTATATGTTAAGAAATTTCTTGCGTCGCGAAACATATCCAAAATATGCAGTTTTTCGTATTGGACCAGTTCAAAAAATTCTAGTAATTATGATATGCATCCATTGGCTTTGTAAATATGACGAAATCAAAGTAGACACTGTCTAGATTGTTGTAACACATTTTGTTTTCTCAAAAACACATTTTTAATGAATACAACATTGCGTCATAACATGACTTCTTATGAATCCTTTGATTGTTAAGAAACACACACTCAAAGAAACGCTAAGTTGACATATCAAATCTGCATAAAAAAAAATTCAAAAAATAAGTAATAGAAAGCTAACAAAATTTCTCACAACTTTTATTTTTATCGCAAAATGAAATTCTACACAGAAAAATTGTTATAGTTTGCAGAAAGTTGAAGAACCGAAAAAAATGAAAATTTATTCTCAAAAAAGGGCAAAAAGTGTAACCCAGTTTCACATTTTCACCCAACTTGAGTTAATGTGAACATGCTATTCTTGTTTTTTTTAACCTTTCATATTAGTCTTCTATTGGGAGGTTTGTCATAGATATAACATGTGTTCCCTTATAATATTACATCGTAAGCATGTTTCATTAATTGACCTACTCTAATGAGGATATCCTTTCGATGTGGAACATAATAAACATTAGGTATGTATTTGTGTTGATTATGTTTGGTAAGAACAGGGACAATACCTTTACCTTCAACTTTAATACATAAACGATCTCCAAGAGTAATTTATGATGGTTATGGAAGCATGGAGATAAGAAAACATATTTTTGTTACATGTCATATGATTTTTGCAACCACTCTCAAGCAACCAAAGGTCCTTGACATGATTTCCCTAAAAAGGATGCAAGAAATAAACATTATCTCAGAGGATTATCCTTCATTGTTGGAGAGATGGGCACTATCCCTCTGATAATTTGATTGTTTCTTTTTGCATTCATGTTTATACTTCCCAAATTTCTTGCAGTAATAGCATTGAACATTAGATTTTCACCATGTTTTTCTTCTCTGTGTTTGGTTTTGTGAAGGTCTCCATTGTTCTACTACATGATGATATTCTGATTTGCCTATTCCTGACTTGCTTTCACCTCCATATCTTCTTCCTTTACCTTTGCCAACAAAGATTTGTGGTTTCAAATATTCTTCCATGGAGTCTTCGGCTAAGTTAATTCTTTTTTTGTGTGGCAGAAGTGATCCAGTCAATTGTTTTATTGAGAAAATTGTAAAATCTTTGGGTTCCAGAATAGTTATTACTATCATGTCATATTTCTTGGGCAAACTTCAAAGGAATTTTTCGACAATCTTCTGATTTACAAAGGTTTCACCAATGAGTTTGATCTGATTAACTATTCCCATGACTCTAGTCATGAATTGGTCCACATGCTCTATGAAAATCATCTTGAGGGTTTCAAATTGTGCTCTCAATATATGCAATTTAACAGTCTTCACTGTAGCATTACCTTGATACGCATATTTCAAGATATCCCAAGCTTCTTTTGTTGTTGATGTGCCAATTATCTTGATGAAGATAGAGATCAACTGAGTTTTGTATCCAACATTTGGATCTATGCTTTTTCTTTCTTAATTATCTCGTGACATTCCTATGATTATTGTTCATGGTTGCTAATTGTTCTTTGGTCGGCTCTACATAATCGTTCAGTGAGGTATCCCAACATTCTTGTGCTTGCAAACAAGTCTTCATTCTTAAAAACCAAAACTCGTAATTTTTAAAAATCAGATTCAAGGTGTGTGGCAAGGAGCTGAAGAAAACCATAGTTGAAATTAAGATACAGACTAGTTTTATTTACAAGTTCCTTGTAAAGATTTTAAAAATATATATACTTAAAAAAATATCTTTGAAAAAAAATTAGAATACCTTCTTCACTAAAATATTTTAATAAAGCATTTTTTATTTTATACAAACACTCTTAAAACCTTTTAAAAAAATAATGCACTCAAAACACATTTCATGAGCCTTTTGTATATCTGTTTACAAAACATTTTTTTTTAATTTGTTAAAAAAAAGTGAACTTATTTAAAAAAGACGACAACCTCCTTTATGTTTTTAAGAAAATACCATGAACCTTCACGGATTCCTTCGTTTGACCATCTTACAAATCAACTTCCTGGAGCCCTTCATCCGACAGAGATTGTTTGCGAGTTTTGCGCACTCTTTCAACTTACGGGTGCGTTAATTTTAATTTTTCTACAATTTTGTAATTTTTTTTTTTTTTTTTTTTAACTATTTTTTTTTTTTTTTTTATAACTATTTTGCATACGTGAGAAACTGGCACACTGAGCTCTCTTCACGTGTGTTAAACCAACACATTTCTTTTTCTTCACAGGTGTGAAAATCAAATTATTTTCGCACTTTTTCCTCGTCCTCTCATCCACGACCTCTGATGACACTTCGCTACAAAAATTTGAGATGTTGTTTTCTATGAAGTTTTATGCGACCTGTTGTTGGGTACCATGATAAACAATGAAGAGAAAATGAAGAGCAGAGATTGGTTTTTTCAATAGTTTAATAAAATACATAGAAAATATCAACAAAAAATTATTAGAGTGAAACTCTATTAAACTAAAGAAAAATAGACAGACTCTTACACTTAATTAACAATGGAATCAAATATAATGATACTTAGTAAAAGGTGAGATTGATATCTGAACACTGAAATAAAAATCCTAAATCTTGATAGTTGTAATCTATAATTTAAAAAAAATTTACAAGATTTTTTTAAAATTATGCTAGAATTTCCATTATTTTTCCAAAAAATATGATTAATATAAAGTAATTTATATTTGACAACCTCTATGCCAACATAGAAATAGTATTGACACTTGGATTTATGTAGTGAAGTACAATGTGTGCCTATCTTTGCAAAATCAATATCATAGTTATGGGTCATATTTGTTAGGTAATAGATCTTTTAATCATTTTTATTAATATAGTGAACTACTAAGTATTTCTATATAATTTAGTTGAAATATTTTATTTTTGACTTGCATTCTTCACATTAAATTGTTAATACATGTTTTTTCTTATGTTTTTAAATAGTAAACATACACTTATAACATAAAATTTATCAATACATATGTCTATATATTTGATGTTAAAATATTTTACTAAATATGTTTTTATTTATGACTCACATTAAACTTATTTTTTGGTTATTAGAATAAATTATTTATCATAAAGTATTAGCAGTATTAGTTTTACATATCATTTCTCAATTCCATATTAAGTAGGAAGTGAAGTACATATCTTTCTCATAATAAAATGTAATTTTTTTTCTCTTAATTAATTTATGTCTATGTATAAAGTTGATGTAGAAATACCAAAATTGAAGTATTGTATTTCATCCTGATTTTATGTTTATTAGTTTAGCATTGTTGAGACTATAGCATGGTCATGTCCAAGAATAACAAGGTGGAATTGAGCCAGTGACTTAACATAGTGGAGTGTCTTAACATGATCACCATTTATACAAAGACCTATGGTAATTTAAATTAGAAATTTTATAAATATTGAGTAAAATGTTTTGATATATGTATGGAGAGAGAGAGTTATTTTTCCATAAATAAGTTATTTCTAATTCAAGATATGATAGAAATTTATGATCTCTTCAATGTTTCATTTTATGGATTTAACATATGACATTTTAAAAAGTATTAAAAGTACACACATTTATATTCTACCAAAATAAGTGAAAATAAAAAAATTCTTATAATTAACATATTTTATTAGTGTGTTGTTCAAAAAAATTATAGATCCATCTTAATACTAGATATACTTAGAGTCAAGCTTAAACGAATCCCTTGAGGAGCAAAGTCTAAAGTAATCAAATTTCTTGAGATGCAAAAGTTTCTCCCAGTATTGGAATCAAAACAAGACTTGCACCTTAAAAAACTAGTAGATCAAGAATTAATATAAATTTGTGTTTGATTAGATATATTGAGAGCCAAGATGAAACAAATCCCTTAAGGTGCAAAGCCTAAAGCAATCAAATCTCTTTAGATGCAAAAATTTCCCCAAAATTTATAATCAAAACAAGATTTGCACCTTAAAAGAATTGATAGATCACAAATTAAGATAAATTTATCCTTACTTATATCTTATATATATATATAATTATTATTACTATTTTTATTTTGTGAATAAAAATATTATTTTATTATTTTCAAATATAATATTATATGTCAAAATCTATCTTATAATAAATTTAATTCAAAAGTTAATAGTAAAATATTGATATATATTATATGTGTCGTTCAAAAACTTATACTAAAATATTAATAAATATTTTCAAATAGACATTTTTATTTTTATATAATATACTTTTAATTTAAAATATTTTTAAATATTTTTGAATTTTTAAATATTTAATAAATATAAATATAAATTATATATAAAATTTTTGAGTGATAATTATATTTAATTATATTTGTTGGTTTGAAAAACATGAACAATATAGATTATCACTTAAAATTTTATATACATCTTATAAATTACAGAAGCCAAATTTTCAATATAAATATAAATTAATTTATATTATAACAATAGCAACAAAAACCCTTACAATATGGAAACTAAGTTTTTAGACAATTTTTTTGTCCGGGTGGCCAAAAAAGACAGCCCAGTTTCTTGTTGCGTTTTGGAAAGATATTTTTCAGCGCCAACAGCTATTTCATGTCGTCAGGGCCAACAGCAATTTTACATCTTAATTGTTAAGAAAATTGATGGATGATTGAAAAAAATTTATTTTATTATTTTATATTTTGATTTTTCTGTTTGCGTGATTTAATTTTCGTCAAATTAAAATTTATTGTTTTCTGAATTGCGCTTTTGATATATAAATAGATTTTAAGAAATTTGAATTTTGCCTGCGATCCAATTGAAATATACAAATCCCACATTTCGCACAAAATTAATTTAAAAAACAAAATATGAAAGAGCTAGATTACATTACTAATTCACTGTCAAAAACAAAAATTATGATCTTAAAAGGTATTTGCAATAGCTACACATTTTTGAAATTAAAGAAAAATTGGAGAATGTTCCCTGGAATCCTGGCATTTAAGAGCCTATATAAGACAAGATGGAAACATACCAACTTTATAAAAAGAGAAATTGGAGAATCTACACTATCCTGGCATTTAAGAACCTCAATACAGTGAAGCAATCAAATTTATAAACAGATTAATACAAATGATCAAAGCCAGCCAAATTTATAAACAAGGTCACCAACTGAAGGCTTAATGCCTCTCTGACTCATTATGGATTAAATTATCGAATTTCAAGATCGCTTCCTAAGGCCAATAGACATTGTTGGATTCGAAGTCTGACACAAAAATTCGATAGGGAAATGGGCCTCGGAGAGAGGGCAATATGTTGCGCCTTATTAATCTTCGCTTTGGATTGCAGATTGTTATTTTCATTTCCCTGTCGAATACCATCGTCCATCCACTGCTGTTTGCTCCCAAAATAAAAACGTGAGGGGATTCTGGTGTCCAGATCAGATTCTGTTCACACCATTCTGAAGCCCCTGGCCTTTCCCTTAACCTCCACATGCAACTACAAAGACAACGAGGACTATAAACTATTAAAACCACTCGCCCATCACTTCCACCTAATTCGAACCGTTTTGGCAGCCTGTCACACGAGCAAAGCTGAGGCAATCTAATTTCTGCCCAACGCCTCTCTGCAATACTGAATGCTACCATGCTACCAACGCTCAACCAGTAAATTTTACCTCTAGAGAAGACACCCTTTCCGCTAGGCCAAATGGCCAGCGGGACTGACATGGCAACCCTAGTCCATGCATTAGATTCTGAATCATACATCTCCATCACCAAACTATTTTGAGCTTCTTGTTCGCATTTAAAATTGTTTACACCGAGCACAACAGTGCAGCGCCTCCTGGTAGCGTTAACAGCCATGGCAGTGAAGTTCCATCGGAGAAGCTGAGGAGGAGGCAGGGGTCTACGAGACCCTGTAGCTAAATTGCCTATGCAAAGATCCAATGTATTTCCTCTCCTGTGAGAACAGTAGATATTCCGGCAGGCATCCACAATGACGACATCAGCAGGCATCCGAGGTTTGTAAATGTTAATGTCTGAACTATCGCCTCCTAAATATTCTATCACCCAAGTTCCCGTAATACGATCTCTGTCCCAGTCCAACTGAAGCAAAAGTCCCGGGAAGGAGTGCACCGAAAAATTCAAATCGATTCTCCGCCGGGCATCCAGAGAAGAAAGCAGTTCATTCCATTGTCGCGAAAGGGTCCTCATTTTGGCATGAACACGCACGGGCAACATGGACAAAATCTGAAGAAGCATATCCTGTGGGAGGGCTTGCCAAATCCTCGCTGCTTCCACCAGAATGTCAGTCCTCTCCAACTGTTGCCGAAAAGATCGCCAAATCTGTGGTTGCATCGCCATCTACTGAAATTCTTGCGACGCAGAAATAGATGGAATCGTTTCTTTATTTTAATCTTTTTATAGTAATAGCCATCTGAAAACTGTTGATAAACGGTAACAAGGTTTGTGGCTCAACGGTTATGATGCAAGGGACAACTCCGTGCCGTCAGAAAGGGTAAAACACTGATTTAGTTTCTATTATACAGCCGAGTTTAACTATGAATTATCTTTTTCTAACACATTGCAGTCATGTAAATACATTTCCCACCTGAAGATTTGGTATATGAAAGTCAGTGGTTTGGCTTAAGATTTGGTTGTGAAGAAGTTAACTGATTCAATTGCATAAATAGTATGGATGTATTATTGATTAATTAATGTGGTTGATTTTCAGAATAAGGTGAAGAAGTTAACTAATTTAATTGAATAAATAATATGGATGCATCATTTACTAGATATAGCCGTTAAAATTAGCTATTAAAAATTAATTGTTAGAAAATTAGGTAATTAATTAAGAAATTAATTAATTAATTTAATTTCATTAATTAATGCTACATAATTTTCAAATTTTATTAATAAATTATAATAAAATATTATTTTGTAATCATAAGAGATATATTTTAAAGAATATTACAAATATTTGTTACATAAATAATTTAACCATAAATAAGGGTAAGAAGGATATAATAATTATGATAAAAAGGAGGTAAAAGGTAATAAAACAAGGAAAGGGAGGGGGATAATTTAAAAATAAAATAGAAGAAAAAAAAAGCTAACAGAGAAAAGGACACAATAAGGAGACTTACAGCTAGAACTAAAAAAGAATACAAAGGACAACGAGAGGGAATCACATCAAGATAGCTAGAATTCAGCTCTTACTCAATTTCTAACAATCGTCTATGTTGAGATTCTTAGCATGCTTCTCAATCTCAATAGCCTCTCTAAGTTTCCTATGGTGGAAATGATCAACCTTAGCAATGACCCTAGAGTCCTCAATACCGACATGGTGACAAGATTTTTCCGTATGTTCTACTAAAGCCAAAGTGTGAGAATGATTGTGCCTAATGTCCATAACATGCTCTTGGATTCTTTGCTTAATGGATCAACCTGATTCCTTGTTCTTGTGGTCTTCTTGTGATCTATGTACTATATATTTGTAACTATAGTGATGAATAAAAATATCAAGTGATTTGTGTTTGTCATAATGTACTCTCTCTATTTTTTCTTACATGGTATCAGAGAGCTGGTACTAGCTTGACTCCCTCAAGCGACAAACAAGAATATGTGAGGGATTCTGAGTTTTATTTTTTTTGTACATATTAGTATAGATGTGTGAGAGTTTATTATTAGTGTGTGAAAAATTTTGTGATATTGTGTGAATAGATTTGTTTGTTGTTTGCAGCTTCTTCAGCATCATTAGGTCCTTCCGCCATATCGCTATCTGTTAAGTTTTGTTCGTGCTTATCTAAAACCTAAAAAGGAGTTAAATTCATACCTGGATGGTTTTGTCAAATTTGTGTGCATTTTCATATTATAAATCTGCAAAATCATGCCCCCGAACTGTAGATACTGTTGCACAGATTTGGATTTGAGAATCTGGATTTGGCATCTAGTGTAAAGGAGTTTCAAGTGGCCAGTGATATATGTCAAAAGTGTTAAAAGTGGAGACATATCTCAAATTTGTGGGAAAGATATCTCCGCATCAGATGTTTTTTTTGCAATCTTGTTGTGATCTCAATTTTTGGAGTTTGCATTTTAAACATATTGAGTCTGGCAAATTGAATGTGTGTGTGTAAGTTTGTTGGAATTGACCACTCTAACAAATGATCTGTGAAGAATAGAAAACTCCAAGATAAAGATTGAACCAGATGAACAACTTTTGATTTGTTCTAAGGATAGACATGGTGACTTGTTTATGATGAAAGCTTATAGTTTGATGATTATTGAGCTTGTAGTTATGAGATTTATTTGACAAGTAGTTTTCTATTTATTTCAATTTTTTTACAGGGTTGGTGGTTCTTAAACTGGAAGGCCGAGTGTTAAACATCAATTCTTATGTTATTAAGGTCAAGTTGTTTGATCAAATTTTAAACACATTCGATATCGATACCTCCATCCTAGCAACAGACATATAGTTGAAAGTGAAATATCTGAAAGATGGTGGTTGGTCCACAAGATGGTTTATTACTTGACGAATCTTATTGCAGAAGCCCCGACTATATGAGGTGTCAATATTGTTGATCTTGCAAAGTTCATCAGTGATGGTCAGAGGCAGTTACATTTTAAATGGAGATCAAGTGACAACTCAAAGATGTGGTGGTGAAAGAGCAGTGTTTGCAATATTCTAGAGGGGACGTGAGTAATGATGAAGACTAGTTTGATAGAGATTCATTTATTGCTATAATGTGTGTTTCTATATTTGTCATGTAAGCATTAAGGCAGAGTGTTGGAAGTAATGCTTCCACGTGTATGATGTGAACTACAAGTTGTCATTGTGAGTCCCAAGGTGTCAATCTAGAAGTTGTTCTTCCCTATGTATGAGTTGTATTTGTGTCATTTCTGATTCATAGATCCACTTTCTTAGGATCTAGATTTGTCTAAGTCTATGATTAATGTACTATATATTTGTAATTTTTGTGATGAATAAAGATATCAAGTGATTTTTGTGTGTCATAATTTACTCTCTCCATTTTTTTAATAATGAGCTATTTGATATACTCTCGCCCCCCCTTTAGAAATTTTCTTTTTTCCTACTTCAATCTCACTTTGTGACCCATGACTATTGTCTTTCTTTTGTCTCATGGTTTATTCCCTTATTTCATGAAGTTTCTAACCATATCACCATTGAAAAAGAAAAAATAAACAATTTTTAATATGTGCACCACCCCCCACCCGGTAAGGCATAATTTTCACTCAATTCATGTACCTTAATCACAAAAAAGATTTTTCTAAACCCAAAACACGGTCATGCTTTAAAAACAGAAGAAAACAAATTACAGATGAACAAACATTTTCAAAGTCCTATACTTTTTTAAAATAAATCCCTTCTCTTTTCTTATTTCTCCTTTATTAAAAAAATATTTTCATAAATATCTCTCAAAATAAAATATATATTTTAGTTTTTTTTTGCAATATGCACAACCTTTTTTTAATGTTTGGTAATACCTCTCTCTTCATTCATTTTTCTAACAAAATTTTAGGTTAAAACATCATTTTTTATGCTTGGTAGCCACAACATGCTCGTAGGAAACCAGGTCTGTTGGCCACCTCAAAGAGTTAAAAGCCAGCCAAAAATGAAAATTTTTAATTTTGTCTCCAAATGCCTTATAAGCTATATTATCTACTATTCATTTTAATATGATATAACAAAAGTAAACGCTAGCCATCCACTTCATGATTCATCGAACATAATTTCTAAACTTCTAGCGCTACTCATTTTATGATTCAATGGGTGGCAGATATTTTGCACTTTATCCGGGCATGTCTAATTGGTGCAGGTTTTGTAGTTGTCATTCTACACATACAAGACGCACATTCTGGTGATGTCCCTACAACTATATTTCATGAATGTCTATATTCATTTAATGGACAGTTGAGTCTGCCTTTGGTTCCCCTCTTACTTCCTAAATTTTCATGATGGCCTTTGCCATGATACATTTCATAGTCCAGTAAAGGTGGATTGCCTGCTTGAACAAGGTCAATTCTCCTCTTGTCTTTCTTGGGTCTATCACGATTGGCTTCATTTCATTTTCTGGAATTTCTTCCTCAACTTTAGTATTGAGGTCTCTTCTCCATTGGCATATTAATGCTTTTACGTGAGTAGGCATCCCAACAACACAACCATGCAGTAGGTTCTACATATTTTCTTGGTCACTTTTCCTACCTTGCTAATGCTGAGTTTGCTTACTCGTCTCCACCTTTTTTTTCCCTTTGGATTTTTCTACCTTTTCGACTTGATTTCCCTTCCCTCCACTCCCCTTGGCTGCCTGAGCTTTCACCATTTTAATTTTTCTGAGGCCTCCCAGCGATTGTACCTGCACTCGAATCCACACCGAGGTTCCCACCCATCGTGCAGAATCCATATCAATAAAGAGGCTAAGAAGAATTGTACAATCAAAACAATAAATTTGATTATTATTTTCCTAGAAAGGCAAGTTCCTCCACTCATTGTTATCTGCTTCCACTTCCTATCTCATCACCTCATCGATGTTTCCATCATATATTTTTCATCCCCCTCTACTAGTGCGAGTCGACCCGAGCCCCATGCCCTGCCTACAACAACTCTCTACCCCTGATTTTTTTTGGTTACCAGAGCCAACAATGCCGCCCTTAATTGGGTTTACCATCCCTTGGCTCCCCAAGCGTGGGTGACCATCCTACTACAACGAGAGAAATTTAATTTGACTCCATATAAGAATGAGCTGAAACTTGGTAAATAGACACGGGAACCATGCTCACCCCATTCAGGTCTTGTCTCGCTCATTCAATTCGAATGTAACCAATGACCATCTATAGAGGAAACTAAATTGAGTTTGAACCAATGCAGTATGAAGTTGATGTTCAATATCAACACAGAGGACCCATGTCTGCCCCATTCAAGCCTTGTCTCGCTCATTCAACTTAGGAATTAACACTGACTAGTTACAGAGGGTTGACTTCGACTCTCCATTCCACTCCCTAGGACTAAAGACCTATATCTACCTCTGGATTTTCCACCCTCCCATTTCTATTGACCTCAAAATAATTAACAGATTAGTCGTAGGTACATACCGTTGATATCATAGCTCGAATGGAGGTTGCCCTTCCAAATTCCTTCCCTTCCTCATCTGCAATTTCAAATTTGTTGGCATTATTAGCCCTTCCACACTACCAAACGTCCACCTTAACGCATCCACTTTGTCTCTTCCATTTTCCCACTAACACCAATTATGGCACACAAACCCATTCATTCCTGAAAAGCTATGACCACACTTGCCTTCATTTACTCCCGGCATAAAGTGTGTGGGGCAAGCCACCAACCTGCCCTGCCTCATGGCTCTACCATCATTACGTTTTCCCTTCTTGACGAGTGCCCTCATCCTGTCTCCCTTCACACCCCAATCGGGGGACATGGTTGGGGTTCTTGTCTTTGTACACAATCCCCTGCAAGGTTTTGAACCCTTCTTTATGTTATATATTCTCCAAGTTCCCATCCAAGTACTTCCCTAGGTGGTCACACCCCCAATTTTCCAGGAAGTATGCTACTACATTTCCTACCCTACAGACATGGGATGGTATCATATATTTTATCTCTGGTATAAGAAATTTTATTTCCTGTATGAGTTGAGAAGTGCACTAACTTCGACTAATTTTCTCCCAGTTAGATCCCTACTGAAGCTTTTGTAGGATTCCTGTTACTAGAGCTGAGTCTCCTTCTACTACAAACTTACTATATTTCTCCCTTCTCACTAGTAAGAGTCCTTTTTTTACAACATTGAGCTTCACTTCATTGTTACTAGCAAAGCCTATATCCATTGCATAGATCCTCACTACTTGGTCTCTATGATATTTGAATATTCCCCCTAAGCCAACCTGTCGAGGATTCCCTTTGGAGGCGCCATCACAATTTAGTTTCAGAAAGCCCTGCGGGGGGAAAGTAAATTTATCCAGTGAAGAGCTAGGCATAGGTTTAAATTTAACTGAAGAAGGTGCTATATGTGGGGTGAGGTTAAGCATTTCCAGGAGCCTAGCCTCTTGGGGTGGGGATTTCCAGTCCTCTTGTTTCCATTTGTCTGCTAGAATGGTTTCTTTGATATTTTGCAGTATCGTTTTCCATATTTCATTCACTGGTTGCATCTGGTGTCTAATGTTCTTCTGTTCCTTTGCTTCCAAACCGCCCATAGTAGGGACCTTAGAGATATAGACCAGGCTCTGTTAAGAAACAGACATTGGAAACCTCCTTTTCTCTAGTTTTATATGGTGTTCTTGATACTTTCTCGGTCTCAACCTATTTTCCAAAGGTGAGGCTAAGGTTCTTCCATAGTTGTTCAACGAATGGGCAAACGTTAAACAAAAGCTCCATTGTTTCTACTTATGACTCACATATTCAACATGTTGATGGCCCCTGTACCCCTCGTTTTTGGCGTTGATCCCATGTGAGTATCCTGCCATGAATTACCACCCATAGAAAGAACACTACTTTTGGCCATTGATGTTAAAACCAGATTTTTTCCAAAGGGGGTATGCTTGAATCTGATGATTATCTAATTTGATATTGTACCCTTATTAGATTGTGAACATCCCTTTCGTTTGATAACCCCATCTCAATATGTCTTTGTATTCAGATATGGTTATTTTCTTAGAATTGAGTTATTTATCATATATTTTCCATTGATGGGTGACTGAAGCATTGTACCAATGTTCCCTTTTTTTCCATACTCTCCACTGATGTTCTTTCCCCCCTTCCCAGAATTGATTTATGGTTTTGTTCACAGTTCTTTTTTGTAAAATGAAATATCTCATCTAGGTCCTATATGATAAATAATTTCTCCCTTTGTTTCTAGGAGTCTTCCCAGAATAGTTCTTTGCTTCCCTATCTTATTTCCCAAAAATTGTGATTCCTAATTAGATATCTGTTTATCGCTACTAGGTTCCATATTACAGATCCTTTAGTTCTATTCTCTGCCCTCAACCGCCCTTCCGTAGAAGGTGGCATGTTTTATTTTCGTCCCCATATTAGTTTCCACATGTCTCTTCCTCTCTGCAACCAACACTACCAAATTTTTTCTCCGAGGACTTGATTGAGGACGTACGAGTCTCTCATCCCTAATCCTCCAGCTTGCTTTTCTTTGGTTAATTTTTCCCATAATATGAGCGTCCATTTTTTTTCCTTGTTCAGGTCGTTTGCATAGGAATTTATTTAAGATGTTTTTTGTTTCCGAGAAGCTCGTTTTCGAGGCTGGTAGGCCCAAAAGGTGGTATATGGGGATAGATTGTAACACTAATTTCAGTAATATGACTCTATTAGCTGATTGCATGGCTTGAAATGACCAGTTCTGAAGATAGGATTAGATTTGGTTGAGGAGATCTTTCCAGTAAGATACTGGGAGAGAATTTAGGCACATCGACAAACCTAAGTATTTCCTTGGAAAGGATCCAATACGGAACCCAAGGGCTCTTGCGAGAAAAACTTGGGATTGAATTTGGATATTGAAGAAGAAGATATTGGATTTGTCATTATTTATTTGGGTTCTAGATGCATCCATGAATTCTTTGAGAATGGATAGAATGGATTTATCTTCTTTAAGGGAGGCTTAGCAAAAGATCATAATATCCTCCACAAATTGTTGGTGGGTAAGTGTAAGTCCATTACCCCATAGGTTTAGACCTTTAAGTTGTCCTTCCCGCACATGATTTTTTAGGTATCTCCCTAGGCATTCTTCTGCGATAATAAAGAGGAATGGGGATATTGGATATCCTTGTGTGACGCCACGGGTGGCATTTACAGGTTTAGAGGGAGAGCCATTAAGCAATATGGAGAAGAATGGGGAAGAGATGAGCAAGAAAATCCATTGGATCCATCTTTCGTCAAAGCCACAAGCATGGAGAATGCTTTGAAGGTAGGTCCAAATAAGATGGTCATATTATTTTGATGGGTCAAGTTTAATCATCATGCCTTTGCCTTTGAGTTTTTTAAGGGAGTGAATGACTTCCTGGGATGTTATCGTTCCATGCAAAATGTTTCTATCTTTCACAAAGCCAGTCTGTTATGGGGATATTACAGCAAATAGGAGAGGTTTGATATGGTTAAATATAATGGTAGAAATAATATTGTATATTACATTTCATAACGCAATTGGCCTAAATCCAGATGGCTTATCTACGTGCTCTAATATAGGTATTAAAGTAAAGAAGGTATATTTTAGAGGAGGATGCACCTTTCTAGTTCTTCTTGATTCCTCCATGACTTCCAAAATGTCTAGACCCATGAATGGCCAAGCAGCTTGATAGAACTTAGCTGTAAATCCATGTGGTCCAAGCACTTTATTTTTTTCTAACCCTTTGACCACTCCTTCAACCTCTTCAAGAGTGATCGCTCAGGGAAGTGCCAAATTTTGATCTCGACTAATTATCTGAGGAATATGTCACTTTATCCTTTGGATAGCTTCTGTCATGTCTTGGTTTGGTTCTGTCAGTAGGCTGCTAAAATGTTCCACCATGAGGTTCTCCATATATTTATGGTGAACCAATCGGTTACCATCTAAGTCTTTTAACGAGAATATGTGATTTTGTTGTCTACGTTGGATCATTTCTTTGTGGAAGAAGTTAGCATCTCTTTCTCCTTCTTGGAGACATTGTATTCTAGATTTTTGTTTCCACAAGATTTCCTCTTACTTTCTTCTTTGTTCAGTTTTACTTAGTAACTTTCCTTCTTCAACCACTAGGTTACTTGATCTTCCCTGTGTTATCATTTGTTGTTGCACTTGTTTCATGTGAGCCTGTATTTTTTCCTTATCTTGTTGTATATGTCCAAACTCATACTTATTCCATTTTTTTAATTTGATGTTTCAGGTCATTTAACCAAAGTTGGAAGGTATGAATTTCATTTCTTCCCTATACCTAGCCTGTATCCCACCATTCTTTTTCTTTTTCTATGAATGTTGAATATCTTAGCTAAAATGCCTCAAATATGAATGGTCTCTTCTGGCTCTCCTGCATCATATCTATTTCTAGACATATGAGCCAATTGTCTGATTTGAGGCTTCGAAGAATCGTAGCCTCATAGTAGACGTCACTACTTATTATATCTTTAGAAACTAGGAATCGGTCGAGCCTCGAGGCCACTTGGTGCACACCGCCTCTTCTGTTATTCCATCTATAAGTACAATTGATTGTCAGGAATTCCAGTAATCATAGGTCAATTAACATGTAACAAAAAAACTCCATTTCTGGCTCTTCTCGTCGAATTCCTCCTTTTTTCCTTCTCGGGATGTGATCATGTTAAAGTCACCTCCCAGTAGCCAATACTTCTCACTATGTAGGTGTTTGAGCTTTCCTATGTTCTTTAGGAATGATTTTTTCTCTCCTGGAGTATGGGGGACGTAGACCGACGTAATGAGGACCCATTACCTTGTTCCAGTTTGTCTAAATCAGCTTGAGAGGATGTGGGGTAACCCTATCCAACCTTCTTCTCTTATCTTTGATGGGTTCCATAGAATAATTATGCCTCCCGTGCTTCCCCTTGCACTTAAGGCTACTATTTTATGTTTTGGTTTCATAAACTGAAGTATCTTCCTCTAATATTTCCCCCAATAATTTAGTTTCCTGAAGGAGCACCACCCATGGCCTGTATTTTTTCAATCTTTCTTGTAGGTATCTCTGTTTTCCCATGCTATTGAGGCCCCTCATATCGAGGAGAGGACTATCATTGGGAAACTTTATGGAGTTGGTGGAATACTGCTAATAGTGGTATAACCCTTCCTGAATTTACTGGCATCTCTCCCATCATTTGGATGGATTCCTGAAGATTCTTCCTTCCTCTTTCTTGCCTCCTTTTCCTTCTGTGCCATGTTCCTGGGAACTTCCTTTTTGCAAACTCAGTGTGTCCCATAGATCTATTTTCCTTTGTCCTTAGTTTTCCATATTCTATTGGAACGTTTTTCTATAGAGCTTCTATTGGTCTTCCGGTATGAATCTCTCATCTAGATTTCTCAATTCATTCAAGCGTTTTTTCAATACCACTTCCTCTGTGCTTAGATATTTTTTGGATGCATCTATTTCAATGGTTGATTGTTCTACTGTCTTTGGTTGCTCCTCCTTTTCTGAGGGTTCTGCTTGAGCTTTCCATTTAGTTTTTGTTTCTTTTGGTGGTGTCAGCCCCTGTCCTGCTTCAGTTGTTTGTTCATCTTATTTGGAACTTTCTCCCATATCTTACAAAATTTTGAATTTGTTCTGACTTCTCCTTTGCTTTGTTAGGTCCGGGGTTTGATTTTGATTCATTTTTCTATTTTTCTTCTTACTTTCTACTTCCTTTAATCGCTCATCTTTGTCTATTGTTGTCATTTCCACCTACTGTTGCTTCCCATCCATCTGATCTGGCAGGTTTAGCGGGAAAGCTTTTAAGAGATGACCATATTCATGGCAGTGCCGACATCTGAACGGAATGTGTTTGTAATATAATAGCAGTTTCCATAGTTCTCCTTGATATTCCAGCTCGACCAATTCTAGTAAAGGCTCCATAATCTTTATATATATGCAGATTCCAGTGTATGAGGTATACCTTCCTTTGTGCATGGTTTCTTCTATTTTCACAAATTTTCTGAGTGAGTTACCAATTCCTTCTAAGATTTCTAGGTCCCAGAAATCCACTAGTAGGGAAAAAAATCTAACCCATACTCGTGCCATAAGAAATTGTTCCTAGTCAGGGTTGTAACATTCTTCCCATTGTCTCATAAATAGTCGTCCATTATAATAAAAATATGGTCCTCCTTCAAAGATAATTTTCTTATCAACTAGGTTGGTGAAAATTACCGTAAAGAAGCATCGTGCCCCAAATTTCAGGTCGATGTGGCCTTTGAGATTCCATTTTTGCTATATACATTTGATGAGGTCCTTCTCTGTCGGCCAAATGGCTATAAATTTGCAGATTAAGGTATGGTCCTTCATGTCTTTGCAGTATTTATGTAGTTTATCTGAGGGGATTACAAAGCATTACTTCTTCATGGCTCTCGATAGGCATTGCCCTCAGATCCTAGCCTACCATTGTGCACCGAGAATGGGACATAAGATTAGGGTTGACTCCTCCTTGTGTACCTTCCCGTTTTCCACTATATTCCTCTGTGGTCACATTTATATAGGAGGGGATCTCTACCCAAACGAGGCTGCCATTCAACCTTTCAAGTCTACTACAGATCAGTACGTTGATACCCCAATTCTATCACTATGAAGATACTGCTTGTGCTAAAAAAAACTTGACAAAACTCATCTCAAAAAAAAATTCAAAATCATGATAAAAACCTCTTCCTGTACCTTTAAAAAAACACTAAAACAAAACCAAAACCTTTAATATCTCTCAAGTATATGTCATCCTTTAAAAAGACCTTAAAATCCTTTAATATGCTTCAACTTTTCAACCTTTTAATAAACCCTTTCGAATAAAACTTTTTTTTAAATCTTCTAAAGTTTGTGTCCAAGTATGTTGGTTTTTAAAGAACCTTTTTAAATCGTCCCTTTTAAAAAAACATAATGCATTAATACATGGAGACATGCGGACCGTTTGAACCTTATTGGAATTTGTTTCCCACCAATAAATTAACCCACGTAGCTTTTGTTCCCTTGTGAAGCCATCAGCTGTATGTCCGGGCTTGTTGGAATTTGTTTCCAACCAATAAACAAACCCACAAAAACTTTTGTTGGCCAGGCTAACACGGGTATCGTTATGGAGGGGCGCGTTTCTTTGTATGTGTACCTCCTCCGCGTTAGTTGATAATGCAACTTCTGCTGTTGGACATTTGGGTGGTTATTATTTCCCACCCAATAGGTTCCGCCTTAGTTGAAAATGCAACTTTTGCTGTTGGACGTTTAGGTGATTATTATTTCTACCCAAATAGGTTATTGAAGGTTGATAAGCAATATCTGTTTATTGTTAAATTTAAACAAATTTAAATTTATTGGTGGGTAGTATAATTTTTGGGTTTGGGTGATTATTATTTTCTAGGTAATAGGTTATTTAATGTTGATGGAAAATATATGTTCATTGTTAGATTTAAACAAATTTAAATCTAATGGTGGGCATATACTGCCCACTGACATGAAATAATGTATAGAGTGGACCACTATTTCTCATGCCATAGGTTATTTAATGTTGGTAGGCAATGTATGTCCACTGTTAGACCAAGAAATAAGTTAAATAAGTTATTTGATGTTGGTGGACAAATTTAAATCTAATGGTGGGCATATACTGCACACCAACATTAAATAACTTATACAACGGACCATTATTTCCCAGACCATAAGTTAGACCAAGCAATAGGTTATTTGATGTTGGAGGACAATATACGTTCATTGTTAGTTTAAACAAATTTAAATCTAATGGTGGGAATATACTGCACACCAGCATTAAATAACTTATACGGTGGATCATAGCTGCTAGCATGGTAACGTAATTATACGGTGGATCATAGCTGCTAGCATGGTAACGTAAAGTTTTGCACATAGATGCTAGCATGTCTCGCAACATATATTTTTCAAGCATATACAACTTATAGGCTGGACCATTATTTCCAAAGTCATAGGTTATTTAATGTTGGTAGGCAGTATATGCCCATCTTTAAATTTAAACAAATTTAAATTTAACGATGAAGATATACTCCCTACCAACATTAAATAACCTATGACCTTGGAAATAATGGTCCAACCTACAAGTTATATATGCCTGAAAAATATATGTTGCGAGACATGCTAGCAACTATGTGCAAAACTTTACCTTTGAAAAATGAAAAACCCTTAAAAAAAAACAAAAGAAAGACTCCATACATTCTCTTAATAAAATTCTCTTAACAGCCATGTTGGATCTGTGATCTATTTTAATTTAGTAACCTCCATAACATCCATTAACAAAATATGGACTCGGGCTCTGACTATGGTGGGTGGTGTCAAGACCATCACATTTTAATCCATTTAAATTGAACGATCTCTATATCACCCTTTAGCAAAGTGCATAAGACTTGCCACTATTTCATTGCCCTGAGCTGCTGCGGTTGCGCTGGTATCTAACAGCAATTTCTCAGACTACGGAACTCACACCGATTTAAAACAATTCCAAAAAGCCAAAAGGGTGACAGTATCACAACTCCCACCTCCGGAAACTATGGAACGACGTGTCTAACGAAACCGCCACAATTTCATTTTAGTGGTGAAATTCTAGCTAGAATATGGTGATAAATTTTTGAAAATTTAATCAGGGAGTGGTTGTATTTTTTTTAAATTTACAGTGGATATGGACTTAACACAGTCAAAAACCACTTAAAATCTTAAAACTTACAATTGTAATCTAAATTTCAGACATTTGTACATGATTTTTTCAAAATCATACTGGAATTTATATTAATTTTCAAAAATATTATTAAACTAAAACAATTTATATTTTACAACCTCTATACCAACATAGCCATATCATTGAATTTGACACTAAATAACGAGTTACATATTGAGCACCATGAAACAATAACATTGGATTTATGTAGTGAGCCTCATATTTGTTAGGTAATAGTATCTTTCTATCATTTTTATTAATATGGTGAACTACTATATATTTATATTTTTCTATAGTTTAGCTGAAATATTTTATGTTTTACTTGCATTTTTAGTTAGTACATGCTTTCTTATATTCTTAAATAGTAAACATATATCAATAGCATATAATGTATATTTATATATATGTATGTATTTGATGTTAAAATCTTTTACTAAATATTTTTGATTTATGACTCAAATTATTATTTTTTTCTTATTACAAAAATATAATTATCATAGAATATTAGTAATTTTATTTTTACATACTATCTCTCAACTCCATGTTAAGTAGTGAATGAATTACATATCTAAAACATACTAAAATGTAAATTATTTCTCTTTTCCTCTTAATTACTTCATGTCTATGAATAAAGTTGATGTAAAAGGGAAAAAATTGAAGTATTGTATATCATCTAGAGGAATTTTATTCCTAGGTTATAACTTAGTATGAGGTAGATGTGACTTACATTACATTGAAATATATCTATATATATATATATATATATATATATATATATATATATATATATATATATATATATATATATATACACACACACACACACACACTAACAAAATAAAGAATACTAATAATAAGCAAATAGTGTGAGTAAAATATTTCAATTTGCACCTTTATTTTATCTTAAACTTTTTATAGAATGACAAAATCATTAAATGTTTAAAAAAATAACTCTCTAATATGAGGGAGATATGTATTTGATTCACTAATTGATATGGAATTGACAAATGGCATGTAAAAATAATCATTTTTCTATTCTTGTAAGTTTGGTATTAGTTAGGATCCATCATGGCCATGTCCAAGAATAACATCCTAATAAGACATGGAATTGAACTAATAACTTAACATCTAAGAGTACCTTAACAAGGAATTCAATCACCCTCTATAAAAGGACGGATAGACCATATAAAAATAATATTATTAATATTTCTATATAACATTTCAAACAAAAAAAAAATTACTCTTCAAATTTCAAACAAAAAAGTAATTAATGAAAAGAAAACGTTTTATTACTAGTTAAATAAATTTTTATCTGAATTTTATATAAAGTAAAATTTGATTAGAAATTTTATGCATATTGAGTAAAATATTACTCAATATTTTGAGAAAGTGTTATTATTTGACAAAAAAAGTTATTTGTAATTCAAAGTATGATAGAGATTTGTGATCCCTTCTACGTTTCATATTATGAAATTGACATAGACATATAACATTTTAAAAGTATTAATAATACACACTTATATTTTACAAAAATAAGTGAAAATTAAAAACTTCTTATAATTAGAATATTTTGTTAGTGTGTTATTCAAAACTATCATAGATCAAACTTAACACTAGATCTAGTGAGGAATTAGAAGATCTGGAATTAAGATGGATCTATTCTTATTTATATTAACAAAATTTGTTTTTTTTGTTACTATTTTTATTTTGTTAAATATAAGACTTTTGTGATCCATAATTTAGAAAAATGTGTTTCAGATTAATGATATCATTTTGTGATCCATAATTTCACATCATTAGGATTTGATTCGGACCATCTAATGTGCTCAACTATTCGACTATTTGAACCATGTAACGTGGTAATGGATCTTAATGAATAAATAGTGTGGATGCATCAATACCCAAATATAGCCATTGAAAACTAATCGTTAAAAACTAGTTGTTATTAGTTAGTTAAGAAGTTAGTATAATATTCGGGAATTAAATTTTTTTTTTTTTGTAAATATAGTAGGACCTCACTATTTACTATTTATATTTGCAAAGCAGGTTACAGAATTATAAAATTTGTCTATGGCCTCAACCTGCCCGAAGGAAACCAGGTCTGTTGACCATCTGAGTGCATGAAAAGCGTACCAAAATTGAAAAAGTTTCATTCTTCTATAGCCCACGCTGTTCTATTGCATACCTATCTACATGCTGGTAATAGAAGATGAGTTCATACAAAATTAAAAATGATTAAAAATTTATTAATAACATAGTACGGTAATAAAAGATTTTAATAATAAATTTTTTTATTCAAATGAAAAGGTTTTTATTTTTATTTTTGGTTGGTCTATGGGGTCTTGGTTAAATAGTGATGAGGCGGGCTGTTATGGCACTTATCACAGGTTAAATTCCCTTCCTTGATTGGGATGATGTATTTAGACATGTTGAAGAAGATGTAAAGATGTAGTACTTACCAAACTTAAAAAAAAAAAAAAAAAAAAAAAAAAAAAAAAAAAAAAAAAATCATTTTAATAAAAAAAAAAAATTGGTTTTTATATATTATTATTATAATATTTAAGAAAATATAAAAATAAAAATTAAGAAAGAAAATAATATTTTATTTTATGAATAAAAATATTATTTCATTATTTTCAAATTTAATATTACAATTGCAAAATCTTTGTTAAGATAAATATAATTTTAAATTTTTGTAAAACTAATAGTATAGAAATATTGATATATATTATAAATTGTGTATATTTTTATCACAGACCTTTTAATTTATATATAATATATTTCTAATCTAAACTATTTTTAAATAATTTTTACTTTTCAAAATATAAATATACAATAATCTACATTAACATCTAATATTTTATTACAATAGCAACGAAAGCCCTTACGATATGGAAAGTAAGTTACTAAATAATTGCTTTGTTCTCGCAGCCAAAAAAGACAACCCAGTTTGTTGTTGCGTGTAGGAAAGATATTTTTCAGCTCCAACATCAAGTTCGTTCCATTTCATCTCTTCACATCTAGGAAATCAATTTTACAGCTTAATTGTTAAGAAAATTGATGGATGATTGAAAACAAAATTATTATTATTTTATATTTTGATTTTTCTGTTTGAATTGTGTGATTTAATTTTCCTTAAATTATAGTTTATTGTTTTCTGGATTGATTTTAAGACATTTGAATTTTGCTTATAGTCCAATTCAAATATACAAACCCCACATTTCAAACAAAATTAATTTAAGAAGAAAAAAACAAATATAAAAGAACTAGATTACATAGTTAATTCACTGTCAAAAACAAAAATTATGATATTAAAAAGTATTTGCAATACCTATACATTTGGAAATTAAAGAGAAATTGGAGAATCTCCCGTCGAATCCTGGCATTTAAGAACCTATATAAGACACGATGGAAACCGGCCAACTTTATAATAACAGAAAGTGGAGAATCTCCACTGGTATCCTGGCATTTAAGAGCCTTAATACAACATGATGTTTTTATAAAATGGAGAATCTCCACTGGTATCCTGGCATTTAAGAGCCTTAATACAACATGATGAGAAGCTGCCAAATTTATAAACAGCTTAATACAAAATGATCAAAGCCACCCAAATTTATAAACAACGTAACCAAGTGAGGCTGAATGCGTCTCTGACTCATTATGTATTAAAATATCTAATTCCAAGATCACTGCCTAAGGCCAATTAACATTGTTCGATTCGAAGTCTGACACAAAAAATCGAGAGGGAAATGGGCCTCGGAGGGAGGGCAATATGTTGCACCTTATTAATCTTCGCTTTGGATTGCAGATTGTTATTTTCATTTCCCTGTCGAATACCATCGTCCATCCACTGCTGTTTGCTCCCAAAATAAAAACGTCAGGGGATTCTGGTGTCCAGATCAGATTCGGTTCACACCATTCCGGAGCGCCTGGCCCTTCCCTTAACGTCCACATGCAACTACAGAGACAACAAGGACTATAAACTATTAAAAGCACTCGCCCATCACTTCCACCTAATTCGAACCGTTTTGGTAGCATGCCACAGGAGCAAGGCCGAGGCAATCTAATTTCTGCCCAACGCCTCTCTGCAATACTGAATGCTATCATGGTACCGACGCCCAACCAGTAAATTTTTCCTCTAGAGAAGACACCCTTTCCGCTAGGCCAAATGGCCAGTGGGACTGTCATGGCCACCCTAGTCCATGCATTATATTCTGAATCATACATCTCCATCACCAAACTATTGTGAACTTCTTCTTCCCATTTAAAATTGTTTGCCCCGAGCACAACAGTGCAGCGCCTCCTGGTAGCGTCAACATCCATGGCCGTGAAGTTCCATCGGAGAAGCTGAGGAGGAGGCAGGGGTCTACGAGACCCTGTAGCTAAATTGCCTATGCAAAGATCCAATATATTTCCTCTCCTGTGAGAACAGTAGATATTCCGGCAGGCATCCACAATGACGACATCAGCAGGCAAAGGAGGTTTGTAAATGTTCATGTCTGAACTATCGCCTCCTAAATATTCTATCACCCAAGTTCCCGTAATACGATCTATGTCCCAGTCCAACTGAAGCAAAAGTCCCGGGAAGGAGTGCACAGAAAAATTTAAATCAATTCTCCGCCGGGCAACCAGCGAATATAGCAATTCATTCCATTGTCCCGAAAGGGTCCTCATTTTGGCAAGAACACGCACGGGCAACATGGACAAAATCTTGAGAAGCAAATCCTGTGGGAGGGTTTGCCAAATCCTCGCTGGTTCGACGAAAATGTCAGTCGTCTCCAACTGTTGCCGAAAAGATCGCCAAATCTGTGCTTGCATCGCCATCTCCTGAAGTTCTCGAGACGCACAAATCTATGGAATCGTTTCTTTATTTTAATCCTTTTATACTTATTAATATTCATCTGAAAACCGTTGATCAACGGTAACAAGGTTTGGTGGCTCAACGGTTATGATGTAAGGGAGAACTCCGGTGCCGTGAGAAAGGGTAAAACACTGATTTAATTTCTATTATACGGCCGAGTTTAAGTATGCATTATCTTTTTCTAACACTTTGCTGTCATGTAACTACATTTCCGACCTGAAGATTTGGGATACGAAAGTCATCGGTTTAGCTTCTTATTGTGATGTTTTATGATTTTGAGTTTATGGATTATCGTTTAAAAGTAGGTTTTATTTAATAAACAAAGTAAGTTAGTGTTTGGTTTAAAAATATATATTTGCTCAACTTACTATATTTTTTGGGTAATTATTTTGATATATTTATTACTTGGTGTGGATATTTTATTTTATTTTATCATCTTTTTGATTTTTTTTTCAAGTTTAATATTTTTGTTCACAAATATTCAAAACACATATACCTTAACAATTTAAGGAAGATGATGAGGGATTACATTATCCTACTCCTATTTACACGTGTACCATTACAGTTTTTCAAAATTCCTTAATAATCGATTTGATTTTCATGTTTAATATGTACATTAATAGGATTGGAAAGTATTGTTTATCCAATAATAAGATCATGCTAAGAATACGATCATGCTAAAAATACGACCATTTTGTTAAGAGGGATAGGTCAATTTTTATAAGGTCTTTTCTTATTAAATTGATTATAAATAGTTTTTTTATGGAAATAACAAAATATTATTTATATATTTTCTATTGGAAGTAATTTTTTCATGTATTTTGGGTTGTTTTGAGTGTTGATTCCTATATTATGATTTGGTGTCATGCGTGAGTCATAATCATAATCTGTCGAAATCGATTATCTAATTCTTATATATGTATCTACTTTATATCAATAAACAGATGACTCTGATTTATTGTGTGCACAATTACTCTGATATTTCTCTAATTTGTAACATGGTATCAGAGAGGTACGGCTTAAATCCATCCCAAAAGGGCTCGGAAAATTACAAAGCTTTGAGGATTGATTCTCTGTATAGAGCATGTGAAAATAATTTGCAGTATGAGAAAATATAATTTGTTGTATGAGTGTTTTGAGTGAATATTTTATTTGTGTATTTCATTTTGAAAGATGGTAGTCTAACTAGATTGCTTTTTCGCTCTTGAAAATCATGGAAATTTAGATAAATTTTAAGAAAATCGAGTAGGAATTTTTCTAGATCCCTGTTATCACTATTAAACTTTAGTATTTTAGGTGCTCTGAAAGTTTTTGATGGTGCTGAATCTATTTCCACCATCAAAATCATGATTCAAACACTGTTATTGTAAAATTTCTTAAGTTTTTTTCCCAAATTCCAACCAATTTTAACCGTCCCCACAATTCTTTCGTCTAGTTAGAGAACTCCGAATGAAAGTTAAGAGTGTCGCCACTTTTTTGTTGTTTCCGAGGGAGATAGATCTGCGCAAAGACGATGTGTTTTGGGTGGATCGTTGTTGTTTCCGAGGGAGATAGATCTGCGCAAAGACTGTGTTTTGGGTGGATCGTGGATCCGTGTAAGAGAGGACGAGTCGTGTAGTTTGGGTGAAGTCGTTGTCAAGATGCATATAGCTGTGTGGGAGATCATCATTTGCCTGCCTTCGTGAAGGAATAGTCAACCAGTGTTGGATCGATAGAGAGCACTACAACTGTGTGAAGAAATCATTGTTTGTTGAGAAGATCCAAATTCCATAGTCGTGTCATCCACATGAGAGAATGACATCGATGTATCACTTCCCTAGCGATATCGATTCTTCAACGCATAGAAGATGAAAATCTGGACGTGTTGACAACAATTTTTGAGAACGTTGTCCAACGAACAATGAATATCGCACATGCAGATCCGGTGGTGAGTTGCACGAGATAACAAAAATATATATATTGTTTCTCATTGCAGGAATATCGATGGGAAGCAATGATGTAAGAGTCACACCAGTTTTGAGATATTTAGGCTCAGATCTGCAGTTAAAAAGAAAGCATAATGAAAATGTTGTGGAATGTATGGAGATTGCAGCAACAATTGCAGTGGGAGAAGTTGTATGTTGGTGTGTATGAATTTCGTTAACTATGTCACCAAGAGATTGGCAGCACTTCAGAGGTCGTGAAATGGTCCATCGTGGTAATGGACGACTCGTTGACGAAAGAGTTAACGTTGAGCCCACCTCGAAATTGTTGGGCAGAGTGCAGGGTCTCCACACTTCCATGGGAAAAGAGATTGATCTCATGTTTTATTGCAAGCAGTCTGATATAGCATGATTATAATGGGATGCCATCGAAATGCCATTGTTGCACACTAATATTTTTTTTTTTGGCTTGTTGGTGGTTTTATTGGTGTTCTAGTTGTGGAATTATTGAGTTGTATGAAGTGTAAAATTATTCTGGTATGCAGAAATTCAAATGGTGCATATCACAAGAAACAAGCTAATTATTTAATAAACTAATGTGACTCATTGTATTATGGGAGCATTGGTTACGGGTATTTTTTAATAAGGGTAAGATGGTGTGGCTCGTAGTGCTAAGGAGACATCAATATAGGTTATTTTATACAATGTGATAGTTGCAGAATTGTTTGTTGGAAGACCTTCTATATAGAGAATGTCATCTTGGATAACTAATGAAGAGTGCACAAGGTTGTGAATTCAACATGCTATAGCCAATTCTTACCAAGTTCCTTCTGGAGAAATTCATAAAGGATATCTCTAAGTCTTTAAGTGGTTCACTACCTTGCAAATAATGACAATATTTTTTTTGAGGCTTGTGATACTAATATGTTGTAGTTCAATTTTTCACATTTGGTTTTCTAGAAAATGGCTCAAACAAATTCCTTTGCAAAAATAAAATTCATGGGAAAAGGTTGAAATGTTGCAAACCATATCTGCCCTTATTTGGAGTGAGTGGATTTATTATGGCAAAAGTCAAAGGAAGTACTGCACTGATTGTTGTTGTTAGCACACATTTTTTATTCCATAATAGTATATTTATTGTTCTGCCAATGAAAATGGGTTTCATCTTGAAGAAAGGATTCTTAAAGTTGCAACTGTTTTGTAAAACAACTGAAGTGGTAATGTTTTTATTGGTGTACAGCGCATACAGTTCTAATACAGAGGGTGCTTCTTATTCTAACCAAAGATAAATTCTCTGCCATAACTTGGAAGATATTCTACCAAATTTGTTACAATGATGGATGCTCGCAAACCTTCATTTCACTATTCTTGAAATTTAGAGGCATATTTGATGACTAAATTTGTGATCGCAAGTTTCTCTTTAGAAGTCCCAGCTTATGATTATCAAGAGTTACGTCCATTTTAAAGGAATTTCGCTTGAATGGAAGGGGACACTAGAGCGTGCTTTGGCTTAAGCACCCAACACATCCCTTGTTATGTGACAAAATGTTATATTTTGAATGATACTATTGAAGGACATGCTGAACAATGGAGGGATAAATGTCCATTGAGGTCTTTAGTTGTAGGCAGACCCATCCTCCTTATATTGGAATATATTGATGGAAGGCTCTCTACTTCATTCAACAATATGGAGTTAAGGTGAAAGGTATTTGCAGGATTCTGCTGATGTTCAAAAATTGGATTATCGAATTTGTGAATAAGAGCAAGGAGGAAATCGATTTTCACCCGATGAATATGCATATGTTGTGAGTGATTGTATCAAGCATGTGCTGAGGTAGATGCCATCCTCACCAGCTCTAGCCCTATTTTGTACTGTACTTTTAGAAGCACATGGAATGGAAGGATGCAAGGATTTCTGCAATGCGCTTCGATGTACTTGAGACTTTTCCAGAACCGAATCGTCGATTGTTGCAAATGCTGATAAAGACAATGAATGTTATATGATCACAAAAAAAGAGTCTGTATATAAGAACAAATCAATGATCAAAAATCCTTTAGCTCCAAATAAACATAAGCTTAAGAGGACAGATAAATCAAGGGTTATATGGAAGCATGCCCCTGAGACAAACCACTCATCTTCAAATCAAGGGCTGAAATTGATCACGGGGGCACCCTCCAATATTCTGAAACCCGCCATTAGTGATCCCGAGAGAAGTTTATGGTTTTCAAAGAGTCGTATGTGGTTTTTTCTGCGTATACATGGAAAAATGCACCGGGACCCATACACAACTTTCCAAAACCCTCCAACTCACCCACAACCAATGCATAAAGACAAAAACTCTGGCTATATATATATATTAAAGGGGAAAAATTTATTTTAGAGGAGTTTATTAAGACTTTAAAAGTGACTTGTATTTAAATAGCTCATTTTATTTATATTATTAAATTTTCAAAAAGAGTATAAGAGAGGTATTGTTAAAATAGTAAGAAATAATTTATAATTTATAATTGTTTAATCAGTTTTATAACTAATTTTTGAAATAGTTAGGTTTAGGGAGGGATAAAAGTCTTAAAAAAAAAAATTAGGGTTTAGAGTTTTGGTGTCATGTCTCTCTTGTAAAAAATAAAGTTCACTGAAATGAAAGAACATAAATCGGTTTTGATTTTAGTTTTGCGTGTAATGCTAGGTAAAGTTTTTCTCTTGTGTTCATCGTTGATTTTTGTTTCTCTTGCCTCGGACAATGTAAGATGCAACTACTTGTTTTGGTTTAATTTTTCATGAAATTACTTAATTGTACTCATTTTATTTCAACTAGAAACCATTAAAGAAGTGCTTCACATTCAGGAACTCATGCACATTTGCTTATTATTCCATTGTTCTTTTTACAGAAGTTTAGATTCAAATTTTTAAGTTCCTAGGTGAAATTTTGTATTCATTGTTTCTCTTCAAACCACCCCTTCAATCCATAGACCCTACAAGCCTCAATGTTTTCTAGCCAATCTTTTTTTGAAAGCTAGGTTTTTAGGAATGAAAAATTTTCTACAAGCCCTCATGGTCTATCTCTCTCGCCACTGATTTTAACAATTTTCGTCAATCTTGAGATGTCTAGGGCACTGGTTCCCTCACATATAGGAACTGTATCTGGGAAAAAAATATCAAATTGGCGTCATTTCTAAGGAACAAATTAGAAAAATTTTCCCTAGGTTTAATAAAGTTTTGAACTGATTCTTGAGGGTGACAAGAACTAGTGCCTAGTTATACATCCTCACATATCTACTTCACTTTGGGTGTTCTCTTTTTGGGTTTTAAGATGGAAATCTCTGTATTCCTTTTTAACACATTTACTCCATAAAAGGAAGATATCATTCAGTTATAGAAAAACCCTCAAAAGTTATACTTTTTATACTTTTATGGTTCTCTAGTTTATGAGGCTTATACTTCAGATGATGGTTTTGGTTGCTCAACATATTCTCTAATTTATGATACTTAGAGTTCATAGGATGAAGATTATGTTGCATATTTTCAAGATTTTGTTATGTGAAAATGGAAAGAAGATTAGGAGCAATAAACATTATAAAAAGAGACCAATGTGAAGGAACGAAGCAATGTCTATGGTTGCCTTTTGTAAAAATATTCTTGTTTGAAAACTGTTCAAAAAAGGGAGGCAACTGCAAATTTTTCTCATCAATTTTATGATCCTATAGCTCACTATATGTTATGAAACTAGCTCCCAAAATAAAATAAAAGAGAGATCAATGCCTTATAAATAACCCACTTCGAGGGGGAAACCTCCTTTACATTACATAAATGAACACTTGGATGACACAAATGAAAAAACCTCCTTTCTATATATAGGAGTTCATGGGGTCACAATATAATCCTAGCCGACCTAAGAATAATAATGTAAGGGCAACAGTAACAATAGTGGGCCATTATGGGGCACAATAAATACAAAATGGAGACTACATGGGTACAATAATAACAATAAGGGGGGAACACTAACAACAATAAGAAACTACATTAGTAATATAGGGCTGTAACATGCCCCTCCCCTTCAAAAAAGTGTTGTCCTCAATGCTTGAGTAGTTTTGGATGCTTCTGTATAAAATTTTCATCCTCCCATGTGGAATCTTTAGTGGGTAAGTTCTTTCACTTTATGAGATACTCTGAAACTGATTGATTTCAAAGCTGTCGAGTTCTTATTTCTGTGACTACTTTAGGTTCCAATATGATTTTTCCTTCCTCATCAAGTTCTAGCAATATTGTTTGAACTGGAATTTTGTCACGTATAACCTATTTAAGCAGGAAACATGGAGAAATGGGTGCACTCGAGAAGATGTAGGAAGCTCCAATTTGTATGCCATAGTATACAATATTTTGCAACACCTTGTAAGGACCATAGTACTTTTGTGATAATTTATTATCCTTCTTAGCTTGCTTGAGGGAAATTTGTTTATATTTTTGTAGTCGTAAAAGTACCAGTCACCTACATCAAAACTTCTCTATCAGCGATGTTGATATGCCAGTTGTTTCATTCAATTATGTGCCAAATTTATGTTATCCTTTAAGATTTGGAGAACTTGTTGTTGATGTTTGAAGTGATCTTCCGCTGCTTGAACCTTAGAATTTTCTCTTAAAAATGATGTGATGGACGCCAGATGATGTCCATAAAGTGCGATAAAGGGGGTCATTTTTGTTGTAGTGTGGAAGTGTTATATGACCATTAAACCAGAGGTAACCAATTGACCCATTGTGTTTGTTTATTAGATACAAAGAAATGAAGATATCATTCCAAACATTCGTTCACTATTTCAGTTTTCCCACCGGATTGAGGATGATAAGATGAGCTATGAGAAAGTTGGGTACCTAAACAAGAAAATAATTCCATCCAAAAAGTTCCAGTGAAAATTGGATCTCTATAACTTACAATAATATTTGGTTTTCCATGTAGCTTTTGAATCATTTCCATAAATGCAATAGCAATTGTACTTTCTTTAAATGGATGAGATAATCCACAAAAGTGTGCACACTTGGTAAGCCTATCAAGTACCACCATGATGACACTCTTTCCTTCAGACTTAGATAAACCTGTGATAAAATCCATTGAGACCTCCTTCCAACGTTGATGTCAAATGGATAAAGGTTGTAGCAGAGTTGGGGTCTTAATTGTCTCAACTTTATTTTGTTGGCAAACTGAAAATTCCGCCACAAACTTTTGATTATCAGATTTAAGGCCATCCCAAAAAAAATCTTTCTTTACCCTGCACGGTAAGTTTTTAAAAATATTTAGTGTCCTTCTAAGAGAGAGGTGTGCAATTCCAAAAGAATCTTTTGTTTTATTTGAGAATTCTTACAAAGATATAAGCGATCTTTGTACAATAACAAATCATTTTTCCAAATAAACATATTAGATGTACTGGAATCATGCTGAAAATTTTGAATTATTTTCCATACTTCTTTGTCATTCTTCCATTCCTCGCTTGCTTTGGTTATCCAATCAGGTTGGATAATAGAAATGGCACAAAGAAATGCTTCCACATCCTCACCTTTTTTTGAGAGTGTATATGCAACAACATTTAGTTTCCCTTTTTTCATAGATGATTTCAAAGTCATAACCTAACATCTTTGTAACCCATTTTTTCCACTCTTCGGAAGCTAATATTGTTCCAAAAAGTATTTAAGACTATCATGCTCAATTTTTACCTTGAAGTTCCTTCCCATTAGGTAAGGTCATAATTTCTTTAGTGCATGTAGTATTTCCAACATTTCATTCTCATAAACAGCTTTATGTAAATACTTTCCTTTGGTTGGATGGATTTCAAAAGAAATGGGTCTTCCTTCTTTCATTAAAACATCATAAATTCCATATCCTGAGGCATCACATTCCATAATAAAGGTTTTTGTGAAGTCTGGCATAGCTATGACCGATAATTGGCACATTTCCTCTTCAAGATGTTCAAAGGCCTTAGTTACTTCAGGAGTCCATGAAAATGCATCTTTCTTCAATAATGTTGTTAGAGGCGGTGCTATTCTCCCATAATTATTAAAAAACTTGTGATAATACACTGTTAGCCCAAGAAATCCTCACAACTACTTTATGGTTGGGGGGACTTTCCATTCCTTAATGGCTTTAATTTTCTTAGGGTCTACGTTAACACCGTCCTGAGATATAATGTAACCCAGATATTCCACCTCTTGTACTCTAAATAAACATTTGGACGTTTTTTCATATAATTGTTTCTCCTCCAATAGTTTGAGCACCATGTCAACATGTTGGACATTATACTTCCAAGACTTTTTGTAGATTAGTATATCATAAAAAAATACTAACAAAAATTTTCGAAGGAATGTTTTGAAAATGGAATTCATCAACCGTTGAAATGTAGAAGGTGCATTGGTAAGGCCAAAAGGCATGACCAAAAATTCATAATGACCCTCATGAGTTGGAAATGTTGTTTTCAGAATGTCCTTAGTCTTCATTCTAATTTGATGATATCTTGAACATACATCCAACTTGGTGAAATAAATTTCTCCATGTAATTCATCCAATAATTCATCAATCACAGGAATGGGAAATTTACCTTTAGTAATGATCTTATTGAGCTCCCTACAATCTGAACACATGTGCCATGATCAATCTTTCTTGTGCACCAATACTACTGGAGTAGAAAAATAACTTTGACTAGGTTGAATTATACTAGCCTCTAGCCTTTCTACAATCATACATTCAATTTCACTCTTTCGTACACAAGGATACCTTTAAGGCCTGATGATTGGAGGAACAATTCCTAGAATAAAATTCATATCATGATCATGATCAAAAATAGGTGGGAGTCCTTTGGGAGTTTCAAACACCTTGGAATTATTATCCAAGATGTTTTAGAGATATGGAGAAATAGATGATTTTGATGTTGGAACTTCTAGTGAGCATAATTGTGCAATGACGTATCTTTTTTGTTTCTTTAGAAGATTTTTCGTGGCATTAGAGATTATTATCTTTCCTAGATTCCCTGAGAAACCTCTTAATTCAACTTCCTATCCTTCCGAAAAAAATTCAAGAAACGTTCTTGAAAATAAAAATCTATCGTTCCCAAAGATTCTAACCATTGTACTCCTAGTACAACATCAACACCACCCATTGGAATGGAAATCATTGAACTATTCAAAACATATTTCCCAATGGTTATCTTGATATTATGGCACTTTGCAGAGAAATTTATAGTTCCTCCATTTTCCACCATCACTCAACACTCTGGTACCAGGTATAGTAATAAATTCAACTCCTTGGCTACCTTACAATAAATAAAGTTATGGGTACTACTAGAATAAATAAGCACTATTACATTTTTTGTCTTGATATGTCCTTTTATCTTGGGAGTTTGAGGAGTCGTAATTCCTACCAATGCATTACAAGATATTGTCAGATTAATTTCTTCTTTCCCTAGGGTTGCTTCCTGTTGTACATCCTATTCTTTTGAAGTTTCTTGTTCCTTTTCTTCCTCCTCTTCACAATCTATGTAAAATAATTTATTCTCAGCGAATTTATGACCTTTATTGTATTCTATATCACAACTATAGAAAATCCCTTTTGCTCTTTTTTCTTCCAATTGTTGTGGTGTCAACCTTGTAGGTTGTGGAAGTCGAGGAGTAGAAACACTTCCATCTATATAGATGTGAGTGGTAAACTTCCTTGCTGCCATAATTTCACTTTCAATTTTTCTTACCAACCTGAAACTCATGTTGGATGTTATCCTTTAAAGTCCCTATCAAGACATCAATCCTATGTTCCTCTAGAATATCAGTTAGCCTTATATTCAATTTTTGGAAGTCCTCAGTGTGCCCCACCATTGAACCCTTTTGTTTGAGATTTATCTGTTGGCTAAAGAAGGCGTTTCTCTTTGTATCCTCATAATGTGCTATCATTTCCTCCATAAAAACTGACCAAGTGACAATTTGTTTACGAGATCAAATCCATTGATACATACAAATGTATTTTGATCTAAATATAAAGTTGTAATATGTAACTTTTGTGTTTTTTTCACATTATGGAGATCAAAATATTGTTATATATGTAGTATCCATGTTACGGGATCATTGCCATCAAACTTCCTCATATCAATATTTGGAATATGGTGGGTCTTTGATCTAACATTAGTGTTTATGAAATCACGATTAACATTTTTTTTTTCACATCATTAGTTTCCTCTACTACCTTTTCACCATTAGGTATAATTTCTTGCATAAACTTTGTCAAACCTTCCTTCAAACCTTCCATGTATGCTTTTATATCATTATTCATGTCTTCCATGTTTTCTTTCATTTTTTCATCGATCTTAGCTTCCATGTCATTCATCTTAACTTCCATGCCAGCTTCCATGCCATCCATCTTATCTTCCATGCCATTCTTCAAACCATCCATAGTAGCTTCCACTCCTTTATTAAAACCATCCATCTTAGCTTCCACACCTTTCTTAAAACCTTCCATTTCATTTTTTTTTACACTTTGCGAGATCGAAATTTGTTGCACTTGCTCTTGTAATTTTGATTTATCATGTTGCACTTCTTCCTCTTGATGGGTCATAGCAGAGCCTTCTAAGGGCTTAATGGGTGTTGAATTATTTTTAGGTACCATTTTAGAATCCAATGCTGATATCTATGCTTCAGTATTCCCTTGGAATCACTTTAAACTGATTTTTCAAACAAGACTTATGAAATTTGCAAAAAAAAGACACACCTTTTTCTTGATTTTTTAGGAGCTTGATATTGAAACTGATGTATCTCTTTAATTTCGTATCCCTAAGATTTTATCTTTGGTCCTTTAGTATCCCTTTGAATCTTATTTTGAATGCCACATGTCTAAACTTATTTGGATTCTTCAATACAAAGTTATTCCCAATCTCTCACAATGACCTAATTATGGACTAGTTCAGTAGAGTGAACTTTTACGGTGTGCCACATGTCATTGTTTTCTCCTTCGTCTGTAAAATGAAAACAAAGGAAACTACAATGCGTGTAATTTTTTTCACTATTTAGAGAATTCAAATCTGATGCTCAGAGAGAGAGAGAGTTAATTTGATTTTCCCGAGGTCACCATTTTTAAATGAAATTCAGGAGCTTACAAAACCTAACTTCCACATATCATATCTCCAAAAATATTGCTAACCAAGATATGAAAATTGTATATGACGTTCCTTAGGATTTCCTCGCAAATGGGTTTTTGTTTTAGCATTTGAACCTTTGTAGAAAAACATTTATAGCAAAAATTTCATGATGACCAGTTTGAAGTAGCGAAACCCTAGAATCCAAAGCTATGATACCAAATGTTATGAAACCAACTCCCAAACTAGAAGAAAAGAGAGATCAATGCCTTAGAAATAAGCCACTTCGAGGGGGAAACCTCCTTTACATTAAATAAATGAACAATTCTTGGACGACACAAATTACAAAACCTCCTTTATATATATAGGAGTCCATGGGGTCACTATATAATCCTAGCGGACTTAACAATAATAATATAAGGGCATAAAAAAAAAATAGTGGCCTATTATGGGGCACAATAATAACAAAATGGGGACTACATGGGTACGATAATAGAAATAAGGGGATGACACTAATAACAATAAGGGAATATAATTGTAATATAGGGCCCCAACCCTATATGACATCTTTCTTTTGTCAAAAACAATTATCAATTTTGGGCATGTATCAAGTTTTTTGTTTCAAGAATTTATAAGGTGCATATTTTCTTTAATTATTGAATTCTTGGAGCACAAGCATATAAGGTCGATAAATAAAATTCTAGCCTAGTACCATTGGAAGGTGGATCTCACAGGAGTGAATTCAGTCTTGCTTATAGGTAGGACCTGCACATAAATAAGCTCAAGCATTGACCATTCTATGTTTAGTTACAGTTTTTCAGTTGGTGAATAAGGGAATAAGTCCTAGTTGAAACCAATTTCGAGGGATTTGACACTTCATTTTTTATACTTGACATCTAACTCCATGCCCGACAAATTCTACTAGTATGCAGTTCTTAGCACTTTACATCCAAAGTTATGTCCTCAAATGAAGCCAATATGTTGTAGCCAAGTCCTGCTAGGGTCCCTCAAGTGAAATTCATAAAATATGTCACTAAGTATTTAAGTGTTTCACTACCTTGAAAATAAAGAAGGTATTTTTATTGAGGCCTATGATATTAATATGTTGTAGTTAATTTTTTCACATTTGGGTTTATGGAAAATGGATCAAACAAATTCCTGCCTAAAAATAAAATTCATGGGAAATGGTCGAAATGTTGCAAACAATATCTAACCTTATCTGGAGTGAGTGGATTCATTATGGAGAAAGTAAATGCGGATATTTCACTCATTGTCGCTCTTAACACACATCATTTATTCCACATTGGTATAGTTACTGTAGTCCCAATGAAAATGAGTTTCATGTTGAAGCAAGGATTATTAAATTCGTAGTTGTTTTCTAAAAATACTCAAAGTCGTAATGCTTTTATTAGCATACACCACACGTGGTTATAATAAAGAGGGTGCTTCTTATTAAGACCAAAGCTAAATTATTTTCCATAGCTTGGGAAATATTCTCCTAAAGTTGTTACAATGGTGGATTCCTGCAAACCTTCATTTCATTGTTGTTCCAATTTAGAGGCATATCTAATGACAACATTTATGATCCCAGGCTTCTCTTTAGAAGTCCAAAATTATGATTATCGGGAGGTGGTCATTAACATGTTATTCACTTTAAAGGAATTTCTCTTGAATGGAAGGATACATTAGAGCATTCTTTGGATTAAATACCCAACACATCCCTTGTTGTACGACACAATGGTACATTTCAAATGATATTGTTGAAGGACTTGTAGAACAATGGAGGGATAGATGCTCAATGAAGTATTTAGTTTTGGGAAGGACCATCCTACTTGAATTGGAAGATATTTATGGAAGTATATCCTTGTTATAGAAGATATTCTACTTTATTTAATAATGTGGATTTAAGGTAAAAGTTATTTTGTAGCACTCTACAGGTATTCAGAAACTTGATTATCGAATTTGTGAATAGGAAAAAGGAGAAAATAGATTTTTAATAGATAAATATGCATATGTTGTGGGTGATTGTATCAAGAAAATTCTGAGGTAGATACCATCCTCAAAAGTTGTATCCCTATGATATATTGCACTTTTAGAAGAACATCAAATGGAAGGTAAGGAGACAAGGATTACTAAAATGCACTTGGTTGTAGCTGAGACTTTTCCATAAATGAATCATAAACTGTCGTAGAGGGTGCTTAAGATGATGCATTTTATAACATCATAAGAAAAGAGTCAATATCTAAACCAAATCCACATTCCAAAATCCTTCACCTCCAAATCAACGAAAATTTGGGAGGACAAATATCTCAAGGGTTTTATGGAAGCGTTCCCTCGAGAAGTGGTCTCCCCAAACCAGTCATCTTCAAATCAAGGGTTGGAATTTATCATTGGGGAATCCTCTATTAAAGAACCCACCAGAAGTGATCCCAAGTGTATTGTATTGCTTTCAAGGAGTCGTATGTGGTTAACAAAAATTATCAAGTATGGGGTACGTATCAATTTTTTTATCAAGAATTTATATGTTGCATGCTTGCTTTAATTAATGAATTTTGGGAGCATAAGGGAATAAGGTGGAAAAATAAAATATTGGCCTGGTACCATTAGAAGGTGGATTTCACTTGAGTGAATTCCCTATTTTTATAGGTATGACCTATACGTAAATAATCTCAGGTGTTGACAATTTTATTTTTGGTTACAAATTTTTAGTTTAGTTTTTCAGTTGCTGAATAAGGGAAATAGTCTGAGTTGAAACCAATTTTGAGGGATTTTTGACTTGAGTTTTGAATCCATGCCGAAAAAAGTCTACTATTCTACAACTTTCATTGCATTGAATCCAAAGTTTTGTCCCCATTTGGAACCAATATGTTGTAGCCAATTCGTGCCAGGGTCCTTCAAGTGAAATTCATAAAGGATGTTGTTGAGTCTTTAAGTGGTTGTCTGCCTTGAAAATGAGAAAATTATTTTTATTGAGGCTTGGGATATTAATATTTTGTACTTAAATTTTTCAAATTTAGGTTTCTATAAAATGTCTCAAACATATTCCTTCCTGAAAATCAAATTCATGGGAAAAGGTTGAAATGATGCAAACCATATATGAAATTATCTGGAGCGAATGGATTTATTATGGAGAAATTCAAAGGAAATATTTCCCTCACAGTTGTTGTTAACAATAAATTTTTATTCCATATTAGTATATTTATTGTTGTGCCAATGAAAATGGGTTTAATCTTGAAGCAAGGATTCTTAAAGTTGCAAATGTTTTCTAGAAGTACTGGAAGTGGTAATTCTTTTATTGCTGTACATAAAATATCGTTATAATAAAAAGGGCGCCTTTTATTCAAACCAAAGATAAATTCCTTTCCATCACTTGGGAAACATTATTTTAAAGTTGTTACAATGGTATATGCCCACAACCTTCATTTTGTTGATGTTGCAATTTAGAGGCATATATTATGACTAAATTTGTGATCGCAAGTTTCTGTTTATAAATCCAAACTTATGATCATCATGAGGTGGGTATTAACATGGTTTCCACTTTAAAGGAATTTATCTCGAATGGAAGGAATTTTATCCCTTGTTGTGTGACAAAATGGTATATTTCAAATGATACTAATGAAGGAATTTCGGAACAATGGAGGCAAATGCTCCTAGTGAAGTATTTAATTGTGGGAAGCACCATCCTACTTGCATTGGAAGATATTGATGGAAGTACAACCTTGTTAGAGAAGGCCCTCTAGTTCATTGATAAATATGGATTTAAGGTGAAAGGTATTTTTCAATAGTCTAGAGATGTTCCCAAACTTGATTATCAAATTTATGAATAAGAGAAAAGAAGAAATAGATTTTCACCAAACGAAGATACATACATTGTGGATGATTGTATCAAGTCTGTGCTAACGGAGATACCATCCTCACCATTTATATCCCTATGTTGCATTGCAAATTTCGAAGCACATAGAATGGAAGGTAAGGAGGAAAGGATATCTGCAATGTGCTTGGTTGTAGCTGAGACATTTCCAGAATCGAATTGTCGATTGTTGCAAAGGATTCTTAAGATGATGCATGTTGTAGCATCACAAGCAAAAAGTAGATATCTAAGGTCAAATCAAAGGTGAACAATCCTTCAGCTCCAAATAAAAGGAAAATCGGGAGGACAAATAACTCAAGGGTTAGATGGAAGCATGCCCCTAAGAAGTGGTTTCCACAAACCACTCATCTTGAAATCAAGGGATGGAATTTATCGTGGGGGAACCCTCCTCTATTATGGAACCTGCGAGAAGTGATCCTGAGAGTAGTTTATCGTTTTAAAGGATAAATATGTGGTTTTTCAGTGTATACGTGGATAAAAGCACCGCTACCCACGCACAACTTTCCAAAACCCTCCAACTAACCTCCAACCTATGCATAAAGATACAAACTGGGGTATATATATATATATATATATATATATATATATATATATATATATATATATATATATATATATATATATTAAATATGATTACTTTATTTCTAGAGGATTTGATTAAGACTTTAAAAATGAGTCTTTTTTAAGTAACTCATTTTATTTATATTATTATATTTTCAAAAAGGATACAAGAAAGGGATTGTTAAAATAGTAAGAAATCATTTATAACTATTTAATCGGTTTTATTACTAATTTTTGAAACATTTACCTCTAGGCCAGGGATACAAGTATAAAAAAATATATTGTTCACGACTTCAGAATCTTGGATTCATTTCTCCCTTATAACAAATAAGTGTCTCTGAAATTAAAAAAACATAAAGCAGTATTGATTCTAGCTTTGGGTGTAATTGCACACACAATTTTTCTCTTGTGTTCATCATTCAATTTTTTCTCTCCTCTCTTAGATGGTCTAAGATGCAACTGTTTGTTTCAGTTTAATTTTTCACGACTTTACTTAGTTATACACATGTTATTTAAACTAGAGAAACCCTTAAAGAAGAACTCCACATCTAGGAACTCATGCACATTTTCTCAGTCTTCCGTTATTATTTTGTAGTATTTTTTATTAAGATTTTTAATTTCATGTGTTAAAATTTGTCTTATTTATTTCTCCTCTATCCAATCCTTTAATATAAAGACCCAACAACCTTCAAAATTTTCTGCTCATTCTGTTTTTGAAAGATAGGATTTTAGAACTAGAAACTTTGTTGTGAGCCCTCATGGCCTATCTCTTTAGCCACTGATTTTAGAAATTTTAATCAATCTTGAGATTTATCGAGAATTGGTTCCCTCAAAACCAAGAAATATATATGGGGAAACAACACAATAGATCATGGAAGTTCCATAGGATGTTTCACTATCCAGATTTACCTGTTACGCTCCACGTGGTTGAGATGTGTCAATTCTCCAAAATACATCAACAATGGTATGAAGTGTTTATGTCTTAAATGGATCAAGTGTGGATCTTGAAAGTGTGGTGAAGAAAAGAGCAGAAATTGTGACATTTCAGAGTGCATATGACTGCTAGTGATGACCATATCATAAAAATATGACAAAGATTCATTCATTGTTGTAATGTGTGTTTTCTATATTTTTTACATGTAAGTATTAAGGAGGGAGTTGGAAGTAATATTTCTATGTGTTTTAGGTTTTTATGAACCACTTGAGCACCCAAAATATTATGGCTCGACAACTCAGACCTAGATTTAAAAAACTTATATAGAATTGTTTCAAAATGATGATGGAATTTCCATTGTTTTCTATGAAAATTGTTAGGCTCGATTTAAATTTGACATCCTCTATACCAGCATAACCATAGAATTTACATGGAATTACAAGGTAGATATTGAGCACTATTAAACAATAACATTCGATTTATATAGTGAAGTACAACAAATACATGTCATTGCATTAACAATATCATAGTATCTTTCTATTCATTTTATTAATATTGTGAACTACTACATATCCTTATTCTTGTATAGTTTATAGCTTAGTTGAAATATTTTATTTTTGACTTATGTTTGGCACATTAAAATGTTAATACATGATTTCTTCTATTCTAAAATAGTAAACATATATGCATAGTATAAAATTTAGCTCTATATATGTGTATGTATTTAATGTTAAAATATTTTAGTAAACATTTTTTTATTTATAAATGGCATTAAACTCTTTTTTTTAGTAGAATAAAATAATCATCATAGAATATCAGTAATGTATTTTTTTTTTAACTTTTAATTACTTCATGTCTATGTATAAAGTTGATGTAGAAAGGAATAAATTGAAGTGTTGTATTTCATACAGAGAGTTCTATAAATCAGTATGAGAGAGAAATGTTGTGATCCTTTCAAGACTTATATTCTACAAAAACAAGTTATAATTGAAACTTTTTTTATAATTAAAATATTTTATTAGTGTATTGTTCAAAGCAATCAACTTTTTTATTGTGCAAATTTCTATAAAATAACATTTACACCTCATATGAGTATATCCCAAATTAAAATAAAACTAATTTATATTTGAAATATTTTTTTGTTGTTACTATTTTCCGAATAAAAATATTATTTTATTATTTTCAAATGTTATATTACATGACCACATTTTCCTTACAATAAATATAATTTTAAAATTATATAAAATTAATAATATAGAAATATTAATATATATTATATATTGTGTATATTTTCAATACTATTTTTTTATTTTTATATAATATATTTTTTATTTAAAATAATTTTTAATTTTTTAAATATTTAATAAAAATAAATAAATAAGTATTTATATTAATAACGAAAACACTTACGGTATGAAACTAAGTCTTAAGATCATTGCTTTCTTCTCGGGGCCAAAAAAGACAGCCCAGTTTCTTCGTGCGTGGCCAAAAAAGAAAATTGATGGATGATAGAAAAAAAAAACTTATTTTACATTTTGATTTTTCTCTTTGAATTGGGTGATTTAATTTTCTTTAAATTATATTTTATTGTTTTCTGAATTGCATTTTTAATATAGATTTTAAGAAATTTGAATTTTGTCTGTTATCCAATTCAAAGATACAAATCTCACGTTTAAAATTAATTTAAAAAATAAAATAAAAAAAGCCAAATATAAAATAACTATATTGCATAATTATTTCAAAACAAAACTTATAATATTAAAAATTATTTTTGAAATGAAAGAGAAATTGGAGAATCTCCCCTAGAACATTGACATTTAAGTGCTTTCACTGGTATCTTGTCATTTAAAAACTTTAATACAACACCAATATAGACTTGCTATTTAAGAACCTTAATACAACACCAACATAGATCTATTTTAACCACGGATCTAACATGAGTCTAAAGGGATCAAATTAAAAGAGAAATTAGAGAATCTCCACTGAGATCTTGCCATTTAATAATCTTAATACAACACCAACATAGATCCATTTAACCACGGATCTACCATGAGCATAGAGGGATCAAATTTCTCTAGGTGCAAACTTATTTTAGAGTGCAAAAAATAATGTGTAATTTTGCATTCATTAAATTGTATTTTTGAGACAACTAACTAAACATGTCAACTCCAAGTTGAGGATAGACATACTTACATATGGCCTTCACACTGAGGAGGGATCAAATTTCTAAATATGCAAATCTATTTTAGAGTGCCAAAAATAATGTGTAATTTTTCATTCTTTAAATTTTATTTTTGAGACAACTAACAAAACATGCATAACATATTCTTTTTTCTTTTTCTTTTTATTATAGCATACATTTCTTTTCTATTTAGAGAATATCAGACTTTTATTTTAAAAGGAGCACGTGTCAACTCCAAATTGAGTGTGAAAATACTTCCACATGCACTTAACATTGGGATATAGATGAGCCTCTCGGCTCAATGATGAGAAACATCCAAATTTATAAACATCTTAATAAAAAATGATCAAAGCCAGCCAAATTTGTAAACAACATAACTAACTGAAGGCGGTAACGTGGCACATCTACGCCAGAAGTTACAAGTGTTTTTTTTTTCTCTAATGCCTATTTCTGCAAGTTTTCTGAATATGAACCTGTTTGTCTTAATAAAATCTCTTACTTCGACAAAGGATGTTGCGAAGAAGCATAAAAGATAGCTCTAGTGGAATTATGTCTCATCATCGCAGAATGCAGTTACTAGCGTGTGGAGGACAGAGAAGTCCTGATTCATAAGCCATTTTCACTGAGTAGCAATTATAGGGAGGAGGAGGCACCCATCAGCAGTTTTGAGAGGGATGGTCATCGGTATCGCAAATTGCTTTGGATTAAGTCTTTTTTAGATTTTAAGTTAGTTTTAATTGGAGCGGTTCAAGTTGGAGTGCGTTGGAGAGCCAAGACAGATTCACTGGTTGATTTTCTGTTCAGGTTACTCATTGTTCTGGTTTGGGTCGGATATTGGAGACTGTCGATTTTGAGTTGGCAGGAGCAATGTTTTGTGCTCTTTCTGTCCGACTGTTTCGTTGGTTCTGATTGTGGTCCTTTTTGTGCCAGGACAGTGGCAGTTTGTGGGATTTTTGGAATATCTCCTTCCTCTCCGTTTAATATTGTTAGCGCTTTAAATTTTGAATTGGGACTTTATATATTCTCCAGCACAAATGGTTGTGCTGCAGTATTTACAATTAATCTCCTATTGGAATTTATTATTGAGACGGGTGTAAGTAATGCGTGTGTACCCTTCCATATTGGCTGCTGCTTGATCCATTTATGTCCCAAAAAATTTTTTGGTCAATTTTGCACTTTCGGTCGACTATTTGACTTTTTGAACTTCACACACATTCCTTGAGAGGCAGTCGAGCATTGGGGCCGTTTCGGTGGGTGATGGTTCCAGATATCATATATCTGAACGGAACACAAGACAAGGGATCCCCACCTGATGATGCACACTGATTGATGCCACCATCAGGGCTGAATGGGAGGTGTTAGCAAAGTTTCTAGTTCAGGCTCCGCGTGTGGTTTACAACTCGGAGAACCCTTCCACAAGCAATTTTTCTCTCGTTCGGCGGTATGGACATTTAGATGACATAAAGCTAAACTGAGACCTTTAGAGGAAATTTTGGGACAACCACCTTTGAAATTGGGCACAACATGCTTGGACAATTTAGAAAGGCTTCAAGATAAGGCATTGGTGGGTCGTTGGCATCACTTGAAAATGTTGGAAAGCCAAGTGAAGGTTTGCGTGACAAACAAATGGTTTCAAATTCTAAAATAGAGGTCGAAGGTTGTCCTTTTAGAAAATGGTTGGTTTTGTTTTCATTTCTTGAGTTTGGAGGACGTAGATAGGATCTTACGGGACCCTTGGGTTGAGGGAAGAGGCTATCTTTTACTACAGGTGTGGAAGGTCATTTTGATCTGATCATTTAAAATCTTGGTTGCAAGCTAGTCTAGGCGAAATTGATGGTTCTCCCGTTGGATCTATGGAACCCTGTAGTAGTGGAGGAGATAACAAATAGAATTGGGTGATTTTATTTTTTAGATGATATCAGTTTTGGGCATTTGGAGAAGCAAATTTCTTGGGTTCTAGTGAAAGTTGATTTGGGGTGAGGCTTACTAGTAGAGCTAGATGTGTAGTGGGCGAGTTTCAACACTCGGTTGGTAGTGGATTACTGGGCTCTCCCTTTCCATTGTCTCCTATGCCATTAGACGAGAAACCTAATGGATGTTTGTCTGGGTCATGATGTTTTTTGTTCTGGACATGGAAATCACAGTTGTTTGGAACATGTTATTCCTCAACCTTCATCTAGGGCATCCACAGGTTGCTTGACTCCCTCTGGGGGCACAACAGGTGATTTCGATCCTTTACCTAGTAACATTATTGTCTCTATTCATGTTCTTTGTGAAACTTTTTCACCCAATCTCGACATTTCCTCTGTGTCCTACGATGTTGACCCTCTACATTCTATATTAAACATTGAAAATTTTCCTTTGGTTTTAGTTGGGTCTTCATTTTCCATTTTCTCGAATGCTGGGTTGTTAGTGCATACCTCCTTTTTAGACCTTGGAGCCATTCCATAGGCTCCAGGGCTTTCCTTTGAAAATGCATCGTTGGTCCTGAACTTTGTTAGGGGATCACAACTATCTATTTCCCTATATTGAGAGCTCCTCGGGGTGTTGGATTCTACTGAGGAAATGGAACCTTTGATCATTAACCATTCCCTTTTTACATCCTTTAGAGTTTTTGGGTCTAAAATCTTATGTCTAAAAGTCTCGTAGAAAAAAAAAAGGCATCCTAGATTTAAGAAAGTCTCCAACTATAATGTGACATTAACACCTTCTCAACTTGGTCCTGACCTAGTATATGCTCACTTTACCATTGATCTTGGATTATCTTCTTCTTTGGTGTCCACTTCTGTCTGTGATGTTTCTCGGGCCCTTAGATGGGATATGCTAGTTTATGGACTAACATAGTGTCCATAATCTCTCTAAACATTTGTGGGTTGGGGGTTGACTTTAAAACCAACTCTATTAGGGGTATGATTCATCTTTATCATCCATCAATGATCCTATTCTAGGAGATCATGGTGCGAGCAGACCAAGCATGGGATGTCATGCTCAAAATATTTCCAGATTGGGTTTTCCGTGCTACATATGCGACGGGACTGTCACGGGGGCTTGTGGTTATGTGAAATCAACTTCATTTAGAATTGAATGCTTTTTATACTTGTGTACGAATTTTATTAATTGGTTACTAGAAACGTTTGAGTGGTAGGATTTTAATTATGAATACTTATGCCCCTTATACTGGGGTTATACTCTTTTGTAACACAATGGTGAATTTTGGTTTATTAAGACTTAGTGCTTTCATTTTAGCTGGGGACCTGAATTTTATCTTGGAACTTTTAGAGATCTGGGGTTTGAAGGCTAGGGTAGACCTACTCTCGAAATTTTTTAAAGACATCTTGAAGGAAAATTTGTTGTCTAACATAGTTCCAGATCATATGTCTCCCACCTAGAGGAACGAGAGATCTGGTGGGGAAGGTATTTATAAATGGATTGAACGTTTCCTCGTCAACCAGACATTGTTTAATAATATTACAGATATGGAATCCTTTATTATTCCATTGTTCGTTTCAGAACATATGCCGATTGCATTGGGTTGGAGAGGGTTGCAGGTGAGAAGGGAATATCCGTTCAAATCCAACCCTCGGTGGTTAAAGGATGACACCTTTAAGTAATTTGTACATCAGGTTTGGATATCTATAAATTATTTCAATGTGATGTCTCCTATGGAGGTTATAAGTCAAAAGTTCAGGAACCTTAAAGCTAAAACGCTCCTTCATGGGTTTTTAAAAGGAGGGATGAGAAATTGGATTTAGTGAGATATAGGACAAACTATGGATTTTATGCGACACCCTTGATCCTCTTTATTTCTTGGAACAATACAGAGACAAAATTGTGGCATTGGAAGGGTGCAGGAATGTCATCCTCCAAGTCGAGGAAGAGGGACATAAGAATGAAAATTCGAGCCATATGGATAGAATCAGCGGATAAAAATCATGAAATATTTCCATAGACAGTTCAACTTGAGGAAACACATGAACTCCATTAAAAGGATACGATATTGGGATGGGAACGCTTTTAAAACTCATTCTGCTTTGGAATGGGCTGCAATTGAACATTTCAGCAAGCATTAGAAGGAAAAAAAACATGGATATGAAGTCCAAAGGGATCTCATTGAGATGGTCGCAACATTGATATCTCAGGAAGAAAATGATGCCGTGGGTTATCCCATTTCTAGTAACGAGTTGTTTTCTACGTTAAAGGAATGTGCGAAGGATAAAAGCCCCAGGGTAGATGGGTGTGGGGTGGAGCTCTCTATCCACTTCAACGACTTGATACTAGATGAATTGCTAGCGTTTCCAGAGGAATTTAGGAGGAAGGGATATATCTCAGGGGTGATCAATGCCACATTTCTCTCTCTAATTCCGAAAAATCAAAATCCAACTACTTATGGGGATTTTAGACCTATTTAATTGGGTAATTCGATCTATAAAATGATCTCTAAATTGTTGGCTCAAAGAATCAATCCCTTATTGATGATTTTTATTTCACGTCAACAATTTAGATTCATGGAGGGCAGACATGTTCATGATACGATTAGTATATCCTGAGAAATAATGCACTCAACCAAGATTTCTGCCAATGGTTATTATCTTCTAAAGGTTTGTTTAATCAAGGTTTATGAATGCATATAATTGGAATTTCTCTCATTCATCTTGCTCAGAATGGGTATTAATTTAAGGAACATCTGATGGATTATGGCATGCATCAGATTCACAAACTCTGTAGTAATTTCTAATGGTTTTCCATCTCCTTTTTTCTCAAGTCAAAGGGGAATGTGGTAGGGGTGTGCCCTGTCCCTTTTACTCTTTATGTTGGTACTGGATACGATGATCAGGAAAATTAGGGACTCTTCAAATCGAGGCATCATACGAGTCGTTCAATTTTCTAGAAATCTTCAGGAAGCTCACTGAATGTTGACAATGATAAGTTTGTTTGGAGGATAGAAAAAAATCATTTTTTGGATAGGGTATCATAGAATTATTCAAAATTTTGAGGAGGAATCGAGATTATTTATGAATGGGGATAAATCGATTCTCATACACAATTGTGGGGAGGATTTTTTGGTGCGGGAGATTTGAAGCATTTTAGGGGTGTCTTCTAGTCCAATTGAAGATGGTATTAATTATTTAGCATTCAAGATCAAACCAAAGGGTTACAAAAAGAGTGATTCGCAGTGGCTGAGCACTAAAGGAAAACATAATTTGGATGGATGGAAGAACAAATACCTGTCTTTGGGTGGTAGGTTGGTGATGCTTAAATCCGTCATTCAAAATCATCCTATACATTGGATGCATCTTGTTTTTCTACCAAGAGAAATAATGAAATGCATACAATCATAATGGGTAGTTTTATTTGGTTTGGAGCTCATATTGAGGGGTCAAAAGAAAATATTAATTGGTGAGACGGTCTCTCATCACCAAGCCATTCAAAGAGGAAGGATAGGGAATCGTGGATCCGAGCCTTTTCAATAAGGCTCTTATCATTAAAAACCTTTGGCGAGTGGTGGATGGTGCTAGATTGTGGTTGATGATCATCAAGGATATATACTTAAGAGGACAGAATTTATCGACATGGATAGATTTCAGGGCCAAGAAAAAATCACATATTTTTGTCCTTTGGAAAAGTATGTATAGGATGCTCCAACTTCTCATGAGACATGTCCAGTGGGATGTGGGAGATGGGAATAGAATCAAGATACATCTCGATGCCATTTCTAGAATAAAAGGTAATCACATATTATCTCTACAAATTTTAAATCATATTCATCATAAGGATGTTATGTATCTGAATCAAATCAGAGTCGATTCTCCCTTTCATTTATATTTATAGGCTTTTTCTAGGGTAGAATATTTGGAAATCCCAAAGGACCTTTCTGAGGAATGGGGAGCATTCATTTCAATTCTCCGAAATACAGGGATTTCTATCAGTGGGGGAGACGACCAATGGCATGGGAAGGTTCCCTAAAAAAAGGAATTTTGCATGTTCAGAATATTTATAGCAATTTACCGAAGTTAGAAGGGGCAATGGCATTCCAAACATTTCCTTAAGTCATTTGGAAATGGCCGCTTCCTAATAAAATCAAGGCTTTTATTTGGATGGCCATACATAATAGACTGTTGACATGGAAAAATATCCAAAATGTGGCTTTCAAGTTCCTCGTATATGTTTTCTATGTTTGAATTGCTTTTAGGATAATATTAATATTTTTTTGCATTACCCATATAGTCTTGCACTTCCAACCGGGGTCTTGGAAAGATATAAGCTCGTCTTAAGGACTCTCCCACAGACGATGTACATTGATTTCAAAGTTTCGAGTAGATGATAGGAATATTATAACTTACCTACTATGAAACCATCTCACAAAATAGAAGAAAATATAGATCAACGACTAATAAATCATCCTCTTCAAGGGGGAAACCTACTTTACATTACATAAATGAACAATTCTTTGATGATAAAAATGAAAAAACCTAATTTCTATATATAAGAGTCCAGTGGGTCATCATTAGATAATTTTTGAGGTCTAAAATGGGCCTCCTAAGAGAAAAGTACAATAAAAAAAACTTTAAAATAACCAATAGGATTTAAGATGATGATGTCAACCATAGGGGACGATTCACTATTTTTGGTGTAAAAAGATTAAAAAAATAAATAAATAAATAAAACTACTTTTTCAACTTGTATTTTCAACTTATCTCCCTAAGTTTTTACTCAAATTTTGAGTGGGAGTACTTGTTGAGTGAAAATTTTAATTCCTCATCCAAGGAGTACCCATGTTACATAATTTTTATGGACCTTTCTATATGAAAAATGACAAATACATGAAAAAACATGATTGCAATCTTGTTTTTCATGTATTTATACTTTTTTGTGTTGAACGGTCCTTCAAAAGTATGCAACATGGCTACTCTTTGGATGAGGAATCAAATTTTGCATCTAAAAAATGTTCCCACTCGAAATTTGAGTAAACCCATAGGGAGATAAGTTGAAAGTAAAGTTAAAAAAGTAGTTTTCTATTCATTCCCTCTAGAATTTGATGATGTAATCTAATATTATTTTATTATTTCAAAAATTATTTTATAATTTCCTAATGATGCCCATTTTAGACCTCAAAATTTCCCTAATGAATATAACCCTAGTTGACATAACAATAACAATGTAACGGAACAACAATAAAAATAGTGGGCTTCTATGGGGCACAATGATAATAATATGAGGACTACATGGGCACAACAATAACAATAAGGGGGATACACTAACATTATAGGGACCTAGCATGCCCTTCTCCTTCAAAAATGTGTTGTCCTCAACGCTTGAGTAGTTTTGGATTCTTTTGTATAAAATTCTCATCCTCCTATGTCGAATCTTCAACGGGTAAGTTCTTCCACTTGATGAAATACTCTGAAATTGATCGATCTCGTAGCTGTCAAGTTCTTGTTTCTGTGACCTTTAGGTTCCAATATGATTTTTCATTCCTCATCAAGTTCTGGCAATGTTGTTTTAATTAGTAACTTGTCACCTATGACCTTCTTTAAACATGAGACCTAGAAAACTGGGTGAACTTGGGAAGATGCAGGAAGCTCCAATTTGTATGCCATAGTACCAATCTTTTGCAACACCTTTTAAGTACCATAATACTTTGGTGATAATTTATTTTCCTTCTTATCTTGCTTGAAGGGCATTCTTTTGTATTGTTATAGCTGTAAAAATACCCACTTTCCTACATCAAAACTTATTTCGCTGCGATGTTGATCTGTCGGTTGTTTCATTCGATTCCGCACCAAATTGAGGTTATCCTTTAAGAGTTGGAGAACTTTTTGTTAATGCTCGATGTGATCTTCCACTTCTTTAACCTTATAATTTTATCTTAAAGATGATGTGATGGGCGGTGGATGATATTCATAAATTTAGATAAATGGGGTAATTTTTGGTATGGAAGGAAATGTTATACCACCATTTAGCCAGAGGTAACCACTTAACGCATTTTGTATGTTTATTAGATTCAATGCAATGAATATATCTTTCCAAAAATTTGTTCTCTATCTCAACTTTTTCATCAGATTGAGAATAATATGATGAGGTGCGAGCTAATTGAGTACCCAAATAAGAAAATAATTTCATCAAAAAATTTCCTTTAAAAATGTGTTCTCTGTCGCTTACAATAATCTTTGGGTTTCCATGTAGCTTTTTAATTGTTTCCATAAATGCATTAGCAATTGTAATAGATTTAAATGGATGATATACTGCACAAAAGTGTGCATACTTGGTAAGTCTATCAACTACCACCATGATGATAGTCTTTCCTTCATACTTGGTTAACCTGTGATAAAATCCATTAAAAACTCTTCCCAACGTTGACCTGTAATGGATAAAGGTTGTAACAGACCTTGGGTCTTAATTGCCTCAACTTTATTTTGTTGGCAAACCAAAAATTCTACCACAAACTTTTGAAAATTACATTTAAGGCCATCCCATAAAACTATTTCTTAACCTTATGGTAAGTTTTTTTAAATCCTGCATGCCATCCTAAGGGAGATGTGTGCATTTCCAAAATAATATTTTATTAGAGTTGGGAATTATTACAAAAATATAAGCGATATTTGTACTAGAATGAATCATTTTTCCAGCTAAATGTTTCAAATTTACAAGGATCTTGCTTCAACTTCTGAATGAGTGTCCACACCACTTAATCATTCTTCCATTCATCCCTTGCCTTAATTATCCACTCACGTTGGATAATAGAAATGGCCCAATGTAATGCTTACACATCCTCATCCTTTCTTAAGAGTGCATTTGAAACAACATTTTTCTTCCCTTTTTTTGTAGATGATTTCAAATTCATAACCCAAAATCTTTGTGACCCATTTTTGTTGCTCCTATGAAGATAATATTTATTTAAAAAAATACTTAAGATTATTATGATAAGTTTTTAGCTTGAAGTGTCTTCTTATTAGTTAAGGTCGCCATTGCTTTAGTGCATGTAGAATTTCCAACATTTCCTTCTCAGTAATAGGTTTTTGTACATACTTTCCTTTGATTGGAAAACGTTAAAAAACAATGGCTCTTCCTTCTTGCATTAAAACGAAACCAGTTCCACTTCTTGAGGTATCACATTCCACAATAATTTTTTTTTGAAAGTTTGACTAAGCTAAGACCGGTGCTTTGGACATTGCCTCTTTAAGATGTTCAAAGGTCTTAGTTTCTTTTCGAGTCCAATAAAATGCATATTTCTTCAGTAATTACGTTAGATGTGCCGATATTCTACCATAATTCTTTAAAAATTTGCGATAATACCCTGTTAACCCCAAAAATCCTTGAATATGTTTTATGGTTGTGGGTATTTTCCATTCCTTAATGGATTTAATTTTATTAGGGTCTAACTTAACAGCTTCATGAAATATAATATGACCCAAATATTCCACCTCCTGTACTCCAAATAAACATTTGAAGGTTTTTGCATATAATTGTTCTTCCTCCAATAGTTTGAGAACCTAGTCAACATGTTGAACATGATCCTTCCAAGACTTGTTGTAGATTAGTATATCATCAAAAAATACTAACACAAATTTTCTAAGGGTTTGAAAATGGAATTCACCAAACCTTGAAATGTGAAAGGTGTATTAGTAAGGGAAAAAAGCATGACCATAAATTCATAATGACCCTAATGAGTTATGAATGTTGTTTTCAGAATGTCTTCAACATTCATTATAATTTGATGATATGTATAATGAAGATCCAACATGGTGAAGTAAATTTCTCAAAGTAATTCATCAAATAATTCATCAATGATGAGTTTTAGAAATTTATCTTTAATAGTGTGCTTGTTGAATACTAAATAATGTTAGTAAAAATAATACTAACTAATGTTAGTATAGATAATACTAACTCCATGTTACAAGATCTCCATAAAATGCATGAACCTTATGATAATGTGTTGCTATTAGACAATGGTTGCAATAACCACATGGTAGGCAACAAGGAATTTGATTGTGAATTTGGATCAATCTGTGAAGATAGAGGTAAACTTGGGGATTGAAAACACTCTGGATGTAGATGGAAAAGGAGTGGTAAACCTTATGAGAAATCAGGGGGAGCCAAAGACAATATTAGAGGTATATTATGTTCCTAGTCTCAAATATAATTTGATAAGTGTTGGTCAATTGACGCAGAAGGGATACAGAGTTATCTTTCAGTGACATGAGTGTGTTATTTATGACAAGCCCCCAAGAAAGCAGCTGATAGAGAAGGTGCAGATGATGAGGAACAAACTCTTTCCTCTAATTATGAATTATAATGATCATGTTAGTTCCTTTACAGTTACATGTTCTAATGATTACCAATTATGACACTTTCAGTTTGGACACTTGAACTTTTCAGGTTTAATATTGTTGCAGTAGAAACTTATGGTCAGAGGGTTACCTTCCATCAAAGAACCTACTAGTACTTGTGAGTGTTTCATATTGGGAAAGCAACACCGTGAAAGTTTTCCGAAGGGAGTTGCATAGAGAGTAGAGAAATCACTTGGGATAGTGCATACATACTTGTGTGTACCTATGAGGACAGAGTTGATTGGTGAAAGTTGTTACTTCATCACTTTTATTGATGATTGTAGTCGAAAGAATTGGGTTTACTTCTTGAAGTAGAAGTCTTAAAATTTTGGAAAGTTCAAGGAATTCAAATCCTTAGCAGAGAAACAAAGTGATTGAGAGATCAAGGTATTGAGCTCAGGTCGTGGTGAATAATATGGTTAAAAGGCATTCCATGATTTTTTCAAACAACATGGAATCATAAGATAGTTTACAACTAGATACATACCAATTCATAATTTTGTAGCAGAGAGAAAGAAAAAATCCATTATGAATATTGCAAGGAGAACGTTGAAAGGAATAAACTTATCTAATGAGTATTGGGAAGAAGCAGTTACATGTGTTTTTTATGTGATGAATATATATCCTACATAGAGTGTGATGAACATAGTACTAATAGAAGCATGGCCAGGTATCTCTTGAAGCATATCTCATCTTATAGTGTTTGGATGTGTAGCCTATGCACATGTTCCTAAGAAAATACAAGTAAAATTGGATGATAAAATTAAAATTTCATATTTACTGGTTATAGCGAGTAGTCAACATCTTACAAATTGTATAACCTTGTAATGAAGAGGACAATAATTACTAGAGATTTTTTGTTCAAATAACAAGAGTCATGAAATGGGACTATAGACAAAATAGTTGATGCACAAGAATCACTGATCGAAGAAGATGATGTGATAGAGAAGGAGCCACAAGACTCACAAGAGAGAACACCAACAAGGACTCCAATATTTTCAGAGCAACATAGATCTTCAAGTAGATCAACAGACCAGAATTCTCCTACCAGCCCGTTAGGTGATGAATCAAGTAATGGTAAGAGAAATATGAGAATTTTGAAATATATTTATGATGATTTGGATGTTAGTTCAATTTTTTCATGAAAAAGGTGAAATTGATAGATTTAGAGAAAAACTTGTAGCAATAGGATTTTCACAGCAACTGAGAATATATTTTGGAGAAACCTTTTATTTGGTAGCGAGATTGGATATTGTAAGAGAATTTATAGAAACAAATATTCAAAACAAATGGAGATTATATCATATGGATGTGAAATCATCATTCTTAAATGGAATCTTAGAAGAAGAAATTTATGTGCAGCAACAGCCAAGTTATGAAGTTGAAGGTAAACAAGATAAAATTTAGAGGTTGAAGAAAGTGTTCTATGGATGGAAGTAGACACCTAGAGCTTGGTATAGCAGAATTGATAGCTACATGATCAAGAATGGATTTTGTAGAAGCAACATTGAGCCTACCTTATACACAATGGTAAATGAGCATGGACAAATTTTGATTGTTTTCTTAAATCTTTGTAACATGATATTTACATGTGATCTTGAGTTAGATGAATTTAAAGAAACCATGATGAAATAACTTGAGATGACAGATCTTGGTCTCATGAAATATTTTCTTCGCATAGAAGTCAAGAAATCTGAAAAATGAATTTTTGTTTGCTGAAATAAATATGCTAGATGTTTTCCGAAAAGATTCACTATGGAGAATTGCAAACATGTCCCTACATTAGTTGCAACATGTAAAAAGTTAATAAAGGATGATGAAGGATTAGATGCCATTCCAACTCTATTAAAAAGATTGGTTGGCAGCCTCATATATCTCATAACTACAGGACTAGATATTATGTAAGGAGTGAGTTTGATTTCGAGATTTATGGAGACTCCAAAAGACACACATTATAGTGCAGGAAAAATAATTTTGAGATACATAGTAGGAACTAGATATTGTGGCATAATTTATGCAAGTATAGAAAAGAAGGATTCGATTCGACACAAATAGTGATTTTGTAGGTGGTTTAGATGATAGGAAGAGCACCTCCGGTTATTTGTTCCATCTTGGTTTAGGTGTGATTGCATGGGCATCCAAGAAGCAACTTATTGTAGTGACTTCGTCGGCAACAACAGAATATGTAGCAGCAACATCAACAACATGTCAAAAAGTATGGTTAAGAAGAGTATTAGATGGAATCAAGAAAAGACAACAAGGATCAACAACGATATATTATGACAACACCTCAACGATTGTATTATCCAAGAATAATGTGTTTTATCAAAAGATAAAACATATTGATACTAGATATGAATTTATTAGATAACTTGTCAGAAATGGATAAGTTCACTTGAAGCCTTGTAAATAGAGTGATCAATTGGATCATATATTTACAAAGCCATTAGCAAAATATGTGTTTAAGTTTCATAAAATAAACTTGGGAGTTGTAAGTGGAGCTGAGACATAGACTAATAGGAATGTTTGAGTTGTCATGAGTTATGTCTTAGTTTAGCGGTCGTAATTAAGGGGGAGTGTTAAAATAATTAATTAACTCCTGCATGAAGAATTTTCTATATTTAGAGAGTTAGTTAACTGAGCATTAAGTCAATTCAAATTAAGTGAGATGAATTTAGTGTGTGGTTGCATCTTAAGGTATTTTAGGCAATTCGATAGTTGGAAAAAGTTAAATACCCTTCACCAGGTTCATTGTAATTAAAATTCAAGTTTGTGTGATCAATAGAAGAGCTGCAAATAATGTTATTGTGTGTGTAAAAAAAAAAAAGTGTTATTTTGCACCTTTACTCTTCCGACTTTCCAACAAAAGAAGCTGTGTAAATTTTCATGTCTGAACTATCCCCTCCTAGATATTCTATTACCCAAGTTCCTGTAATATGTTGTTTTTCCTAGTCTAATTGAAGAAAATTTCCTTGAAAGGAGTGCACTGAAAAAAATTAAATCAATACTTTACAGGACATCCAGGGAAGATATAAATTCATTCCACTCTCTTGAAAGAGTCTTCATTGTGGCAAGAATAGGCACGGGAAACATGGAAAAAATATTAACAAGAAAATCCCATGGGAGGGCTTTCCAAATCCTCATCGCTTCCACGAGAATTTCATTCATCTCCCAGTGTTGTCGACAAGATCGTCAAAATTTGGTTTCTTTTCCATCTCCTGAAAGTCTCCTGACAGACAAATATATGGAATCATTTCCTTATTTTAATATTTTTATACTAATCACCATATGAAAACTATTGATAAGCGGTAACAAGATTTGTGGCTCAACGGTTATGATGTAAGGGACTACTCTGATGGCCATGTAAATGGCACTAACAACATGAATGATAAAGATGGTGAGAAAGGTTAAAATACTTATTTAATTTCTACTATAAAACTGAGCTCAAGTATGCATGATATTTTTCAAACACTTTGATGTTGGCCTAATGGGGCCTAGAGCTAGTTTTGAATGTTGTTGCACAAACCAACAAAACCCACTATTACCAGACCTTTCGGAATCGATATTCTTATGGAGACCGAAGTCTCACCCGAGGCAATGTAGGGGGATGCTAAAACCATGTTTTTGAATCTAGAGGGACAATGGACTATGCATTTAGTGCTTTTCCTTCTTTACAAAGCTTCGCATGTCAGATCCAATAAGAATACAGGCGTTCTTCAACACATTTGTTGAAATTACTAATAGGTTGCGGGATCTTACTTATTTTTGCATTAAAAAAAGGTAAACAACCATAACAAGACGGCGATATTCAGTTACAGATCAAAATCATTACTCAACAAGGAAATTCATAGCAATAAGTAAAATAAAAAACACATTAACATAACTAAGATCTTTCTCAACATTTCTTTCATTAATAGCTAGATCCTTCTCATACATTCACTTTCCATCCTGTGCACACGGCTGTAGGGGCATGCACACACAACTATAGACTTCATAAGGTTTCCACACACTCAGTTGCAGGAAACTTTCCTCTAACCCAAAACACAGACTCTGACTCAAAACAATCTTACATCCAAATGCATCATTCAAGCTTTTCATGCCTTTCTATGAATTCTATCTAGAATCCTTAAACATGTTTTGAAATTAAAATACCATGGTCTGGAAACCATGGGTGAAGTCCAACGTTCACAAAATAATCCCACCCCTTTACATAATAAGGGGATTTGTCCCACTCCAAAGTCCCTAAGACCCAAAAGAGACTTTGTGTTGTGTGCTCTCCTCCTTGATTTGTGCAGTCTTATCTACTGCATTCTTCGAGGCGATCCCATCTCCAACAGGCGCCCAACACAAAACTGTGAGTTGTCCTGAGTTACAATGGTGGCCATCTATCAATAAAATACTTCAATTTACACCTTCATTTTATGTTAAACTTTTTATAAAATGATAAAATAATTGAATCTTAAGAAAACAAAAATTTAATATGAGGGATATGTGTAATTCATTCACTACTTAATATGGAGTTGACATGTAAAAATAACAATTTTTTTATTTTTATCAGTTTAAAATTGCTGAGACAACATCATGGTCACATCCAAGAATAACAACGTGGAATTGAACTGGTGCATAGAGGAGTGCCTTAACATGAGTACTTAACATCGAGGTGTGCCTTAACAAGATTACCCTTTCTACAAGGACCAATGGACAATATAAAAATAATATTATTAATATTACATGATATGTAATTCATTATATATTTTGTTGATATGTAACATTTCAAACTTTAAAAAAATATTAATGACAAGAAAATATTTTACTATTAGTTATAAATAAAATTTTATCTAAAATTATTTTTTTCTAAATTTGGCTACTTCTATTATATCATATAGTCTAAAAGATTACAGTCCTCATCCTCTGGAGTTAGCAACCCGATTCCGGAGGGAAATTTTGTTTTGAAAACAACAAAAAAGGGGTTGCCCCAGATGGGGAAACCAACCCAGGAGAGTCTAGAAAATGCTGCCCATAGTGGGAAACTAGCCTTTTGAATTACATGTTTAAGACAAAACCATAAAACTAGTAGGAGTGAAATAGCAGAAAATTGACTAGAATGAGAGAGAAGCACCCATAAATTAAGCATATGGAGTGTTATCATCCTTTTCTAGTGGTTAGAGCAGCTCCTCTTCAATTCTTCATGCATATTCAGACTCATCGTCCTCTTGCTTGGATGCATGCGTTATCGACGGAGGAAGAGGTACCACGTGGGCATCAGGCAAACGAGAGGAAGCCGCGTGAGCCTCAACACTCGCATTGGTGCCATCCTCATCAGAGCTCAAGTTATATGATCGTTGTTTGAGGCCTAATGAACTAGCAAGGTCACCATCTTGTGGGGGGAGAAGGGGGAGGTGAGAGAGATGGTGGACTTGCGACATCATTTCCTGGAGCGAAGACCAGAGATAAAGACTTCATAGGGGGATTCAGGGAGGTGGAGAGACAAACGATTAGTCAAATTAATGGGGTCAAGAATTTCCGGCTCTACCCAGTCAACCGAGAGATTCACCAGCCTGCATGCAAAGGCAAAGATGGGAGACTTGGAGGGAAGACTGCGTCCACCATCTCTGTGGCACTGCATGCGTTGGCGTCTGGGCATGGCAGAGGAGTAGGAGTGGGTCTGAGATGACGGACGAAGTGTAGAGATGACTGAGGGATCAGAGGGGGAATCGAAGGCCAGAGTGCAGTGAGCTAAGGAGCAGGAAATCGAGCAATGGAACAAAAGCTTTGCAAAGGCACAAGGAGCATATGCACAAAGCCAAAGGGAGAGCCAAATGCCAGATCTTGGAGTAGGGCTGGCATACTTATGGGCGATGGAGGACGGTGAAGGCGTGACAGTCGAAGTAATGGAGCAGAGGACAGAGTTAATGGCGAAAAGCTGCGAGGATGTTGATGGGGGATGTTGAAGGGTGGCGATTAAATTCACCACGCACCAGCATTTAAGTCGAGTAGGGTGGCCATGTGCATCTGGATGATGAGGACAGGTGTCCTGCATCCTCATGGCCATGTGGCGATGCTCTTTATTCCATGCAAGCACCCCCATCTGGGGAAATTTGATATCAATTTTATATAGAGTAAAATAAAATAATTTAAATTAGAAGTTTTATAAGTAATGAGTAAAATATTTTTATATCATGTATATATACCAGGAGAGAGTGTGTTATTATTCCATGAATAAGTTATTTCTAATTTAAGGTATGATATAGATCTATGATCCCTTCAATGTTGCATTTTATGGAGTTGGCATATGAAATTTTAGAATTATTAAAAATACATGTATTTATATTCTACAAACACAAGTGATTTTTTTTTATAACTAAAATATTCTATTGGTGTGTTGTTGAAAACAATTAGATCTATCTTAATACTAGATACACTCATAGCAAAAAGGAAACAAATCCCTTGAAGTGCAAAGTGCAAATAATGAAGCAATCAAATCTTTTGAGATGCAAAAATTTCCCCCAATTTTACAATCAGAACAAGATTTACACCTCTCAGAAATTGATAAATCAAGAATTAAAATAAATTATTTATATCTGAAATACACAAATTTTGTTGTTACCATTTTTAATTCTGTGAATAAAAATAAATCTATGCTTATCTATATCTAAAACATACAATTTTGTTGTTACCATTTTTAATTTTGCGAATAAAAATATCATTTTATTATTTTCAAATGTAATATTACATGTCAAAATCTCCCCTGTAGACCTAGGTTTTGTTGGCGCGGCCAATAAAGACAGCCCAGTTTCTTGTTACGTGTTGGAAAAATATTTTTCAGCCCCAAGGGCAATTTCATTCCATTTCTATCTCTTCACAACTCAGGAAATCAATTTTACATCTTAATCGTTAAGAAAACTGATCTATGATTGAACAAAAGTTATTTATTTTATATTTTGATAAAAAAATTATCTATTTTATATTTTGTTTTTTCTGTTTGAATTGCTATATTTATGTTATAATTGTTTTTTGAATTGCATTTTGAATATATAAATAAATTGGCATTTGAAATTTTCCTGTCATCCAATTCAAATATACAAATCCCACATTTTACACAAAATTAATTAAAAAAACAAAATATAAGGGAGGTTATGACGTACCGGAGAACTCCGGTGCCGTGAGATGGTGGGAAAGGGTAAAACACTGATTTATTTTTTATTATATGGCCGAGTGTAAGTATGCATTATCTTTTTCTGACACTTCGCAGTCATGTAACTACATTTCCCACGTGAAGATTTGGGATATGAAAGTCATCGGTTTGGCTTCTTACGGTCATATTTTTATGATTTGGAGTTTACGGAATTGTCGTTTAAAAAGTAGGTATTATTTAATAAACAAAGTAGGTTAGTGTTTGGTTTAAAAATATATGTTTGTTTTGGGTAATTATTGTGACGTATTTATTAACTAGTGTATAATATTTTATTTTATTAATTTATTTTTATTTTTTTTACGTTTAATATTTTTATTCACAAATATTCAAAACACATATACCTTAACAATTTAAGGAAGAAGATGAGGGATTACATTATCCTACTCTTAATTACATTATCCTGTGATATTTTTATGCTTTTGAGTTTATGGAATAATCGTTTAAACGTAGTTTTTATTTCATAATTGTTTCATAAACAAAGTAGGTTAGTGTTTGGTTTAAAATTTATGTGTTTGCTCAAATTTTTTTTTTTATAATTATTATAATATATTTATTAATTAGTGTATATATTTTATTTTATTATATTAAATTTTGATTTTTTTATGTTTAATATTTTTATTCACTCACATTCAAAACACATATATCTCAACAATTAAAGGAAGAAGATGATGGATTACATTATCTTACTTTTATTTGAGTTTTTCAAAATTTCTTAATAATCAATTTGATTTTCAGGTTTAATATGCACATTAATAGGATTGGAAAGTATTGTTTATGTGTTACTAGTATTTGAAAATTAATAATCATGCTAGATAAAATAAAACAACAAAGAGATAAATAACAAGATCATGGAAAGAAATTTCATGTTGAGTCATAATTTAAAGACAATATTTTATTGAGGCTTGTGATATTAATATGCTGTAGTTTAATTTTGCACATTTGGGTTTCTGGAAAATGGCTCAAACAAATTCCTTACTGGAAATAAAATTCACGGGAAAAGGTTGAAATGTTGCAAACCATATCTTGCCTTATCTGGAGTGAGTGGATTTATTATGGTGAAAGTCAAAGGAAATATTGCACTGATTGTTTTTGTTAACACACAGTTTTTATCATATTTAATGTTGTGCCAATAAAAATGGGTTTCATCTTGAAGAAAGGATTCTTAAAGTTGCAGCTGTTTTGTAAAATAAATTGAAGTGGTAATGCTTTCATTGGTGTACACATCATACAATTATAATACAGATGGCGTTTCTTATTCAGACAAAAGATAAATTCTCTGGCATAACTTGGGAACTATTCTGCCAAAGTTGTTACAATGATGGATTCCAGCGAACCTTCATTTCACCATTCTCGCAATTTAGAGTCATATATGATGACTAAATTTGTGATTGCAAGTTTCTCGTTACAAGTCCCAACTTATGATTATCAGGAGGTGGGTATTAACATGGCGTCCGCTTTAAAGGAATTTCTCTTGAATGGAAGGCGACACTAGAGCGTACATTGGGTTAACCACCCAATACATCCCTTCCTGTGTGACAAAATGTTATATTTTGAATGATACTATTGAAGGACATGCCGAACAATGGGGGGACATATGCCCAGTGAAGTCTTTAATTGTAGCCATCCCCATCCTGCGTTCATTGGAATATATTGATGGAAGTCTATACTTGTTAGAGAAGACCCTCTACTTCATTGAACAATATAGAGTTACGGTAAAACGTATTTTGCAGGATTCAGCAGATGTTCACAAACTTGATTATCGAATTTGTGAATAAGAGCAAGGAGAGAATCGATTTCACCAGATGTTGATGCCTATGTTGTGGCTGATTGTATCAAGCACGTGTTGAGGGAGTTGCCATCCTCACCCGTTCTAGCCCTACGTTGTACTGTATCGAAATTGGGAATAAGAGCAAGGAGGAAATCGATTTCACCAGATGTAGATGCCTATATTGTGGCTGATTATATCAAGCACGTGTTGAGGGACATGCCATCCTCACCAATTCTAGCCCTACGTTGTAGGGTACTTTTAGAATCACATGGAATGGAAGGTAAGGAGGCAAGGATTGCTGCAATGCATTTGGATTTATTTGAGACTTTTTGAGAACTGAATCGTCGATAGTTGCGAAGGGTGATTAACACGATGAATGTTATAGGATCACAAGAAAAAAGTCTATATCTAAGACCAAATCGACTATCAACAATCCTTCAGTTGCAAATAAAGAGAAACTTAAGCCGATAAATAAATCAAGGGTTATATGGAAGCGTGCTCCCTAGAAGTGGTTTCCCAAACCTCTCATCTTCAAATCAAGGGCTGAAATTTATCATTTGTCACCGTATACGTGGAAAAAAGCATCGGGACTCACGCAAAACTTTCCAAAACCATCCAACTCACCTCCAACCAATGCATAAAGACAAAAACTCAGGCTATATATATATTAAAGGGTAAAACTTTGTTCCTAGCGGAGTTGATTAAGACTTTAAAAATGAGTTGTATTTATATAACTCATTTTATTTATATTATCATATTTTCAAAAAGGGTATAAGAGAGGGATTGTTAAAATAGTAAGAAATCATTTATAATGGTTTAATGAGCTTTATAACTGATCTTTGAAATAGTTAAGTCGAGGGGAGGGGTAAAATTATAAAAAGGAATTTGTTCACGGCGTCGAAGTCTTGGAGTCATGTATCCCGAAGCCTTGGAGTCATTTATCCCTTGTAACGATGAAGTATAATTGAAATCAAAGAAGATAACGTTGTTTTGGTTCTAACTTTGGGTGTAATTCTACGGTTCATAATTCATTTTTGTGTAATTCTAGTGTTCATAATTCATTTTTGTTTATCTTGTCTTGGATAGTGTAAGATGCATCTACTAGTTTGAGTTTTATTTTCCATGAAATTATTTAATTGTATTCATGTTATTTAAACTAGAAACCCTTAAAGAAGTACTTTAAACTCATGCATATTTTCTCAGTTTTCCATTGTTCTTTCTGTAGAAGTTTAGAATTAAATTCTTAATTTTTTGGGCTAAACTTTGTATTTTTTGTTTCTCTTCAAACTACCTCTTTAATCCAAATACCCTACGACCCTCAAAGTTTTATGACCATTCTGTTTTTGAAAGCTAGGTTTTCAGAAATGGAAACTTCACTGCAAGCCCTCATGGCTTGTCTCTCTCGCCATTGATTTTAAAAAATTTCTTCAATGTTGAGATGTCCTAGACACTAGTTCCCTCACATCCAGGAACTCTCTCTAAGAAAATAACATCAAATTGTTGTTGTTGCTAGGGAATAGATTAGAAATTTTTTCCCTAAGTTTAATAAACTTTTGAACTGATTCTTGAGGGTGACAAAAACCAGTGAATAGTTACACATCCTCACCTATCTACTTCAATTTGGGCGTTCTCTTTCTGGGTTTTAATATGGGAATCTCTGCATTCTTTTTTGATACATTTACTCCATAAAAGGAAGATATCATTAAGTTACAAAAAAACCCTCAAAATTCATATTTTGTATACTTTTATGGTGCTCCAAATTATGAGTCTTATTTTTTAGATGGGGGTTTTGGTTGCTCAAAAGATTCTCCAATTTATGATACTTATAGTTCATAGCAGGAAGATTTTGTTGCATATTTTCAATATTTTCTTACGGGAAAATGGAAGGAGATGACGAAAAACAAACATTCTAAAAAGAGCCCAAGGTAAAATAATGACGCAACATCTCTGTCTTCCTTTTGTAAAAATATTATTGTATGAAAAATGTTTAAGAAAGGAGGAAGCTACACAATTTTCTCATCAATTTTATGATCTCGTAGCTGACTATATCGAATCTCTCTTTGGTTAGCAACAATTATCAATTATGGGGCTTGTATCAAGCTTTTCATCTTAAGAATATATAAGTTGCATGTTTTCTTTAATTATTGAATTCTTGGAGTACAAGGATATAAGGTCCAGAACTCAAATGCTACCCTACTACCATTGGAAAATGGATTTCACTGGAGTGAATTTAATATCCTTATAGGTAGGATGTGTACATAAATAAGCTCAAGTGTTGAGCATTTTATTTTTAGTTACATTTTTTCGGTTCGATTTTTCAAGTGGTGAATAAGGGAAGAAGTGATCCCGAGAGTAGTTTATGGTTTTCAAGGATCCATATGTCGTCAACAACAATTATCAATTATGGGGTATGTATCAAGCCTTTTGTCTCGATAATTTATATGTTGCGTGCTTGCTTTAACTACTGAATTCTTAGAGCATAAGGGTATAAGGTCCAAAGCTGAAATATTGGCTTGGTACCATTAGAAGGTTGATTTCACTTGAGTGAATTCAATCTTGTTTATAGGTAGTAAATATACATAAATAAGACATGGTGTTGACCATTTTATTTTTGGTTACAAATTTTTAGTTTAGATTTTCAGTTGGTGAATAAGGGAAATAGTCTGCGTTGAACCAATTTTTAGGGATTTCAAACTTGATTTCTCAAGCCATGCCCAACAAAAGATACTAGTATGAAGTTTTTGGTGCTTTGCGTTCAAATAATTGTCCCTAGTTGGAGCCAATATGTTGTAGTCAATTCTTACCAATATGTTGTAGTCAATTCTTGCCAGGATACTTCAAGTGAAATTCATATAAGATGTCGCTAAGTCTTTAAGTGGTTGAATAACTTCCAAATAAGGAAAAAATTTGTATTGAGGCTTGGGATATTCATATGTTTTAGTTAAATTTTTCACACTAAGCTTTCTAGATAATGGCTCAAACATGTTCCTTCCTGAAAATAAAATTCATGTGAAAAGATTGAAATGTTGCAAACCATCTATCTCGAGTTACTGGATTTATTATGGAGAAACTCAAAGGAAATATTTCCTTGAAAGTTGCTATTAACAAATAATTTTTATTCAATATTAGTATATCAATTATTTCGCCAATGGAAATGGGTTTAATCTTGAAAGAGGGATTTAAAGTTGGAATTGTTTTATAGAAGTATTCGAAGTGGCAATGCTTTTACTGGTGTACATAGCATATCATTATAATACAAAGGGCACTTGCTATTCAGACTAAAGACAAATTCTTTGCCATATATTCGGAGATATTCTTCAAAGTTGTTACAATGGTTGATTGCCACAACCTTCATTTCACTATTGTTGCAATTTAGAGGCATATCTTATGACTAAATTTTTGGTCAGAAGTTTCTCTTTAGAAGTCAAAACTTATGATCATCCGGAGGTGGGTATTAGCACGGCTTCCACTTTAAAGGAATTTATCTCTAATGGAAGGCAAAAATTGAGTGTGCTTTGTCTTAAGTACTTGACGCATCCTTTTTTGTGCAACAAAATACTATATTTCGAATGATACTATTGAAGGACTTGCAAAACAATCGAGGGGAAAACACCCAGTGAATTCTTCAGTTGCGGGCAGGGCCATCCTACTTACATTCGAAGATATTGATGGAATCCCATGTTAGAGAAGTTCCTCTAGTTCATTGGATAGTCTAGAGTTAAGGTGAAAGGTATTTTGCAATAGTCTACAAATGTTCACAAACCTGATTATCAAATTTATGAATAAGAGCAAGGAAGGAATCAATTTTCACCATATGAAGATACATATGTCGTGGTTGATTGTATCAAGTACGTGCTAAGGGAGATACCATCCTCAAGAGTTGTATCCCTATGGTGTATTGCACTTTTAGAAGCAAAGAGAATGGAAGGTAAGGAGGAAGGGATTTTTACAATGTGCTTTGTTTTAGATGAGACTTTTCTAGAATCTAATCATCGATTGTTGCAAAAGGTGCTTTAGATGATGCATGTTGTAGCATCAAAAGAAACAAGTGGATATCTAAGACTAACTATACTATAAACTGTCCTTTAGCTCCAAAGAAATGAAAACTCGAAAGGAAAAATAACTCGCATGCCCCAAAGAAATGGTTTCCCGAAACCACTCACCTTCAAATCAAGGGATGTATTTTATCATGGGGAACCCTCCTCTATTCTACAACCCACAAGAAGTGATCCTTAGAGAAATTTATGGTTTTCAAGGAGTCGTATTTGGTTTTGTCATTGTATACTTGGATTAAAGCACCACGACCCATGCATAAATTTCCAAAACCCTCCAGCTAACCTCTAGCCTATGTATAAAGATAAAAACTCAGTCTTATTATATGTATATATATATGCATTGTAAAATATTTTAAAGGGTCTTACTTTATTTCTAGAGGAGTTGATTAAGATATTAAAAATGAGTTATTTTTAAGTAACTCATTTTATTTATATTATTATACTTTCAAAAAGGATAAAAGAAATGGATTGTTAGAATAGTAAGAAATAATTTATAACTGTTTAATGAGTTTTATTACTTAATTTTGAAACTGTTAGGTCTAGGCCAAGGATAAAAGTATAAAAAAAGATAGTGTTCATGGCTTCAGAGTCTTGGAGTCATGTCTCCCATGCAACAAATAAGTCTCTCTGAAATCGAAGCACATAAAGAAGTTTTGATTTTGGCATTGGGTGTAATTGCACACCATTTTTCTCTTGTGTTCATCATTCGTTTTTCTTTTTTCTCTCTTGGATGGTATAAGATGCCTTTTGTTGTTTCAGTTTAATTTTTATTGAATTTACTTAATTGTACTCATGATATTTAAAATAGAAACTTTTAAATAACTGCTCCACATCTAGGAACTCATGCACATTTTCTTATTATTTCGTTATTCTTTCTACAGAATTCTAGATACAGATTATTAATTTCTAGGTTAAATTTTGTCTTCTTTATTTTTCTTCAAACCACTCCTTTAATCTAAATACCCAACAACCCTCAAAGTTTTATGGCCATTCTATTTTTGAAAGATAGGGTTTCAGAACTAGAAACTTTGTTGCAAGCCTTTATGTCTTGTCTCTTTAGCCACTAATTTTAACAATTTTCATCAATCTTAACATGTCTAAGGAATTGGTTCCCTCACAACCACAAACTATCTCTAGGGAAAGAACACAAAAGACGATCGAAATTCCATAGGGTCTTTCAGTATTGAGATTGACTCATTCCACTTTGGGTAGTTGAGAAGTTTCAATTCTTCAAAGCACGCCAACGACGGTCTTAATCGTTTATGTCTTAAATGGATCAAGTGGGAAGCTAGAAAGCGTGGTGAAGAAAAGAGTGGAAATCGTGAAATTTCATAATGGATATGAGTAATATTGATGACCATATCACACAAATATGACAAAGATTCATTCATTGTTGTAATGTGTATTTTCTATATTTGTTACATTTAAGCATTAAGGTAGGACATTGGAAGTAATACTTCTATGTGTTTAGGTTTTTCAGAACCACTTAAGCACCTAAAAGTTTAATACGATCTCTCTTTTCATCTTGCTAAATTCTTAGCCACCAAGATTAAACCACTTCTGGGTCTCACCGACTCCTATTTTAAGGACTCGGCTTCCTTTATCAGAGAATGGAGGGACATTAGTATGGAACTCGAGGATTTATGGGTCAGATTTGACATTGTTTTCTTATTTACCAAAATCCCCATCCAAGAATCCATTTATTCCATTAAACAGATCTCCGACGAAGAAACTTATAAATTAGTTGGCCTCTACCTCACCTCGATTTTCTTCAGTTTCCAAGGTGAGTTTTATGAGAAAAATTACAGGGTTCCTATGGGTTACCCTCTCTCCCCTATAATTGCTAACTTATTTATTGGGGATTTTGAAATGAAGGCCTTAGCATCGACTCAATTTTGCCATAGTAAGTGGAAGAGATTCATGGATGACACTTGTGTCATTTAGCCCCATGGTCGAGAGAAGTTAGGTATATTTCTAGGGCATCTGAATTCCTTGTCACACTCCATCAAATTCATGATCGATGTGGAGGTGGATGGCTATCTGCCCTTCTTAGATATCCTTATCTCTAGAAATAATGATGGTTCTATTTCTCACCAAGTCTTTTGCAAGAAAACTCACACAAAACAATATCTTCATGCTAGTCCTCATCATTTTCCTGATAAAACATTTGGTATTTTCTGCAGTGTTTCTACCCATGCTCTGAGAATCTCTCATGACAACCACCTGGAGTCAGAGAAGTCCCATATTGTTGATGTTTTTTAAAATAATGGATATAATAGATCTCAAGGCCTTAAGGCCTTTCAAAAAGCCTATAAAGGATTAAAAGTAAAATCTTCTCGGGATGATCCTTTATCCAAAGTTCATCTCTCGTTCATCTAAGGGACCATAGAAAAAATTCCCATGTCCTTGGAAGGAATAATGTATCGTCTTCCTTCAAGTCTCTATATACTATTAGAAACTCTCTCGGATCTGTCAATGACCCCATCGACCCAAAGGACATGAAAGGGGTTTACACAGTTCCCTGTTCCTGTGGCAATCCCTATATCGGTGAAACGGGTCATTCCATTAGACAGAGAATCCAAGAGCATGCAATGGACAATAGACACAATAAATCGCGTACATCACTCTTGCTGAACATGCGGAAAAACTATGTCTGCATTGTAGAATGCAAAGTCGTTGCTAAGGTTTTTCACTACCATCATATGAAGCTTAGGGAGGCCATAGAGATTGAAAGGCATGCTAAGAATCTCAATAGTGATCATGGTTGGAAATTGAGTAAATGTTGGACTCCCGCTCTCTCTAGATGTTTTCCCCTTGAGCTAGGTCTCGTTTACTGTTGATTTTTTTTATTTTTAAGGTTTAATTTCCCTTCTTTCTTCCATTTGCTTTTAACCCCTTTTTATTTTTGGATATATTTTCTATTTTTTCCATTGTTTTTATCTTATTTATTCTCATATGTATTATCTTATAATTATATTATACATTTTCTATATCTTATATTAATTGAACAACATAAATAATATTTATTAATAAACTTCTTAAAACTATAAAAAAATTATCATTACATTAAAATTTTTATATTCTCTTCCACCTTTTAATAATAACATTTAATCATTTATTATAATTTTAATTAAAATGTAATTAATTTTTTTTTAAATAACTAGTTAACTAATTTATAAACAACTAGTTTTTAAATGGTTCAACAACTAGTCCTAAAGGGCTAGTTCAAGCAATGATGCATCCACACTATTTATTTAATCAATAAGATATATGGAATTATTCACATAGCATGAACCACCTTAGATGGTTCTAAAAGTCTCACCGAGCATGAACCACTTTAGATGGTTCTATAAGTTGACCAAATCTTAATGATGTCATTAATCCGAAAGACATTTATCTATCTTAAAACTAGACAACTATAACTAGATTTCAAAAAAAAATCATAAATTACCAAGGCTATGTGTGAGAATGTTGTAAATGAAGACCATAATCAAACTCTGGAATAAGAACTTAACTTCCAGGAGAGGAACGGAACCACTGGTGGAGAAACAGAAATTAAACTTCTACAAGCTAAACACCCTTCATCTGCTACTCCATCCTCCATGCCACATCGAGCAACCTTGAATCAAAGTTCATCAACATATTTGACCATCTTGAATAGCACTTCGATCCACACCAATTTCGATATCATTCCTCGAATGATTGAACTACATCCTTGTCTTTGAACAGTGACCTAAAAAATAAACCTCAACAAACAAAAACATGTACGATAGACAATTGCTTTGTTCTCGCGGCCAAAAATGACAGCCCAATTTATTGGTGCGGGTTGGAGAGATATTTTTCACGGCCAACCACAATTTCATTCCATTTCATCTCTTCACATCTCAGAAAATCAATTTTAAATTCTAATCCAAAAAAAAAAAATTGATTTGGAAAAAAATTATTAAATTATATTTTAGGGTTTTCTAAATTGCATTTTTAATATATAAATAAATTTTAAGAAATTTGAATTTGGCCTCTTATCCAATTCAAATATACAAATCCCACATTTAAAATTAATTTAAAAAACAAAAAAACACAAAATATAAAAGAGTCCATGGCCCTTCCTTTAACCTCCACATCCAACTACAGAGACAACAAGGACTCTAAACCATAGCTACCAAATTCGTCCGTATCGGAGAAATAAATATGGAAATTCGGTAATTCGATTCGGAAATCAAATAATTCGATGAAAGTTCGATTCGGTTCTGGGTATTTTAGGTTAGGGTATAGAAATTTCATGGTTTAATAATTTCACGGTTTATAGTTTATTAAAGGAATTTGTTAATTTGCCTACGTGAGATAATGAGTTTGATTTTGATGGTTTATGTATATTAAAGGGATTTGTTAATCATTTTGCTTGAAAATAGTGACTGCAGTGATCTTAAACACAAAATTCTTAAACACAAAATTGATATCTGTAGGATGGCAGGATTGCCAGTTTTTGAGTAGAAAAAATTTCCAGGTTTACAATTTTAGTGCTGCCTTAAAAGCTTTAAAAAGCTAAGATAATTAGGAAAGAAAGAATTTTAGTAAAATATTGAAATACATTTTATAATAATTAATTTTTTTTTTAAATATAACATATTTATATTAAGAATTTCAGAAAAGTATGGAAGTAAAAGACCAATTTTATAAAAATAACTTAGTTTTAAATATTTAATTTTTAAATATGTATTAATTATAAAAGATTTTATATAAAATTTGAAATTAAGGAGGGTTAGTGTCACTTCCATCAAACATTAATTACCATCATAATTTTTTTTTTAACTTTTACGTACACCAAACTCTCTATACATCCATATCTACTCATCCTATCTCCAATCAAACATTACTTATTCATTTGGACAGATTCATAAGCAAATAATTTTAACGGCAATCTACACATTGGACAAATCATATGAAATAGCTCGTGTAAACTTTTGGCTAGACAATGTTATGAGTAATAGGATTTGGCACATATATATGTATTACATCAATAAGTAATTTAGAATTCCTACGTATGAGATGTACATTTGTAGATGCGTTATCCTTCACATTTATGGTTCTGCTACTTATTAGTGAATCTTGGTTATATGTCACTCCACCTAGCATTGAATCCGCCCTCTGTAGATCATCTGTCAATACTCTCAATTCCCGGCAGTACTGGCTACATGTGTCACAATTTACCTCGGGTTCTATATTTCCCTCCAAGGGAAAATACTACAACATTCACTGCCAGTAGACAGTGAACTCGGAGGGTTTTGGTTCGGCTGTTAGACTATGAGCTAGAAGGGTTTTGTTTGTCATCCTCTGCCAGTTTCACGACGAGCTCAACGAATTTTTCGTTCTCTTGGGGTTTCCATTGGCGTTTTCTCAAACTCAACTTCATGGTGTTGTAATCTCCGCCCGGGTCCCATATATTTCAGGTTTGGTTCTCTGATAGAGTTCATCCGCAGTTTCTAAAACTTATTTCTTAGCTAACCTTTCCAATTTCATTTTGTTTCTTGCATGAAGACGGATTGACTCCTCTAATTTGCTCATACAGGGTTTCGACTGTGTGAAATGACCATTAGGGTTACGGAGCCAGCTCTAGAGCACGGCTACCACAGGGAAAAATGGCTCTTATCACAATGCTGAGGGTAAGTTCTCTCTTCCAGTCTACCTATTTTAATATTATTACATGGTTTGATTTCCTTAACTTTCAAGTAGGAAATTTAATCCTATGGCTTGTGGCTTTCAACAAATGGCCCCGACTGTTATTTCTTAACAGGTAATTATTTTGTTTTTTTTTTTTGCCGTGAATAAATTAAGGGTTTAATCTATTATGCTCTGCTTCATTGATACCCCTACATTTTTTTAACTTGATGGCTGGTCGCTCCTCCTTTTGCAAGTACAAGAAGTTTATCACTTAGTCTCTTATCCCTCGGCTGGCTATCTCCGCGTCTGCCTCGGCTAACAATTCTCATTCAATTTCGACAGGTACTTGAGTTCTACAAAGGGCTAAGCCCTCTCCAAGTTTCTCTGTCGAGGCCTAGGCTTTTGGCTTCTAGTTACACAGTATCGTTAAGGGTTTGCCCACCAGTGTTAGGGTTTTCTGTTCTTTGAGAAACTCTGCCCTGTTACGAGATTGTTGTATTTGTGTAATAATTATTTTTAAGAGAAATGTGGATTACCCCTAGATGGTCCTGTAAACTAAATATTTAACACCACCCTTTGCATGTTGCTCACGAGGGTTCAGTGTTATACTTGGCCGATAGTTTACAGTTTTTGGGAACCAAATGATATTGTTTAAATAGTATTCTTAAAATGATACTCGCTCGGTTGTTTGTTTATTGCAAGGTTTGCCGTTACATTGTCTTCGGCGTTGTAGCTTCGAACTCTTAAATCTGCTTTCCTGCATACCTGGACAGGGTTTTTGTTGCGAGTCTTTTTTTTTAATAATGTAATGTATAGGTTTCGTTTTGCACAGCTCTTCTAGCTATTTCCTGCTTCTCTTTTTTTGTGCTTTCTCTTAAAAGAAGAAAGAATATATATTCACATTGCCCTTCAACATTTCTCTATCTATAAGGGTTTACATAACAAGTTTTACATAACACTCTTAGAAGTTGTTTACCTACGAACCTACAGATGATATTGTAGTATTTATGTTTACAAAAGGCCACTCTCTAGTTTGTTTTACTACTTTGCTATCCATCTGTATTTTGATTACTGTACTTGCTATTTTATTTTACTGTCTTCCTCATGCTACAAACAAATATGATAGATAGAAAAAATAGAAGAATATATTTATTAACAGATCTCTCTATTCCATTAAAATATAGTAGGAAATGTCTCCATAGTTCAGAAGTCTGCCATCTGTTTATGCAACACATATCTTATATATATTCATTTTTAAATTAATAGGCAGTGTAATCCACAATATTCTAAATGATAGACATCCATACAAAGTTCAATAATAAATAAATACTTAAATGCACAGTATACTTATCTTCATTCACAGAAATTCAAGCTTTTGTCCTCCCAACCATCAAGGGAGGCTATTACGTCCTCCACTTTCCCCCTAGCCCTAGCCCCAGAATCTGGACGACGCCATGGGTAACAGTGAAAATTCTTCTCCTATGACCTCTGGATGGCCAATCTAGTCACAATCAGATAATCTGGTTCACAAGGGTTGCAAAAGCTATTTTCAATTGGTCCTCTACCATCTCTAGAAAATACTTCACCCTCCTTACCAAAATTCACAGAATCCCCTCTCCTTTCCTGGGATCCAAATTTATCCTCAGAGGAGAGGGTAACTGTTTCTCCAATTGTTCTCAACCACCTCCTATTCTTGGAAAATTTTACCAACAACTTAAAATATTTTCTTTTCATTAGCTAGTCCTCCTACTTTAATGATTTTCAATAAAATAATTTGTTTTTATCTACAATAATGCTTCAAGTCTTTTTTCCTTTGCCAGAAATTTAAAATAATAAAAGTCTTTAACTAGTTAACACTAGTTAAATCTAATGAGGCTGTCACATCCTCCCCCCCTGGAAGTGACACCATCCTCGGTGTCTCAGCCCAGCTCTGTGAAGAGCTCCAGGTAAGCTTCCCGCATAAAGTTCTCATCCTCCCAAGTAGCTTCATCCGGTCCGAAGTGCTTCCACTGCACTTTTACCTGGATGATTGCTCGTTTGTGGAGCTCAATTTCTCTTCTATCAAATATGTGTTGCGGCTCGACGAGAAACTTGCCGTCTGGCTCTACCTAGAAAAAAAAGTATTTTCAAGTCAGCATGCATCAATTGTTCAGAACCTTAAGCTAGGATTCCTATTCCTTTTCCTACCTGAATACTTTGCTAATGAATCACATGCTTTTCATCATGTACATATTGCTTCAGTAAGGACACATGGAATACATTGTGTACTTGAATATGACTGGGTAAGGCCAATCTATAAGCTACTGGTCCCACCCTTTCTAGTATTTGGAAAGGTCCACGTACCGGGGGGCCAATTTTGCATAGGAGGTCCATCTCATGGTACTCCTCTTAGGCTTAATTCTTACATATACATGGTCCCTTACTGCAAATTCATGGTAGGACCTTTTCTTGTCCGCGTACATATTTTGTCTATCCTGCGCAGCCTTCAGATTCTGCATTATTATTTTGACTTCAGCTTCCATATCAGCCAACATTTCAGGTCCCAAAAATAATTTTGTTTCAGGATGGCTCCAGTTTATAGGTGTATGGCATTGCCTCCCGTACAATGCCTCAAAGGCACTCATTTCTAAATACTCCTAATACTCGTTGTTTTAGGAAAACTCAACCAGATGCAAGTAATCCTCCCACTTGGTCGGTTGCTGCATCACATACATGCGCAACATGTCTTCCAGAACTTGGTTTACCCGTTTCGTCTGCCCATCATTCTGAGGATGATTGGCGGTACTAAAGTGTATCTGAGCTCCTAGACCAGAAAAAAGGTTTTCCACAATGCGGATGTAAACTTAACATCTCGATCTGAAATTAGAGTCTTATGTATGCCATGAAACGTAAATATTTCCTTCATAAATATGTTTGCAATCTGTACCATCTCGTATGTAGATTGTACAGGTATGAAATGGGAAGATTTGCTTAATCTGTCTACTCCCACCATGATGGAATCATTTTGCTTCTTTGTTCGTGGTAGTCCTGTGATGAAATCAAAGGAGATAACCTCCCACTTCCACTCAGCAATGGGTATGGGTTGCAGTAGTCCTGTAGGATGTTGATGCTCCACCTTGACCTGCTGACATTCCAAACATTTGCTTAGATATTCTGCAATATTCTTTCGCATACTTGGTCAATAATATACCTTTCTTATTGTAGTGAGCATTTTTTGATAGCCTGGATGGCCAACGTAATTTCTACGGTGGAATTCATTCAGGATTAACTCCTTAAGACTTGTGTGATTAGGCACATAGATTCTTCCACGAAAGGTCAACACCTGATCTTTGTTCTTTCCAAACTCTGATGTCTTGCCTTGCTTCTCATTATCCTCCATTTGCTGCCAGAAATATTGGTATTCCGAGTCTTTCTGTGCTTCTCCTTTTAACTATTCCAACAGTTGACTTGCTAGCTGACTATAATACAATGCATAAATACCATGCAGTTTTCTGCTTAACGCATCTACAACTCGGTTTTCCTTTCCCTTAACATGATGGATTTCCATGTCAAATTCACTCAAAAATGCATTCCATCTTGCCTGTCTAGAATTTAAATCCGCCTGCTTGAAATAATTGTCAAGCTGCTGTGGTCTGTTTTAAGTACAAATCTTTTGCCCAGCTGATAATGCCTCCATACTCGGAGAGCATGCACTACCGCTGTAAGTTCCAAGTCATAAGCAGAATATTTCTGTTCATGTTCTTTAAGCTTCCTAGACTCGTAGGTTATCACTTTTCCCTCCTGAGTTAATATCGCACCAACTCCTTCTTTGCTGGCATCAATACAAACCTCATAGTCTTATCCGGGGTCAGCTTCCTTCAGTACTGGTGTTGTAGTTAGGAGTTGTTTCAGCTTTTTGAAGTTGTTCTGACATTCATTCATCCATTTGAAAGGCTTGTCTTTCTTCTGCAAAGATTTAATGGGAAAAGAAATTTTAGAAAACCCTTCTATAAACCTTCTATAATACCCAGCTAGACACATAAATGATCTAATGTCCACCACATTCTGAGGTACCCGCCATTCCATAATAGTTTTGATCTTCTTGGGGTCTACAGCTATCACCTCAGCTAATATAACATGTCCCAAGTATTGGATTTCTGATTTAAAGAAATCACATTTGCTAAACTTAGCATAAAGTTGATGTTTCCTCATCATTTCCAAAACTATTCTTAAATGTTCTTTATCTTCTTCCTCGCTTTTTGAATATATCAGTATGTCATCTATGAAAATAAGTACAAAATGATCCAAAAAATGATGAAAGATACCATTCATCAACCTCATAAAGGTTGCTGGTGCATTTGTCAATCCAAAGGGCATCACTACAAACTCATAATTCCCATAACGAGTGCGGAAAGATGTTTTGCAAATGTCCTCATCCTTGATCCGAATCTGATGATACCCGAATCTTAAATCTATCTTAGAGAACACCTTAGCCCCTCCCACTTGATAGAATAGGTCATCGATTCTTGTCAAGGGGTATTTGTTCTTAGCAGTCAGCTTATTAAGCTGCTTGTAGTCCATGCACATGCGTAAGGTTCCATCTTTTTTCTTAACAAAAAGGACTGGTGCTCCCCAAGGAGACACACTTGGCCAGATATAGCCCTTGTCCATCAATTCCTCTAACTGTATCTTCAGATCTGTTAATTCTGGGACACTCATTCTATAAGGAGCTCTTGACACTAGAGAGGCTCCTGGCAGCAATTCAATGGTGAAATCAATATCCCTCTTGGGTGGAAATGGAGGAATGTTTTCTGGAAATACATCCAAGAATTCCTATACCACAGGAATTTCCTCCATTATTGGAGCCTTTTCCTTGGAATCTGCATACCCTACTTGGATTTCATACAACTGACATCCTTTTCTGATACACTTGCCCATTTGGGATGCTGTTATTGGACGTAGTTGTACGGGTCTTTTAATTCCTTGAATTTCTTTACGTGTACAATCTTGCATTCTGAAATGAATGACCTTTTCTTTGCAGTCCACTAGGGTCTAGTGTCTTTCCAGCCAATCCATTCCCAATAACACGTCATAAGATCCCAATGGTAAGATATTCAAGTCTACTTGTAACTGCTGCTCTGCCACTTCCAAAATACAATCAGGAATTTTTGCAGTTATCTTACGCTTTTCCTTGGTAGCTAATTGAACTAACCAAGAGTTCTTAAATTTCTGCTCTTTTAATTTGCATGATTCCACTATTTTAGGACTTACATAACTTAAACTTGCTCTAGGATCTACTAAAATCGAAACAGGTTTAGTTAGTATAGTACCTTCCAATTCAATCATTGTGGGCTAGAAATCAGCCTGTTGGTCCTCCAAGGCTGCATTTAGGTGAGGTACATGTCACGCCACGTCTCCCACTGTAGATGCCTATTGCAGATTTGCTACAGTCTCATTTTTATTCCGTTGGGGACAGTTTTTATAGTAATGAGCCTCTCCACAACCCCAACACTGTAGGGGAGGTTTTAAAATCTACCCCTGATCTAGCTTGCTGGATGCTTCTGTGGGTTTCTCCTATGCTGGCCACTTAGTTCTTTGATGATTTTTACCAAACTGCTTGCTGATGGAATTCTGTGCTGAGCCTTTAAATTTACTGCTTTTACTACTTTTGAAAGTGGAATTATTTTTTTGATTTTTCCTTGCCTGCCAACTTTTCCCTCCTTCACCCTTGGCTTTATTTTGCTGATAGTACATTCTTTCTTTATGGATAGCCTCATCCATGGTCTGAGGGTTACAAAATTCTATCCGTTCTCTCATATGAGCAGGTAAACTGCTTAAGAACCTCTGGACCTTAGCTTTTTCTTCTCAGAGATAAGGAACGTAACGTAACAAGGAAGTAAATTTTGTGACATACTCGTCCATGGTCATTTGTCCCAATCGAAGATCATGGAACTTCTTAGCTTTGTCATCATAAAATCTTTCCTTCAAGTACTTGTCCTTAAAATATTGCTGAAACAACGCCCATGTGATATCTCGCTCGTCAATGTTGCGTACATTTTTCACCTCCTCCCACCACAGGGTGGCTTTTTCTCGTAACTGGTATATGGCCAATCTGGCCTTCAGATTGTTGTTGTATTCATATACCCAGAAGTATTTGTTTATATTGATCAGCCATGCTTCATCCACCTCTTCTACCTCACCATCAAATGTTGGTGGCTTAATTTTACTGGTCAGACAAATTATCCGACTCTGCCTCATTATAATTTTTGTTTTTTCTATTTTGGGAGGGAATATTTTCTGTTCTACCTGTGGTGTTGTTTCTAGTTTGCTATTCTTCTTGTTCCGTTGACAATTCTTTCTCCGCACTAGGATGTCCCATCTTCGGATTTTGTTTATCAGATAAATTTTTTAGAATCTTTTCCTGATCTTGCAGCAACCTCTCATTGTCATTCCGGACTCTCATCATCTCTTCTTGTAGTTGCTGCATTGTATTCAGTAAAAATGCAGTTTGTTGTTGCTGTTCTTCAAGAAATTGACTCGTCTTTTGCTGTTGTTCAACAGTTAACTGAACCCACATTTCTGGATTCATGACTGTTGGGACTTTTGGTTGTGACTGCGACGCTTCAACTTCCCTCATTTCGCGTGCTTCTTCTTAGTGCACTAAGCACATGCACAGCTTCACTATTAGTAGACCCTTAGGATCATAGTATAGCAACTTGCTCTGATACCACTTGTCACTTCCATCAAACGTTAATTATCATCATAAAAAAAATAATTTAACTTTCATGTACACCAAACTGTCTATACATCCATATCTACTCGTCCTATCTCCAATAAAACATTACTTATTCATTTGGACAGATTCATAAGAAAATAATTTTAATGGAAATCTACACATTGGACAGATCATATGAATTAGCTCGTGTAAACTTTCGGCTAGACAATGTTATGAGTAATAAGATTTGGCACACACACACACACACACAAATATATATATATATATATATATATATATATATATATATTACATCAATAAATAATTTAGAATTCTTGCGTATGAGATGTACATTTTTAGATGCGCTATCCTTCACATTTATGGTTCTGCTACTTATTAGTGAATCTTGGTTATATGTCACTCCACCTGGCATCGAATCTGCCCTCCGTAGACCATCTGTCAATACTCTTAATTCTCGGCAGTACTGGCTACATGTGTCACAATTTACCTCGGGTTCTACATTTCCCTCCAAGGGAAAATACTACGACGTTCATTGCCAGCCGACAGTGAACTCAGAGGGTTTTGGTTTGGCTGTTAGACTGTGAGCTCGAAGGGTTTTGTTTGGCGTCCTCTGCCAGTTTCACGGTGAGCTCGATGAATTTTTCGTTCTCTTGGGGTTTCCATTGGCGTTTTTTCAAACTCGACTTCATGGTGCTGTAAACTCCACCCGGGTCGCATATATTTTAGGTTTGGTTCTCCGGCAGAGTTCATCCATAGTTTGTAAAACTTATTTCTTAGCTAGTAGTTCCAATTTCTTTTTGTTTCTTGCATGAAGACATATTGACTCTTCTAATTTTCTCATACAGGGTTTCGACTGTGTGAAAGGACCATTAGCGTTATGGAGCCAGCTCCAGAGCATGGCTACCACAGTGAACAATGGCTCTTATCGCAACGCTGAGGGTAAGTTCTTGCTTCTAGTCTACCTATTTTAAGATTATTACATGGTTTGATTTCCTTAACTTTCAAGTAGGAAATTTAATCCTATGGCTTGTGGCTTTCAGCAAATGGTGCCGACTGTTATTTCCTAACAGGTACTTCTTCTTCTTTTTTTTGCCATGAATAAATTAAGGGTTTAATTTATTATGCTCTACTTCACTGATACCCCTACAGTTTATTAGCTCAATGGCTGGTCGCTCCTCTTTTTGCAACTATGAGGACTTTATCACTTAGTCTCTTATCCCTCGGCTGGCTATCTCCACGTCTGCCTCGGCTAACAATTCTCGTTCTATTTTGACAGGTACTTGAGTTCTCCAAGGGGCTAGACCCTCTCCAAGTTTCTCTGTCGAGGCCTAGGCTTTTGGCTTCTAGTTACACAGTATCGTTAAGGGTTTTCCCACCAATGTTAGGGTTTTCAGTTCTTTGAGAAACTCTACCCTGTTAGGAGATTGTTGTATTTGTGTAATAATTCTTTTGAAGAGAAACGTGGATTACCCCTAGATGGTCCTGTAAACTAAATATTTAACCCCACCCTTTGCATGTTGCTCACGAGGGTTTAGTGTTGTACTCGGCCGATAGTTTACAGTTTTTGTGAACCAAATGACATTGTTTACATAGTATTCTTAAAATGATACATGCTCGGCTGTTTGTTTATTGCAAGGTTTGCCGTTACATTGTCTTCGGCGTTGTAGCTTTGAACTCTTAAATCTATTTTCCTGCATACCTGGACAGGGTTTTTGTTGCGAGTCCTTTTTTTAATAATGTAATGTACATGTTTCATTTTGCACAGCTCTTCTGGCTATTTCCTGCTTCTCTTTTTTTTGTGCTTTCTCTTAAAATAAAAAAGAATATATATTCACATTTCCCTTTGACAGTTCTTTGTCTATAAGGGTTTACATAACAGGGTTTACATAACACGCTTATAAGTTGTTTACCTACGAACCTACAGATGATATTCTAGTATTTATGTTTATAGAAGGCCACTGTCTACCTTTTTTTACTACTTTGCTATCCGTCTGTATTTTGATTATTGTACTTGTTATTTTATTTTATTGTTTTCCTCATGCTACAAACAAATATGGTAGATAGAAAAAATAGAAGAATAGATTTACTAACAGATTTCTCTTTTCCATTAAAATACAGTAGGAAATGTCTCCATAGTTCAGAAGTCTGTCATTTGTTTATGCAACACATATCTTATATATATTCATTTTTAAATTAACAGGCAGTGTACTCCACAATATTCTAAACGATAGACATCCACACAAAGTTCAATAATAAATAAATATTTAAATGCACAATATACTTATCTGCATTCACAGAAATTAAAGCTGTTGTCCTCCCAACCATCAAGGGAGGCTATTACGTCCTCCACTTGCCCCCTAGCCCTAGAATCTAGACGGCACCACGGGTAACAGTGGAAATTCTTCTGCTGTGACCTCTGGATGGCCAATCCAGTCACAATTAGACAATCTAGTTCACAAGGGTTGCAGAAGCTATTTTCAACTGGTCCTCTACCAGCTTTAGAAAATACTTCACCCTTCTTACCAAAATTCACAGAACCCTCTCTCCTTTCCTGTTATCCAACTTTATCCTTAGAGGAGAGGGTAATTGTTTCTCCAACTGTTCCTAACCACCTCCTATTCTTGAAAACTTTTACCAACAGCTTAAAAGATTTTCTTTTCATTAACAAGTCCTCCTACTTTAATGTTTTTCAATAAAATAATTTGTTTTTATCTACAATAAAGCTTCAAGTCTTTTTTCCTTTGCCCGAAATTTAAAATAATAGAAGTCTTTAACCGGTTAACACTAGTTATCTCTAATGAGGCTGTCACAGGTAGTTTGGAGTTTTGGATATGTAAGTTTTAAATAAATATTAATTATAAAAAGATTTTAGATAAGATTTGAAAGTAAGAGGGAAATTATGAATTTAAAAAAGAAGAAAGAATTTGGAGATAAAAGAAGTGTGGTTGTAGTTTTGGTAAGTAAATTGTAGTTTTAAAATTGTTTATATTGATTAAAATTATTAAAAATGATTTAAATTTCAAAATGAATAAGAAAAAAATGACAAGACATTTTTGTTATAAGAAATTATATGTATATATATATGTTTATAAGATATTCTCGAATTTTTTCCCAATTGAAAATTTTCTATCCAAATTTTTATCGTATCGTATCGACTTCAAATCGAAATCGAACTTGGTAACTATGCTCTAAATTATTAAAGGAATCCTAGAGAGGACTCTAAGCATATCGTGCAGGAGGGCTTGCGAGATCCCCGCTGCTTCCACGAGAATGTCAAAAAGATCCCCAAATCTGTGGTTCCATCGCCATCTCCTGAAATTCTCCCGACGCCCAAATATATGGAATTATTTCTTTATTTTAATCCTTTTACACTAATCGCCATCAGAAAACCGTTCACAAGCCGTAACAAGATTTGTGGCTCAACGGCTATGATGCGAGGGACCACGGAAAATGAATGTTAACCAGGATGGGAAGAGGGTAAAATACTGATTTAATTTCTATCATACGCCCGAGTATAAGTATGCACGATCTTTTCAAAACTTTGCAGTTATGTAACATTTCCCAACATAATATTTGGGATATGAGAGTTAAAGGTTTGGGTTCTTATAGAGATGCTTTTATGTTTTTGAAATTACCGAATTATATCGTTTAAAAATTAGGTTTTGTTTCGTAAACAAAGTTGGTTAATTTAAAATTTATTATTTTTATAGTTATTGTAATATTTTTATTAATTAATGTATATATTTAATTATTTTTGTTTATTTTTAATTATTTTTTATCATAATTTAAGTAAGTATTTACATAAAAAATAAATAGGAAATTAAATATGTTTTTTTGTGTTTTTTTCGACTTTTTAACATTTAGGAGTAAAAGTGTAAATGCACAAATTTAGTACTGGTGACTATAACTAAATTTTTTTCTTTTTTAATTCATTGTAAATTTAAAGAAATTGTTTATTTTATAATGTTCAAATTGCCCGGAGTTTTAATTATGTGAACATCCAATATATTTAGAGAAAATCTACTTTTTATCTAGGATAAATAAAATGATTAAACAATGTTTGTAAAAAACCATCATATTATTGATAAGTAAGGAATAGAAAAAAAATTGATAAATATAATGTAATAAAGAGGATGTTGAATTATAACACTAAAATAAAAAGGAAAATGTTGTGAAATCACTGCAAGTGAAGCTGAAGAAAGCATGCAAACTCAATTATAACAATAGGGGAAGAGAGTAGTAGTCCCTCCTATCATAATGTCTTGGCTGACAGAAAAAAAGGAATCCAAGGTGGGTTTCAGGCCCATTCTAACCAGTCTGGGGATAATGCACAAGGGGGAAACTAGAGAGAATCAACAAAGTATGCATATTCACATGGCACAAATTCCAAAGCATATAACGAAAGGTCGTAAGAGAAAGGTAAGTGTCTTGTAATGTCGGGCCCAAATAGAGCCTATAAGCCCGAAACCAATAAGAAACTTAGGGCTGTGATTATAGATCCACAAATCGAAGCTCTCTGATACCATATGAAACATACACATTGATCTGTAAATTTATGGGGATATGGTCCAATGAAAAAGTGTTAATAACCTGGATCAAATACATTTGGAAATCGTAAGGGGAATTAACCCTTTGTTTGGGTTCCAAAGGATTTTTATAGTGATATTTGCTAACCTGGAAGACAGGGACAAAGTCTTTTAAAGAGGATCATACTTCCTTTCCTCAACATGATTGTATATGCGACCCTGTAAGGAAAATTTCACACTATAGAATGAAACCTTTACCTCTGTTCTTGTATGGATAAGGTTATATTCTTTGCCTTTGAAATAATAGCTGCCAACAACACTAGAAGGTGCCGAGAACTATTGACTGCTCGTATAGAGGCTCATATCTATATTGACTGCTCGTGTAATTAAATTTTATATAATAAATCAATGTTTTACATTTGGGAAATATTATGGGAAATTCTTGATGACTAGAATAGATTTCTTTCTATATCCATTCTTTCTATAGCAAGATTACATGGTGGAATTTTCCAAATATTTTTCCAAAATATTTTAAGAGAACATTGCTACAAGAAAAATAACATAATTGGTGATAAATATTATGTTATGTGGAAATATAAGCATAAATTCATTAAGACAAAAAAACAAAAGAAGTTCTAACTCTTTCATTCAAGAAGTTTGAAGTTTTTGTTAATGACACCTTTTATTAGTTTGGAGGAATATGATCTCTCCCATAGTTTTCGTAGTGAGTCTACATAATTTATCATCAAATATTGTATAGAATTAATTTAAAACACATAATTATGGTCACATATATCTTATTAAATTAAAATGATTTTACCATATAGAAATATGCATAAAGAAATTTCTTTGGTTGCGTGTACATTTATAAACAAAAATAATAATGAAATTTTGTAATATAGAGTAATTTTTTTGGGTATCTAAAAACCTTGCGATCATATTAGTTACTAGATTACACTTTACCCATCAATTTCCACAATTTTATTTATTTTTAAATCCATACAATACATTCTCACTATTATACTAAATTTAAATGAAATATTTTAAAAAATAATATACTAAAAATAAATGGAATATTTAAAAATATAATTTTAGTCCGTTGAGCTTTTAACTCAAACCAACTTATGTCTTGTACGTTAAGAATTTATTGAGCGAAACAACAAGTGTTAAAATTATTGTAGAAATATTGAAACAATAGGTACACATTAGTTAGGTGTGTAGATTATAACAACACCTCCTCAAGAAAGGTGTTATGGATTTTACCTTGATGCACATGATAATTATTTAGTGCAATCTTATTATAAGGCTTACGTGGTCCAAAGAAAGATATATAATAGTAGCATACCTAAAATTAGAATATTGTTAAGGTATTGTATAAATTAAATGAAAGATATATTAACACATTGTTATCCACATAAAATACAATACAATAGACACAAAAACAAAGTATTAACACTCAATATCCTGATTGATGAAAAATGGACATCTAAATGATACTGATGCACAAATGCGATTTTAAACTATGGAGTTACTTTAGGCCTCATGAAAATTGAGTTAAATAAAAGCTATATAATATATATATATATATATATATATATATATATATATATATATATATATATACTTTGATCACAATAAAAGCACAGTAAATAATGCTAATAAAATCCAAACAAAAATACTTGGTAACCAGAGTGGTATTAGCCCTTACTAAATAAGTAAACCAAAAACATATACGCTAATTTCAAAGTAATCACTAAACTGTAAGTACAACTTGAAGCCTATCTCGAGGTTTTAGTACCCATATTTAAGAAATAAACACATGCTCTTAAAGTATAACTGAATCTATAGGTAGTAATCGTTACATATACAATTGGTATGGAAAGTAGAACGCCTATCAAATTATAAATTTGTAAGAAATTTTAAAATATGACAACTTATCAATATCTATAATAGAGAAACATACATATACAATTGGTATGGAAAGTAGAACACATATCAAATTTATAATAGAGAAACGTAAGAAGAAATTTGTGAAGAATAAGCTGGGACTGAAATTAAATAAAGTGTGTTTGAACCATTATAAACTAAAGAAAAAACAACAAAAGCATTATGAAAGGTCAACTAGCAATTATAAGAGAATAAAATTTTGAAATTGTTTACATAAAGAAACAAGAGGCCATGGTAAATCACTGCTCAATTACAACAACGGTAAATAATATAGACGATGAAGTGTTTATCCCACAGAAAAAATGGGAATTCACAGTCTACCCATAAATCAAAACAATGAGTCTCTATTTCACAATACCAAGGATGAGCAGCTAGGGTCCCCAGTAAACCCTCGAATGGATACGACAAATCTGACCTAGAAAATAGGAAGAAAATTCGATTTGAGGTCAATACGTACGTTTTTTCTAAAATAAAATAAACTTTTTTTATTGGAATAAAATAATTATGATAGAATATTAGTAATATTATTTTTATATGCTATTTCTTAATTTCATATTAAGTAGGGAAGTATATATTTTTATCTCATAATAAAATGCAATTTTTTTTCTTTTAATTACTTAATGTCTCTGTATGATAGATATGAGGGAGATGTTGTGATTTAAAATTACATTAAAAAAATAATAAAATATCTTTACATTAACAAATTAAAAAATACTAATCAGATAAAAACCACTCTCAACTATCAATAAAATACTTCAATTTCCATTTTTATTTTATGACAAATTTTTATAGAATGATAAAATAATTATATTTTAAAAAAAATAGGATTTTAATATAAGGTTGATATGTGATTCATTCACTACTTAATATGGAGGTGACATATAACACTTCAAAAAACAAATTTTCTTTAGTTTTAGTAGTTTCCCATTGTTGAGACTACATCATGGTCATGTCTAAGAATAACACCCTAAAATTGAACCAGTAACTTAACATAGTGGAGTGCCTTAACATGGTCATCATCTATACTAGAAGTTGCCCCTAAAGGTGCAAGAATACACCGAAGATATAGAAGAACTGAAAAGATCCTCTCCCCAATATATGTTTATGAGTTTAGATAAACAGGAGCAAGTAATTGTGGAATTTAAGCCACATAATGAGGGATTTTGTTTGGTGAATACATATTTTCGATAACTCTATTAAATTATTTTCTTCTGTGTGGGGAGTTACACATATTCATATATCCATATGAAATGCATCACAAATCTGAACAACTTCGGCTATTCAAAAAAGGTGGAGATAAAACAAATCCATCTGGACACACGAAATAAAATGCAAATCAAAAGCATACAATTCAAAAGCCCGTCACTCCAAAGAATCAGCTCCAGCTCCAGCTCATCATTACAAAAAACCAATCACCATCGTTAACGGAATTTTTAAAAATATTTCGAAGGTACTCCATGCTTCCTAGAATTACACACCATTACAAAAAACCAATCACCATCATTAACGGAATTTATAAGACTAATTCGAAATTCTTAAACTCTTAAAATTAATTCCATAAAGTATAAAATTTGTTCATTTCCATTAGAAGTTACACTTTTCACACAGTAAAGTCTAAATTTTAATGGTTTTCATTACAGAGTACCAGTCAAAATTTTAATATGGTTTTCGCTAAATTTTTATAGCTATAAAATATTATACTTGTGTCAGATCAAGGATATTGAACATTTTGGTGATATATATTTTTTAAATTCAAGTATATTGAACATCCCATAAACCTGCTCCTTACTTTAAAATGTATAGATTCACATATGGCTTTGCTCCACCGAAGAAATCAAATCGTAAATTAAAAACAAAAATGTCAGGCAAGTTCCTAATTTCAAATGGAAAAATCACTCTAAATAATAAAATAATTTCAATTCATCTCCACTCATTTCCTAGAGTCATTTTAAATATTTATTTTTGAAGTCATTACTTGTTAAAATTGAAAGCCATCGAAGTACATATTTCTATAAGTGAGCGCTGAAAGCCTTGATAATTTACTGCCTAGACTACCTTTATGTGGTAATTGGGATCTCTGTGAACATACATTCATGATATTTCTTTGCAAGGAATTTTGACACATTACCATATTCTTAAATCAAATTCTAATAGAAGTGTATTATTTGAAAGGAAACAATACAGAGATATCATGAAAACAACAAAGGACAAATTTACAAGGCTTATTACAAGATTACCAAGGCCCAGTAATATGTGCTTATTAAAGATAGCGCACCTATAACTCCCATCAGACAAGCAACAAAGATACATAACAATTCAGTAGGGGCACATGAAATATGGTGTAGATATCATGCAAACGAATAGGCAAATTTAAGGAAGGGGAGTTAGATAATGTGAAACCACAAATAAAAAGGAATTTGCAATAGGGATTTTCACTATTTGAAAAATTTCGAGCAATATTGACTTCATTAACGAGTATTTATAAACCATTATGGAATACAACCTTTCTTGAAAACAAATATTCACTAAAATGCTCTCACAAAAAAGATAATATTTTCCGCTTACCTTACATTGAGCATATAGAGCATATTTTTGTTGATTGTTTTAAACCATTCTTCATTGCCTGCAAACAAACAAAACAGTGAAAAACATATAAATAAATAACAATTCTGCCTAAACAAATTACGTAAAAATGCTAAAGAAAAAGGCTAGCATCCAGAAGGAAAGTCAAAAATGGTGAAAGAACATTCGAAATTTCGGAAAGCGTAGAATTTAAAGATAACATCCAGAAGAAAGGGAAAGGGTTAACGAAAAAAAGATGAAAGAAGTTTCAGATTACAGAACAACATAAAAATTAATATTCAGAATCATATGTTGTGATGGTGTTAGGTAGAAACACAGAAAATCTTACCGGAATAACTAGATAATATTAATTCTGATGCATGTTCAAATCAGTAAACAACAAAATCATCGAAGACAAACATGGTTTTAAGTTTTAATCAAATATTTTAAGGCTTCTTTCCTGTGTTGCATGAGTTTCTCAACCGTGGAAAGAGGAATGTTTCACATACGTCAAGAGAAAAATAGGAATGTTCCACAGGCGTCACAAGAAAAATAGGAATGTTGCACATACTAATCGTGGTTAAGCGGCGAGCTAGTAATAGAGAAGCCACTCCTGCAAAATGGAAACATCCATCCAGCATCCGCGGCAACGGTAACAGAAGGAGGCAGAAATATCTGTCTAACTGGAGTGGGAGTGACACGGATGTCATAGATCAATGACTTAAAACAATCACAACTGTGCCCAGAAACGAACGGTAGAAAATGAAAATGTTGACAATGGTCTAGTGGAATTCTTCCAATATAACACCTTCAGTGTAACAAGGACCTATGGACCATATAAAATAATTATATATTCACTTGACCTGTAACATTTTAAACCAAAAAAAAAAAAATTATTAATGACAAAAGTTATTAATAATTATAAATAAATTTTTATATCAGTTTTATGCAGAGTAAAATAAAATAATTTAAACTAGAAATTTTATAAATATGGAGTAAAATGTTTTGATATCATGTATACAGAGAGAGAGAGAGTTATTATTCCATAAATAAGTTATTTCTAACATAAAATATGATAGAATTTTATGATTTCTTCAATGTTTAATTTTATGGAGTTGAAATATGACATTTTAAAAAGTATTAAAAGTACACATTTATATTCTAAAAAACAAGTGAAAATTTAAAAATTTATTATAATTAAAATATTTTTTAGTGTGTTGTTTAAAATGATCATAGGTCCATTTTAACACTAGATATACTCAGAGCCAAGCAGAAACAAATCCCTTGAGGTGCAAAGCCTAAAATAATAACTGATTTATATTTTCCATACAAAAATGTTTGTTGCTACTAATTTTTATTTTGTGAATAAAATTATTTTTATTATTTTCAATTATAATATTACATGTCAAAATATTTTTAATAAATTTAATTCAAAGACAATATTTAAGACAATTTTTGGGTCAATTATCTTAACTTGAGACAAAAGAAAAAAATTTTATTGTCTTAAATATTTTCTTTGAGCGGGTGTCTCAAATTAAATCGTCTTAAAGTATTGTCTTTATAAAGATCATATATAACACAAGCATTTTTGTCTCTCCAGTGAAAATTTCATTTTTGTCTCTCCAAAAACAGTTTCATTTTTGTCTCTCTAGAGACAGTTTCATTTATTGTCTTTTATGAGACAATTTCATTTGTATCTCCAAAGACAATATTTGGAATTAAAATAAATCAATATAAAAATTAATTAAAAAAATCTACAATATCATTGAATAATTCATGTTAGGTTACAGTGGAATCGAACCACCAACCTCCTGCATGGCAGGTTCTCTTCCATTGAGCTAGCACCCTTCAAAGAATTATGTGAGGAGTTATGGCAGCCCATTTGTCCCTTTGAAACCAAGAACTCTAAAAGCTTTAGGAAGTCCATATGAACAGGAATAACGGAATGGTTATTCAAGGATCTCTTTAAAAAAATTAAGAAAGAAAAAGTTTATAAATTTAGGTATAACTTAGTAAATTATATCTCTAGGTATTGCCCAACCAAGCCCTTATACTGATCCTCGGATCACAAAGCCAAGCCCTCTCAGCCCTAGGTACACTTTTGATGACATTATCAGGGACTAAATTGGCACATTATCAGGCACTGCTTATGGAATTTGTTCCAGACAATAGATAACTTTTAAGCCTTCTGTGAGATTTCTTAGTGCTTATTTTTGTTCCCAAAGTGAAATAGCCTGAATGAATGTATCATAGCTTACAAAGGTGTAGTGGAATGGGGACCTAACATTCCTACATATTGTAACATCAAGGCCCAACATTATTTCAAAAGTTAATATAAAGCATACTCACCCTTCGACCACTGTGTAAGGATCTAATCAGAGTCTCAAACCAACTTGAAATTAAGAAATCCGGAATATTACATTATAAGCATTCAAATATTTTATTTCTACCACTCTTTTCAATGAATACAAAGGCAGAAAGAGGATTCAAACATTAAATGCATAAGAATTATAATCATAAAATCATCATGTTTATTCAACTTGGCTGCAACAAGTTATAGGAGTAACAATTTTACACTCACCTAAAATCATTTTGGAAAAAGAGTGTTTCCAAAAGAACAGTAATAAGAATAATTTCCAACTTGGTCATCTGAAGAAACACAAATGCAATCTCATTACTTTCAATCTCATGAAAAAAGCAAAAATCTGGAAAAACTTACGGAGATTGTTTTGCAAGATTGAAACAAGCCAATAATCTAAATTGATTCAATATATCTAATAGAATCCAATAGAATTAAAACCCAGACGGAGGTTCAGAAGTCCAATAGAGGTACCATTCAAAATACCAAATCCAATTACATCACGTGCATTAAATGGCTTATGTTCAAATAGTTTCAACCATAATGCTACATGCAGAGAACAAAAAGTAACCAGAAGATGCTAGCTGGTCAATGTTGTGGCTGCCAATCAAGGTAGCAACATATACTCAATCAAATTTACCAACCAAAAATCACAAACATGAGGTAAAATCCTTTCCAAATGATTAAAAATTAAAACAAAAATTTCACTCCCTCTTTGGACAACTCTAAAGATAATATGTTGACTCTCCAATAATATAATGAGGATTGATGAACAAATGCAATCTTAGGGCTAAAATATCCCCAATGTAAAATAAAATTTGTTTGCATTGCATAATGTGCCTGAAAAGGAATGGCAATTTGCATAGTTTTTTACATCCAAATATTTTGAAGATCTAGAAGTGGAGATTTAAAAACCTTTTATCACCATTGGACCCCATCATGACTGTAAGCATGGTTGAAAACTCATATGGGAACTAGCTTTACCAACAAGAAGCACGCCTCATGAAAGAAAGATGAAAATTTCACCTTAAATCAACAATATGGCATTTTCTTCTTAATGGCCATTGGATAGAAATTAGCTAATCCATTCAACTCATGAATTATAGTTACAACAGTCTAATTATAGTAGGAGAATGATATACATGTAAATTGTACCTTGTAAACATATATTGAAGATATATCATATCGGATATGATGTCTGTTGTTAATTCTATAAACTCGTTGTGAACATCAAATTATTTTCCATTAGAATCTGCATTAGACACCATCTCTTGCCAATGCTCGAGCATTCATGAAGTGCAAGCAGTCATTTTCTTCGCCGCTGGCAGTAATTGGCAACATGAGAACATAACCAACATCAATAACATACTCGACAAGACACCTACTCTCAAGGACTCCCTAATAAATCGTGTTGTTGATGTACATTTTTGTTTAGCAAATAGAATTTGACATGCTAGAGGAAAACACTTCGGAAAACAAGATATTACATTGTTATTAATACAATTTTACTTCAATTAATAACTACTTCCAATATATATTTTTTAATTATTTAATTATGCTTATTCAATATCATTATTATTATCAGGCACCCAATTCTCACTATTGGACTTTGAAGTTCTGCACCAACTTATCAATGGTAACTTGGTGCATATAGGCACCTTCCTTTACATTATAGTTTGGCTTGAGAGTTATAATCATATTCAATGGTCCTAGACACATTATAAAGCGAAAATAGTTTCTGAAGTGCCAAAACTTTCAAATCCTTAGCCTTCATATATTATCAATTCTTAGAGTAATTGTAAAACATTCGAAGAATCCAAACCTTAAGTTTATCAACGTTGAAGACAGGGCCCACAATCCTCATGTGCTTCACCCATCCCAATCGATCTACCAAAAGCAGTCCACGCCCTAGCAAACTAAATACCAAGGGCTTGTGCGTCTCCTTTCCATACCAACCAAATTTATTTGGTAAAACTTCATTAATTAGCTCTGGTTCTAAAATATACAGTCATTGATGGATTCCATGCCAATAGAAAAATGCCTCTCCTAAGCAGCAACAATTAACAAATACTAATCAGACATTGATTTAAACTTTGACACCATTGGAAAAATTCAAACAACTAGCAGAAAGAATATGTTATAAATTCATTGGCCTAGCAGTTTTAGGCCTACAAGAGCAACATATGAAAGTAAAATAAGTATCAAAGGAAAGGAGAGTGAATGATAATGAATGATAGAGAGAACCATATATGTGACTCCACTTATGGTAGTGTGGCGTGACTCTTGTAACAATGTCATGAGAAATATTTTGCATGGGCTATGCAAGAGCCTCGTTAATTAGCTGTGTGTACTCAATCCCAGTGATTATCCGATAAGGTAGGCCTCTTATCCCTTGGGTTTTATAGGCCGTCTGGAATGCATAAGTTCTCCATATCAAGTTTTTAAAGAGTTTGAAAATTATGCTCTCAAACAAAACAACTAAAATGGAAATGAATAATTCAACATTTGTTCTATTAACAAAATCCATCTTCAAAACATTACACAATACCATACCGGTACATGGCTACTTCACTCTTAAGTAAAGTAACTAATGAAAAGTTTGTTATTAAAGAGTAAAGAGTAAAAGTTATGGAATTTACCAAAAAGATGCAATCACTGAAATTCAGAATAAGTATGGATGCAACTCTGGAAACTTGTGCACTTCAGAACTGTCCCTTTGGCCAAATTTTGCATATTGGAGTTCGACATTATACATATCTTTAAAATAACATTACCAAAAAGTTAAAACATAACTATAAAATAGACCCTACTAAATAACTATATTGCATTGGATTTCCAGTATAAAGGGACAAAGGAGAAAAAGGTCAGATCGGATAATTCCATCTCTTCAAGTCGGTCAGAAAATAACATGGGAGAATTCTAATATGAGTAGCATATAGAGATTCCTGATATCCTAACAACTTCAATCTATATTTGTGTTTATTTAAAGTGGAACAAAGCAACCAAAGTTTGCATTTTGGTATAATCTTTTCTATGGAAGCTCGCACTAATGAGAATTTAGCTGGTCAAATGGAGGTCACATAAAAACTAATATCTTTTTCATGCAAATGGTCCTTCTCATTATTACTGCCCAGATTTGATGAAGAAGCCTAAACTTGGTGAGCCTGGTTTCATGTAAAAATAATCATTGGACATTGTCATCATATGATAACAAATATTATATACGAATATCAAGGAACATAGAAATCAAAAGGGGCATTATATCAGTACAAGAGAGTCGGTTTTTGGTTAGGGATACATCCTCCATCACATGAACAAGAATAACAATCTAACTCATCCTACTCATTATATTACTTGAAGAACATTTTTAACAATCTTAAATATCTTAAATAGGTATCTAACAAGAATAAAAATCTTGAAGAAGATTCAGATAAGTCCACCTTTAAAATCTTCAAGACAGAACTCGCTGCATCTATGCTAAAAATAGCAGTGAAAAACTATGAGAAGACAAAACCATCTCACAATGAGAGAATTTAGTATTTCTTATTCAATGAAAAAATATTTATGTCAAGTACTAAATATCTAATTATACAAGTTATATATCTCACATTATAAACACATGAGTTAATATATAGAATATTAAATGAATTTCTATTGGCAGGGAGACCACGACATTTTATTCCAATATTTGTTGATGAATTTTTCCTTTACAAAAATGGTACAATGAAGGTGGCAGAGGAGATTAAAGCATCCTTTTTCCTGAATGGTGTTGCATCTGGAATGGAAATAAATTTTCTTGAGTCTTATATTTTTCTCTGCAAGCTATATTCATATTTAGAAAGGGATCTTTGGACATGCTCCCATTTCAAGTAATAAACTGCACTTCAGGTATTAAGTACCTTGGCTTTGTTCTCAAACCAAATGCTTATGGATTTCAATATTGCATTTGGTTACATAAAAAAATTGAAAGTAGATATGAAGCTGATGTTATTTGATGATTTCCTTAGTTGGTTCATTAACCTTATTAAATATGTACTTGAGGCAACTCTGGTATATTGGTATTCTTTGTCATATATTCCTCTAGGAATTTTGGAAAAAAAACAAAGAGAAAATTTTCAGTCTTTTATGGAAAGGGAATAAGGTAAATAACTCAACACCTATAGCACAATAGGATACACCGACTAAGCCAAAGTTGTTTGGAGGATTGAGACTATAGAATATACATCAATTTGGCAGGGCCCTCGCAACAAAGAAAAATTGGAGAATTATTAAAATGATGGTCTCTGGAAGAAATATATGCTCTCCAACTATATTGTCCCCCTGTTCATAGAATATTCTATATGCCTACCAATCAAACCTACTACTAATGCATCTATTTCTTGGAATGTCCTTATATTTGTGTTCCTTGTTGAAAATTGGCTTTGCCAGAAATTTGGCCATGGAAGAAGTATCATATTAGGATTGGGTCAACAAGTAGGTTGTAACTTCTGAGGGTCAGTGCATATTATCCAAAGATTTGTCAGCTTCTCTAAGGCAGCATGACATCCTCAACCTGGCATATGTAGTAGCTCCTAGACACACTTTCTTATGGCCAAAGGGTTGGAAGGATGGGAGATTTCTCATTTTAGCTGGTCCGATAGTAGAAGAGTGGTACCTTTTCATCAAAAAATTTCAAAGTAACTTCATCACACTGAATATGTATGAAAAATATTTGTCAAAACATCTTGTAGGTGATAAGCCACCAAGTTATGAATCAAGATACTCAAATAGTTTTTTGGATGATCCACAAATGGTAATTTGATGGTGGAAGCCTAATTGGATGCTCAAAAGTTGATCCACAAGTGGCTACCTGGCGGTAGAAGCCTGTTTAGCAGCTCAAAGCTTTCAAAGTAGATCTTGTGTGAGGTCCAAATCTCTATACTTCTATGGAGGTAGGCCAAAATGCCTCAGATGACAAGACATATAAGGAACACATTTGTTTGAAGCTAGGCCACATGTAGGACAAATGGCCTAGAGGCCTCTAGAAACTGTAGAAGAGGGACGAGGCACTACATGCCTAAGAAGATGCCAACATAGGACTGTAAGGTCTATTTTTCTAAAGAATTTGAGTTTCTGAGTATGGTATTTGAAGTCTATTCAAGAAAGGACCATTAAACAACAAGGGTATAACGCTAATATGCAGTTGGTTTGATGGACGAAATTTGTTGTGAGTTGTTGAAGTATTGTGAGGCTGGTATATGCAAGAGATTTTAAGGAATATCATTGTGAATAGCTTGTGTGCATAGATAATAAAGGATTAATATCTTTGCGAGTGAAGGAGGCAAAGGGCCTACTAGATGTCAAGAGTTAAGATAAATGGGGACTGAAAGGGATGTATCAGTAAATCATGTATATGAAACAGCTGTATCAACAAGTAAGTCAGGTGTATTTTTTATTGTCTTCTTATTGGGCAGATTGTAGATCTGAAGGAGTAGATCAGAAGCCCTAATTTGTATACTATGTATATTAGTTGTACTAGTGATCGAGGGCCATAATCCCTGGTACGGGGGCACCATGATTATTTTATTGATGGATTAATAAATAACTAATCAAGCTTTGGGCTCAAATATGTGTACTTACATGATTTCACTGCTGAATATTTCCACTGTGAAAAGTGCCTGTAAATTGAGGCTTTCTAGTATGTTTGTGTGTCTGATTAGCCTCAGACCAGATATACAGCCTAAGGAAAATTAAACAAATTGGTTCCAAGCCCAAAGCCTGTGAGACAGATTGGGACTTCAGAAATACACATAAGACACATGGAGTTTCTTTGATAGTGAATTTAAAGGAACCCTTAGTTGTGTCGTGCAGGGGGTGCTTTATTTCTTTCTGACTCTCTTTACTTCTCATTCAAATTGGGTCTTTTGAGGGGTTCAAATAATTGGAAAGAACTGAAAGCCTTGGTAGCCATGTTAAGAAATACTATAGAGCAAGTGGTGAACTATTTACAATTTTTTAACGATTTAGAATTATCAATTAATTGGATAAATGGGAAAACAGAAATGCATAATATCTACCTCCACATAGTGATGGAACAGGTAAATCTTCTCAAAAGAAATTCCAATCAGATATCATTCATTCACATATATAGGGTGCATAATGATCTGGCATTGGTCAGACAAGCTTTCAAATCTAATTTCATGTTCCTAAAAATTTCTTGAAAATGACAGTCCACAGGACAAATGGGGACCAACCCCAAGAGCCTCGAGCCTCTCTTACATGACCTTGCTTTTCACTGTGTCCAAATGATGATAGTACTAGTATTCTCCTTGTTTATATTCTGTTCTGGACAATAGGGGATGTTATGGTTATCTCATGATAATAGGAATTTTTTCATTTGATATTTCAAAGAGCTCTATTTCAGCATTATAATAATCTTTTTTTATATATGTAGAAAATAGAATCATGATATATAGAATGTTGGTTTTAGCCCTTTTTTAAATCATTTTTGGATAGTATTAGGGGAATTTATGGACTGTAATGGTCTGTTTAGTTTTTGTTTTCAGAATCAAATATAAGATGTAACTTCTTTAATCTTGAATATAACTTATGATTTTTTCCTTCAGCAGAAAGTTATTACATTATATAATATATAAATTTGTATTTCTAAAAAATTGCATGCATTTGTATTTGTATACAGCCATATCAAAGCCCTACTAGATTGTTTTGATATGTATCTGTTTCATACCAAACCATATCCATATTCAAATTTGGTAACCATGGATAATATTTTTGGTTAGCTACCAGACAAAGTATTGCGTAGAAGAAAGAAAATTGCAACCCCAAAAAGATGAAAAATAGCCTGAAAAATGTTTCACTACAAAAAAGTTTAGGTGATATAAATAAGATGCCTCTGTGTTCAGATAATTTATAAAAATTTTATTAGAGCAAGTTTCTTTATTTTCTATAGAAAAATTTCCTGGTGTAGGAGGTGCTTCTTGTTTGATAGTCATACAATTGGAATCATTTTCTGACCAATTATGAGCTGACAGAACCATTTCTAGTGACCAGATGCAGTGCCATTTAGATCAGAATTTCCATTAATTAGGAATTACCAACTTAGATGGTTATTCCAGCAACATTGCTGACTACCAGATTCTAAGCCATAGCAGAACCAATGTTCAAAACTACCAAGGAGGGATCAATTATGATTTCTTTGGTGGTTTGCGGCTAGGTTACTAATTAAAAAGAAAAAGGAATATCAAGGCTCACTGGAAAATGATGGAACATGACCAATAAGAATTATAATTCATAAATCTTCTCACTTGACATCAACAGATAAGAAAACCAAACATGAAACATGAACGATTAACTTCAAAGCTATCACAAAGAGGGAAGTCTCCAATGAAATACGTAAGAAAAGAGTTAGGTTAGCATGGATATGAACAAATATACTGGAGTAGTGCCCCTTCCACATAATCCTAGGCAAGATCATATGGAGCGCTCCAATGCAAGGGGTCCACCACTCATGAGTCCTACCACTCAAGGTCAAGGGAAACAAACTCTGAATTAATGAATTGCTACTCAAAAGAAGCATGGACACTATAACTTAGAGCAAAGTAAGCCTATATGTATATCCAAGCTCTCTTAGAGCTACACCATCTACTAGTTCTATGACATCCAATCTAGCCTCTCGGACAAGAGCTCTTCAAGAGTTTCTCAGAATAATGACAACCTGTCCGAGCGAGGTTGACAAGAGGTTCCAGACCTTACCAATCTGATAGCTAAAGAAGTATGATCCTCTGATTGTCCTTTCCAGCCCTCAATAAGCTAGAGAATAAGACGATGGAAATGATCCACCTAGAAGAGTCTAGACAGGATGGACCACTATCAACCACCCTCATAAAAAAATTTGGACAACTTTGATCTACTTACTTAAAGACTGTTGAGATGCACCCATTAAAATCATAATAAAGCTAATAAAAGCACCCCCGTATCTCATCGTAAATGGGGAATTCAGAGATGAGGAGAGCATCGAAACTTGTCTTATCCATGCAATAAAGCTAACAAAATCTAATTATGATGATGAAGAAGATCAATTTCGACCCTAACTTGAAGAAAACTCTGACCCTATCCAAGGGGGATCTTGCGGGCATGCATCGAGTAGACATATGTGGGTCACACAATAAGGCCATCTCATAACTACATGAAGTGCATACAACAAAAATCCATATTAGGGTGGAGGACTTCCAAAGGCGAAGTCCAAATGGCATATGTATACCATATATAAATGTCCTCCCAGATAATTCTGTTTTGATTTTTGTTTAGACAACAATAGGTGACTTAGTCCGTCCATGGAATACTTCAACAGGGAAAGGCCACTCACTGAGGTAACCTAGAGCCTTCTGGAAACCATAATTAATTCTTAATCAAAGGGCCATGGTCAAAACAACTCACCAACACAAATATTAATATGCAGAATAATATAAACTGTAAAACAACAAGCTATAATAATGTTTTGTTCATTAATAGTGATTGTGTTTTCTTTATCAATTCTATGCTAACGAGCTACTTACTGAAGTTACCCAGAGGCATTCAGAAACCAACACTTATTCATAATCAGAAGCCCATGGCCAAAACAACTCACCAACACAGATCTTAATATGCAAAATGATAAAAACTGCAAAACAGCAAGCTATAATAACCTTTTGTGCATTAACAATGATTGTGTTTTCTATATCAATTCTATGCTAACGAGCCACTTACTGAAGTAACCTAGAGGCTTCCAGAAACCAACACTTATTCGTAATAAAATTCCCATGGCCAAAACAATTCACAAACAAAGATCTTAATATGAAGAATAACAAAAACTATAAAACAACAAGCTATAATAACTTTTTTTTCATCAACAGTGATTGTGTTTTCTCTATAAATTCTATAGTAACCAAATTAAACAATTCCATGCCTAACCAAACTAAACAATACAATGATACAAAAACAGATAACATGAGATACCCTAGAGAAACTCGATTTGAGAAAACTTAACTTCAAAATGGTTATTATTAAAGGTGATTTCATAGTGACAATGTCCACCAGATTACAAAGAAATTTAGATATACAGTATGTCACAAGATTGTGAAACCAAACGAGCCCAAAAATCTCCCACAAATGAGCCAATAGTAAGGCACCAATAGAAAACGAAAGGTACCCAGTAACAACCACAAGAAACCTGCTACTTGCACTTGAGAGAACAAAGATCGTCAACACCCTTCAATAGAGAGGTGCTTCTTCCCATCGATCATTAATGAGGACTTGCCAACACAAAGGAGCAAGGCTACAAGCAGCCCTATTAATCACTTCCACCTACCTTGTTCCTCTCAACTTAAACTAGAGAGGCAAGAAAAACCTAAGCATGAAGATGGAAAGGGGGAGCTACCAACAACAATAGCCTATCCATCTACCCGTAATGCAAAAATAAATGTTCAAACTTCAACTATGAAAATTATAGCAACCCTACCAGTGGGAAAAACTTCAGTTTCCTCATTACTTCTCCAATGTAAACCACTTACTAGCAAACCCCAAGTGTAATCCAATAAAACCCATTTTTTTTCAAGGCCCCCTTTTATGCTTTTTGTCATAGGTATCCAGAAAGGCAACAACCTCCAAATATTTCCCAAGAGGCAGTTACAGTTTCTCAATTTTTTCTCCTAGCATCTTGATTTTGACAAAATTCAAGAAATATTGGCTGTCCCTATGATGCCACATGGAATCTTGTGATTGGTCAAAAGGTCCACACATTGACACAATATGAGGACACATCGTCTACCAGGTTCTGCATTCCTTTTTCAGTCTATACGTTAAAATGTTGTTAGGTCCCTATATTACTAGTATAGTCCCTTATTGTTGTTAGTGTAACCCCCTTATTGTTATTATTGTATCCCTGTAACCCCCATATTTTTATTATTGTACCCTTGTAACCCAAATATTGTTATTATTGTGCCCTTAAATTATTATTGTTAGGTCGGATAGGATTACATTGTGGCCCCACTAGGATTACATTATGGCCCCATGGACTCCTATATATAGAAATGAGGTTTTGTAATTTGAATCATCCAAGAAGTGTTCATTCATGTAATGTATTTGAGGTTTCCCCCTCAAAGTGGCTTATTTATAAGGCATCGATATCTCTTTTCTTCTCTTTTTGGAGTTGTTTTCACAACATTTGGTATCAGAGCTTTGGATTCTAGGGTTTCGTTGCTCCAAACAGGTCATCGCAGCATTTTCGCTATAATTTTTTTTCTACGAAGTTTCAGAAGCTGAAATTTTTAGGGTACGAAGCCAAAATACTGAGGAATATCATCGCATAATTTTAGAGCTTGGTTCGGAATATTTTCGGAGATATGATCTGTGGAAATTAGGTCTTTTTGCAGGCTCCTCAATTTAATCTAAACAAGTCATTGTGGAATTTGTGCTATAAATTATTTTCTATGAAGGTTCAAAATCTGAAATTCTTAGGGCACGAAGCTGAAATCCTGAGGAAAATCATTGCAAAATTTCAGAGCTTGTTTCACAATATTTTTAGAGATAAGATTTGTGGAAGGTAGTTCTTTTTCAGGCTCCTGAATTTCATCTCAAAGAGGTGATAGTGGGAAAAGCCTCATAACTCTCTCTCTGAGCATCGGATTGGCATGCCGTAAAAAGTGGCCACAAGTACACATAATTTAGTTTCTTTGCTATTAATTTCAGAGCTAAAATATGAAACAGTGACACGGGGAAATTCATACAAGTTCGATCTACTGAAACAGTCCATAATTAGGTCATTGTGGGAGATTGGACATAACTTTACCTTGAAGAATTAAAATCAGCTCAGACATGTGGCATTCAAAAGAGGGTTCAGAAGGATACCTAAAAGTGAAAGTTCAGATATTGAAGAGCTGTAACCACCGAGATAATCCAATTTCAATATCGAGCTCTTTAAAAGTGAGAAAAAGGTGTGTAATTGTTTCCAAATTGCATAAGTTTTGTTTGAATAATCAATTTGAATTGATTCCAAGGACATATTGTAGAATAGATATCAGTATTGGGTTTTAAAAAATACCCCACAAAAATAATTCAACACCCATTAAGCCTTCAGAAGGCTCTACTATGACTCATGAAGATGAAGAATTGCAACATGATCTATCAAAATTACAAGAGCAAGTGCACCAAATTCTTCTCTCGCAAAGAGCAACAAAAAATGAAATGGAAGTTTTGAAGAAATGAGTGGAAGTGAAGATGGATGGTTTTAAGAAAGGCGTGGAAGCTAAGATGGATGGCATGGAAGCTGGCATGGAAGCTAAGATGGATGACATGAAAGACAACATAGAAAACATGAATAATGATCTAAAAGAAAATATGGAAGGTTTGACAAAGTTAATACAAGAAATGTTTCCTAATGGTGAAAATATAGTAGAGGAAACTCATGATGAGAATAAAATAAATGTTAATCGTGATTTCATAAACTCTAATGTTGGTGGGAAGAACCACCATATTCCAAAAATGGATATGAGGAAGTTTGATGGAAAAGATCTTGTAATATGGATACTACAGATGGAGCAATATTTTGATCTCCATAATCCGCAAAACACACAAAACGTACGCATCACAATTTTAAATTTAGAAAAAAATACATTTGTATGGTATTGATGGCTTTGCTCCCGTAAACAAATTGTCACTTGGTCAATTTTTACGGAGGAAATGATAGCACATTATGAGGATAAAAAGAGCAACACCTTCTTTAGCCAATTGATAAATCTCAAACAAAAGGGTTTAGTGGGGCAAGTCATTGAGGATTTCCAAAAATTGAATATAAGGGTAACTGATATTCCAGAGGAGCACAGGATTAATCTCTTCATAGGCACTTTAAAGGATAACATCCAATATGAAGTTCGCGTTTTGGAACCTGATTCATTAGAGAAGGAATTCAGGTTGGCAAGAAAAATTGAATGTAAAATTATGGCGATAAGGAAGCCTACCACTCACTTCTATAAAGAACGAAGTGTTGCTACGCCTAGATTTCCAAAACTTGCAAGGTTGAAACCTCAAAAATTGGAAGAAAAAAGAGAAAAAGGGATTTTCTACAGTTGTGATAGCAAATACACTAAAGGTCATAAGTGTGCTGAGAAGAAATTATTTTACATAGATTGTGAAGAGGAAGAATAAAATGAACAAGAAGAGGATATACAGCAGGAACCAGTCCTAGAAGAGGAAGAAATGAGTCTGACCATATCGTGTAATGCATTGGCAGGAATTACCACTCCTCAAACTCTCATGATAGAATGACATATCAAGAAGAAAAAGGTAATAGTGTTGATTGATTCAGGTATCACCCATAATTTTATTCATTGTAAGGTAGCCAAGGAATTGAATTGTTTCCTATACCCAGCACCATAATGTCAAGTGATGGTTGCAAATGGAGGAACTATAAATTTCTCTGGAAAATGCTATAATATCAAGCTAAGCATGGGGAAATATTTATTGAATAGTCCAATGCTTTCCATTCCTATGGGAGGTGTTGATGTTGTACTAGGAGTACAATGGTTACAATCTTTGGGGATGGTAGCTTTTAATTTTCAAGAACTTTTCTTGAATTTTTTTCAGAAGGAAAGGAAGTCGAATTACGGGGTATTGCAAAGAAGCCGAGAAAGATAATAATCTCTAATGTCCTGACAAAGATTCTAATGAAAGAACAGCGAGGCGTAATTGCAAAATTATGCTCACTAGAAGTTCCAACATCAAAATCATCTATTTCTGCAGATCTCCAAGAAGTCTTGGACAATCATTCCAAGGTGTTTGAAACTCCTAAAGGACTCCCACCTATTCATGATCATGATCATGCTATTCATTCGATTCCTGGAAGTGTTCCTCCAAACATCAGGCCTTATAGATATCCTTATGTCCAAAAAAGCGAAATTGAACGTATGATTGCAAAAATGTTAGAGGCAGGTATAATTCAACCTAGTCAAAGTTCTTTCTCTGCTCCTGTATTAGTGGTACACAAGAAGGATGGATCATGGCGCATGTGTCCGGATTATAGGGAGCTCAATAAGCTCACCATTAAAGAGAAATTTCCCATTCCTATTATTAATGAATTATTGGATGAATTACATGGAGCAATTTATTTTACCAAGTTGGATCTTTGTTCAGGATATCATCAAATCAGAATGAAGACTGAAGATATTCCAAAAACAACATTTCGAATTCATGAGGGTCATTATGAATTTTTTTTCATGCCTTTTGGCCTTACCAATGCACCTTATACATTTCAAGGGTTGATGATTTTCAAACCCTTCCTTAGAAAATTTGTGCGAGTATTTTTTGATGATATACTAATCTACAGCAGGTCTTGGAATGATCATGTTGAGCATGTTGACAGGGTGCTCAAACTATTGCAGGAGAAAAAATTATATGAAAAAAACATCCAAATGTTTCTTTGGAGTACAAGAGGTAGAATATCTGGGTCATATTGTATCTCACGAGGGTGTTAAGGTAGACCCTAACAAAATTAAAGCCATTAATGAATGGAAATCCCCCACAACCATAAAGTAGTTGCGAGGATTTCTCGGGTTAACAGGGTATTATCGGAAGTTGGTTAAGAATTATGGGAGAATAGCAGCACCTCTAACAACATTATTGAGGAAAGATGCATTTTCATGGACTCTTGAATCAACTAAGGCCTTTGAACATCTTAAAGAGGCAATGTGCCTAGCACCGGTCTTAGCTACACCAGACTTCACAAAAACCTTTATTGTGGAATGTGATGCCTCAGGAAATGGAATTGGTGCTGTTTTAATGCAGGAAGGAAGACCCATTGCTTTTGAAAGTCGTACAACCAAATGAAAGTATTTACAGAAACCTATTTACGAGAAAGAAATGTTATCAATATTGCATGCACTAAAGAAATGGTGAACTTACCTAATGGGAAGACACTTCAAGGTAAAAATTTATCATGATAGCCTTAAACACTTTTTGGATCAAAGACTATCTTCAGAAGAGCAGAAAAAATGGGTCACAAAGATGTTGGGTTATGACTTTGAAATAATCTACAAAAAGGGGAAGCTTAATGTTGTTGTAGATGCACTCTCAAGAAAGAATGAAAAGGTGGAAGCATTGCTTTGTGCCATTTCTATTATCCAACTAGATTGGATAATCGAAGCAAGAGATGAATGGAAGAAGGAAAAAGAAGTATGGACACTCATTCAAAAGTTTTAGCAATATCCTAGTACATCTGATACATTTAGTTGGAAAAATTATTCCTTATGGTACAAAGATCGCTTATATCTTTGTAAGAATTCCCAACAAAAACAAAATATTTTTTTTGAATTTCACACTTCTCCTTGAGGAGGACACTTAGGATTTTTAAAAAATTACCACAGGGTAATGAAAGAATTTTTTGGGGATGGACTTAAATTTTATATTTAAAAGTTTTTGGCGGAATTTTTGGTTTGCCAGCAGAATAAAGTTGAGACAATTAAGGCCCCGAGACTTCTACAACCTTTATCCATTCCAAGTCAATGTTGGGAGGAGAGTTCAACGGATGTTATCACAGGTTTACCTAAGTCTGAAGGAAAGAGTGTCATCATGGTGGTATTTGATAGACTTACCAAGTATGCACACTTTTGTGCATTATCTCATCCATTTAAAGCAAGTACAGTTGCTACTACATTTATAGACACAATTCAAAAGCTACATCGAAACCCAAGGGTTATTGTGAGCGACAAAGATTCCATTTTTACTGGAAATTTTTGGATGGAGTTATTTTCTTGTTTGGGTACTCAATTAGCTCATATCTCATCTTATCATCCTCAATCTGATGGTCAAACTGAGATAGTAAATAAATGTTTGGAAAGATATCTTCATTTTTTTTGTATCTGATAAACAAACACAATGGGTCAAGTGGTTACCTCTCGCTGAATGGTGGTATAACACTTCCTTCCATACTGTAGAAAAAATGACCCCATTGATGGAACTTTATGGATATCATCCACCATCCATTACATCATCTTTAAGGGAAAATTCGAAGGTTCAAGCAGTGGAAGATCACATAAAGAATCAACAAGAAGTTCTCCAGCTCTTAAAGGATAACTTGAATTTGGCACAAAATCAAATGAAACAACAAGCAAATCAACATTGAAATGAGAGAAGTTTTGATGTAGGAGATTGGGTATTTTTACAGCTACAACCATAGAAACAAATGTCCCTCAAGCAAGCTAAGAAGGATAATAAATTATCGCCAAAGTACTATGGTCCTTACAAGGTGTTGCAAAATATTGGTACTATGGCAAACAAATTGGAGCTTCATGCTTCTTCACGAGTGCATCCAGTTTTCCATGTTTCATGCTTAAAGAAGGTTATAGATGAAAATATTCCAGTTCAAACAATATTTCCAGAACATGATGAGGAAGGAAAAATCATATTGGAACTTGAAGTAGTCACAGAAACAAGAACTCGACAGCTATGAAATAGATCAATTTCAGAGTATCTCATCAAGTGGAAGAACTTACCCATTGAAGATTCTACATGGGAGGATGAGAATTTTATATAGAAGCACCCAGAGCTACTCAAGCGTTTAGGACAACACTTATTTCAAGGAGAGGGGCATGTTAGGTCCATATATTACTAGTATAGTCCCTTATTGTTGTTACTGTAACCCCCTTATTGTTATTATTGTACCCCTCTAACCCCCATATTGTTATTATTGTGCCCTTAAGTTATTATTGTTAGGTCGGCTAGGATTACATTGTGGCCCAACTAGGATTAAATTATGGCCCCATGGACTCCTATATATATAAAAAAGGTTTTGCAATTTGAATCATCCAAGAATTGTTTATTCATGTAATGTATTGGAGGTTGCCCCCTCGAAGTGGCTTATTTCTAAGGCGTTGATATCTCGTTTCTTCTTTTTTTGGAGCCGGTTTCACAAAAAACCCTCACTCTAGCTATGTGGAGGTTGACAAGTCATTTTATCCACATTCCCCTTAGGAGGAATCTTTGAGCTATTTAGGTATCTATATTCTCAAAGCTCTGCATTTTGGTGGCTTATACCCCTTCCTCTGGACCCACAAACGGGTCAATAGTAAGGCACTAATAGCAAAATAAAAGTACCTAGTAACATCAACAAGAAACCTTCTACTTGCACTTGAGAGAACAAATATCATCAACACCCTTTAATAGAGAGGTGCTTCTTCCCATCGATCATTAATCAGGACTTGCCAGCACAAAGGAGCAAGGCTACAAGCAACCCTATTAATCACTTCCACCTACCTTGTTGCTCTCAACTTGAACTAGAGAGGCAATCAAAACCTAAGCATGAAGACAGAAAGGGCGGAATACAAAGGGAAATAGCCTATCCATCTACCCATAATGCAAAAAGATAGGTTAAAACTTCAACTATGAAAATTACATCAACCCTACCAGTGGGAAAACCTTCAATTTCCTCATTCCTTCTCCAATGTAAACCACTTACCAACAAACCCCAAGTGTAATCCAATCAAACCCATTTTTTTTCAAGGCCCCCTTTTATTCTTGCTGGTCATATATATCCAGAAAGCCAACAACCTCCCAATATTTCCCAGGAGGAAGTTACAGTTTCTCAATGTTGTCTCTTAGCATCTTGAATCCTACAAAATTCAAGAAATATTGGTTGTCCCTACGATTCCACATGGTATATTGTCACTAGTCAATAGGTCCATACATTGACACAATATGGGGACATATCGTCTACCAGGTTCTGCATTTCTTTTTTAGTCTATATGTTAAAACCCTCACTCTAGCTATGTGGATGTCGACAAGTCATTTGCTCCACATTCCCCTTAGGAGGAATCTTTGAGTTGTTTAGGGCTCTATGTGATCAAAGCTCCTCATTTTGGTGGCTCATACCCCTTCCTATGTTATGCATAACTTTAACATTTGTGGAGTACAAAACACAAAGCAAAAAGCAACACTATAGCTCCCTCCCTTCCTCCACACAATCAAAACTACAAATTCCTCTTTAAATTAGCCAATTTCTTTGTGCTACCATAGAGCTGACCCCTTACTCCAACTTTCCTACCTCTCAACATAACCAAATTCCCATACATATTTTCCTTACTCTATTTATCTTAAATACTTGTTGCCTAGACCTTATGTAGTGTGCAAATCACAAATTATCAAGCTCCTTTCATTTTGTTCATGCCTCCATGTAGCTTAAATCTTCCCATAGATTTGGTACTAACACCTTTTTGAATATTTCCATGACCTTTTCCAAGGTATCAAGACTTCATTAAATATATTTTAAGCATATAAATCATAAGGTTCTTAAGCACAAAATAAATGAGAGATAACCTCTTAGCCATTTCAATTCTTCAAATATTCACTTAGATGACACCTCCCCAGTGGGAGGCTTTTGGTGCATTACAGACTTAGGGAAAATAAGGACACCTATTTGCAACTCAGCTTCCCTCGTACCACTTAATATTTCCTAAAACCTTGTGCCAATATGCCAAATTTCATGTTGTCCTCTTCAAGTAAGTTGAACCTTCTTCTACAGTATTATGTCCTCCTCCAATTCTTCAATTGCATGACTTTCCATATTAGGTAAGACATTTTCCTCAACTTCCAAATATCAAAAATATGGCTCAAACAATCTCAACTTCTATGTGTCAATGAAATTTTCACAGAAATGAACTAAGTCGTTTCGTGTTTATAGGCGCAATTGGGACCTAGAAATGCAATGAAACTGCAAAATGAAGGAGTATTTAGTCAAACATCCCAGTTTTTCCAATCAATGATGACAACTATAATTTACATTGCACTTCCAATGCATACAATGAGAAGGCATCACCACCAACATGCACAATGAAGGCATGGTGCTTAATAAAGAGGAAAATAAGGATTCTTTTTTATGCCAAGTGATGGAGGAAGGTCCTGAATACTTTTGAGAGGTCGATAGCATATGGAAATATCCATAGAAATCCAATTTCCTCTGGTTATTGAGGCCCATAAAATGAACATCCACTACCCAGCATATAGGATGAGTTTTGTGGGAGAGATGTGCCTTGTAGATAAATCATGGTAAAAATCCTTTGCTAACTTAGGCCCACATAAGGAACATACAATCCCCAAAATATATGATGGGTTCTATGGGAGACATGCGCCTTGGAAATAAATCATGGTGAAACAAGCTCACTGGGTGATTTAAGACAAAGTTGTTTTTACTTCCAAATTGTCATAATGCACTACGTGATAGCACATGTTAAGGTTACTTGTAGATTTCAACATTTGAAATTAACAAGCCAAAACAAGAATATAATGCCGAATCGAACAAAAATACATATAATCCAAAATTTCCATGTGAAACTACCGCCGATTATAATTTCCAGAAACTAAACACAGATCAATTACCGACCATACAAAATCTTCCAATAGAAATAGCAAAAGTAGAATCCTCCAATTACAAACCCAATTTTCGACATTCAAAAAGATCAGATAACATCACACATAAATAAAGAAAATAAAGCATAAGCCCACAAAACAACATATATAATGCACTTTTGGACAACCTGATTGATTGAGCCTTTCAATATGTAATTGGAGAAGTGCTCAAGCAAACCGACCCTTCACCTGAACACAACTAACAAGTGCAACAAATAGTGATGATTAATTTCATAGAATCATCCTTGGAAAATCAAATTAAGAATGTAGTGAAGAATGCAAGGCAAAAGAGGCTGAATGACCTATAAATTGGGAATGTTGGTTTCACATGATCACTTATGAACAAGTAAGATTGAGAAAGTAATGCAAAGTGTAGTGTACCTTTGCTGCTTCTGCTTGCACCCCTCTCGGCATGAATTTGGAAGATCCAACAGAACTCAATACTACCTTCATGCATTGAAACTTCTGCCCTATAAGGATCAATAATTAAAATCTTAGCATCAATCACCACAAACATTGCAAGTGCAGTGACTTCTCTCCATAAATCAATGCACACGGAACCTTTAAGATCTCCAAATCAGCGACCTGAAAGCCGCATCTAGGGATATATCCCTACGTGAGACATCCACCGCAACCAATATCGGAAGAATGACACATAGTTGTGAATCCATTGTCCACTTGATGTTTTGAGAACCTACCACAGACAAAAACCTAAGAGTCGATCCATTTCCTAGCGTTGTCTCATCGGCAATCATCTAATCAAAGGGGCTAAGCTCTGAAATGTTCTTGGCACTGCCTCCTTAGAAGTTTACACTCCAAAATTTGTTAGACGTAGTGGTAAAGTCTAGAGGCATGAAAAAGATCCTAAAAACCCCTGAAAATGGAGGCAAGGCTAACCCTATAAAAACCCTGCAAAAGGAAGCGAGGTTGGGCTTGTCACTAGAGGTGAGGTTGGCCTTTCCCCTGGATTCGAGAGGGGAAACAATGTAACAATTCTTCGTCAGAAGAGTCGACCAGTCAACCTCACGCTCCTCTTTCGACCTACTTGTAACAATTACCTGTCTCCAACCTTCATCGTGTCTACTTCCCCTCTTCTTTTTCATCATTTTGCCGCTCATTTAACAAATTGTATTAATTTCTAACTTACCACAATTAAAACAGTTTTAATTTTTAAACTAAAATAATTATAACCCTATATGCCCATGTTCTTCGAATGTGAAGAGGAGTTTTATTGTAAATTTCTAATTTCTATAGGTTTCTCTTTTGAATTTTGAATTAAACATCAGAAACATAATTTCTAGTTTGATATATATTTACTTATCATAATTTTGATGTAATTAATAATCTATTTATTTTTTGGATGCAATTGCCAATTGCTTTACTTTGATTATGATAAAATTAAAATGAATATTCTATCTCGTATATTAAATAACATAAATTGAATTGTGATATTTTTAGTTTAATTTTTAAACTAAAATAATAATTTAGGATTTTAAAGAAAAATATTAGTCGGCGTTAAAAAAAATGTTTTAGAGTGATATAATTGTTATGTACAGTAGTGATATAATTTTTATGGTTGTTTAATCATTTATTGTTTTTATAAATAGAGGATTATTACTATTTTTAATTCATGAGGATTATTTTAAGATGTTTGTGCATAATTTAGGTGTAAGTTTAAAATAATCCAACATAAAATGTTGTTTTTAAGTGCTTTAAAGAGGATAGAGATTAAAGTACAAATTATATTATAGAGAGATGTGATGGGGTTCTTAATTAAAATACTTGTAGTGATTAGATGGAAAAGAGGCAAAGAATATGCACCTTATATGAAAGTAAAATTTAAATAAGTGCACTTTAATGACAACACAATCCTTGTAGCATGATAACATATACAAAATACAATCCTTAGAATCCATTTGATAGGTGAACGAAGAGTTAGAAAATAAATCATAAAGACATTGTACCATGGGCTACCCTATCAAGCTCTTACATGCAGTAGTGGAAGTGATCTCAAGTCTAAAATGGATGAGGGTAGGTGATGAGAAGCTCTTGACACCTTTGTAAGTAATACCCTCTAGAATGAGGACTTGCACCTCTCCTTTATAGAATATGATAGGAGGATAGATAATGTAGTCAAGGAAAGAGAAGAGTATCAATTTGTGGGTTAAACGCTTGTGTGCTAGATCATTTTGGATGTCACAATTCCTGTCTAGTGAATTTTCTCTCTTTCAAAACTAGGTTTGTTGAAAGTACACACCTACTCAAAACACTTCGTAGCTAATGTTTTTCCTTTAATTGAAAAATATGTTGAAAGTATCTTTACTGAGGTTCATGTCTTCTAAAATATGTGTTGTTTTAGCATGTAATACTCATGATAATGCATTAAATGTATGAGCAACAAGTCAACAAAACACCGTTGCACTACTTCTCCACAATATCTATTTTTTTCTTATTATGAAGTTCCAACCTACTAGATATAGTTCATTTATGGTGCCCCCTTTGTAATAACTTTTTGTTTTCCTTTAGTAACCATATTTATCTATTGATTTTTGTTTGTATCGATGAAATACAAAAATTTCCTAGAAATATCCTCCTTGAGCACACCCTCTCCAAGACTGTTCACTGTTTGAATGGTTGAAACATGAAATCTGCCAATAATAATCCCTTTTGACTACATTGCCTCTCAATATTTTCCTTGATCATTGTAATAATTAACGTGTGGATGAAAGTAGATCTAATTCGAATTCATGAAGAAAGGTAACTTTGCATATATGGCTAGGTTGAATTGCATCATTACCTAGTCATGAAGAAAAGAAACCTTGCATATATCCTCCTTAACCTTAGTCCCTGCATCCTCCTTGATTGCACATACAACTCAACCACTATCCACTCCTTAAACCGGGATGAAAAGGATTCAATTTCAATAGGAAGAATTGACGGGATGAAGAAACTCAAGTAAGTTGCAATCCCTGCATCCTACTTGACTATTCCTATGACTCAACCCACTCAGCTCCCCATCATATCCTTCAACTGGGATAAAAAGGCTTCAATTTCAATAGGAATAGTAGGCAGGATCGGGAACCTCGAGCAATTTTCTTGGCTTCGTATGCAACTCAACCCATTTAGCTCCTTTAACCTGGATTAAAAGACTTAAATAGGAAGAAATGGTGGGATCAATAACCTCCTGCAAACTGCAATAGGAAGAAATGGACGGATCAAACTGCGCCATTCAAAACAACAATATAACAAGATTTTCTCCCATGGGGTATAAGAAAAAATTGTTGGATCATTTGTTCCATATTTTAAATTTTAATAGGCGAGAAGCTTAATGATATATAGACAAGTTAAAATTGCTTTGTAATAAATTAGAGGTTTGTAATGAACATTGCAAATATGACATTTGAGCTTAAATATATTGGAGGAGAAAAGGACATACATGTTGTGCATCTACAACACAAAACCACCTACATATTGAATGGTAAGTCCTCTATACAAATAAGAGGAAACTACAACAAATTTTTCTTGAATCATAACCTAAGAGGAAATAAATTTTAAAGTAAAACCAATCCAAACCTAGATAAGCTAATAAAAGAAGGGCCTAAAATTTTGGGAGTAGATTTAAGGATATTGTACCATATTCATTAAATCTGGATAGATGAAAGCTTTTATGATACTTGTCAAATTGAATACAATCTTCATAAAGAGACATCTAAAAACCTTGGATATGTACAACATCACATGGATGCACTAAAATATACCCAAAATGTTAATGGCACACACCTAAGGAAATACTTTGTTCCAAAACTTGTAGAAATTCTAGAAAAAAAGGTTTTCATGAGAGATCGAGTTAGATTAAATTGGTTGAAAAGATAGAGGAGAGAGGATGAGGGAAAAAATGAAATCTAAAAAATATACACCAACACAATATCATTTTATCCTTAAATTGCTCAACCCTAATAATCTCTTGGCGCATATCAAATTTTTACATTGGCTTGTATTTATTACCTGAATCAATTGTAAAGCAAGGAAATTTTCTCAACGATAAAAACCAGGCCCTTGAAATATGAACCAAAGCGAAAGGTGCAAGATTTTATCCTATGTCCACCCAGCCCCACACTATGTAGCAAGAGGAAACCCAAAAAAAATATGGAAATGAGAAATCAATGTAAGAACAAAGGCTGACATCCAATTAATTGCAATATGTAAGCCCAAAAGTCACTTCCCACTATACCTCTAAGTATTGATGCCCCATGGGTGATGGTAAATGATGGCGAATGACCGTGATATCGAAAGTTGTTTCCTTATCTATTTGTAAGGAAAGTTCCCAACAAATGAATGAGTCTTGTGCCATTGATATTGGGGCAACCAAGTTATCTGCCAAATATATTATGGAGGTGTTACCCGAAATGTCCATTATCCTTTGATACGATCCATGTCATCATTGTTTAAAGCTTGGCCTTCACAAATAGATCCGTCTATAGCATTACAAAGACCCAACAATACTTTGCTCAAAAAACCTCTAAATGGTAAAACCTCTGACTTTCCAAAGGGTGCACCCTAATGTTACTCATGGTAGGTTTAGGTGTTTCCAGATGAAGTCTCCATTCATATTTGGGAGAAATAGAAATGAGTAATGATCTCATCCAAATCCCAGAGTTTTTTATTATCTTTACTTTGAACAAGGTCCTATAATTCGAGATTGAGTAATATATGTCTACTCCCAAATCTTACTGGTTCAAATAATAAGGGGAAATAGGAGAGTTGTCTCATGTCGAACTCTTTGAATGAAAGCTTTGTTCATTTCTCTTGCCAATAATACCACATGAATGCACCTGAAAAATAGAATATTGCAAGGGCCTTCTAAAGGGGAATTTATAAGCCAACACCTCTCATTATGTTTCCTAGCAAGTGATTGAATTCACAAATGAGGACTTTTTAAAATGAGGGTCTTTTATATGACCGATGAGCTTGACACTCCTCAATTTGGGCTCGATATTCATCCCGTATACCATGTTTGTATAGTGGCACAATGCCACTTGAGGAAAATTTGGAATGGGAAATTCCCCAACCGCACACCCATTGATGGCATGCAAATATGTCAATATTAAAATTGTATTAAAATTTCTACATAATTGTATTAAAATTTCTAGGAAATACATAATTGTATTAAAATTTCTACATGGTATCAGAGTAAAGAAGATTGAAATATTGAAGTAGTAGTTGAATTTGTTGGTGGAAACAATTCGAATTTTCTACAAGAATTTCTTGGTGCGACAGTTGAGTAAACATCGAAATGGATTTCAATGGTTTGCGGTTAGAGTATGAACTTGAGGGAAACTTGAACTACATTGCATGGAAGGATAGGATGGAGGCAGTGCTTGAAGATAATGGCTTGGAGGAATTCATCGACAGTGATGTTCCTAAGCCAACTTTGATGGATGATGCATTACTTGACGCATGGCAAAAGAAAGTAGTGAAGATGAGAAGGATTCTGTTGGAAGGTGTGTGAGACCATATTTTCTCAAGCCTTCATGGGAAAGCTAGTCCATATGCTATGTGGAAGGCTTTGAAAGATCTATTCCAAAGCAGTAGCACCCATAGGAAATTGGTGTCGAAGGATAAACTCATAAAGATCAAGGTGGAGAAGGTTGACAATATTCCTAAGTATCTCACAAAGTTTTTCCAATGTTAGGATGAACTGGAACTATGGGAATCATGATTTTTTATGATTTTTTGGTGATCTTGGCTCTCTTGGGACTTCTTAATATTTGGCACAATTAGCAAGACTCTGTCAATGGATGGGAAAAGATGCCAGATTGGGAACGACTGTGGTTGGATCTAGCACAGGAGGAGTTCAAGCAGAACACCAAAGATGGCTCTTCATATAAGCATGATGATGAAGAGGATTGTGCTTTGGATACCAAGGCAAGGAAAGGGAAGGGGAATAAATTCCACTCAAAATCCGAGTCTAAAGGCAAGAAGCTGGATTTTTCCAAGTTCAAGATTTTTCACTATCACGAACATGGGCATCTCGCCACTAACTACCCATAGAAAAATAAAAACAAGAAGGTTGTTGGAGCTATAGTTGGTGAGGCCCTTGCCTCGAAATTTTAACTTTATTTCTCCTTGATCACATTCTTGGTATCAAGCGCAATGGGATCGGTATGGTATCTTGATAGTAGTGCTTCCTTCCACATGACGGGAGATAAGGAGATTTTCAGTGGCTTGGAGGAGAAATATCTCCAGATGCATATAGAGATGGGAAAAAATGGATGATACAATGTGACCGACATTGGTACCATTACCTTTGAGAGGGAGTCAAGTAAACATTTTCTATTGGAAGATGTTATGCATGTTCCAGGTCTAAAGAAAAACTTGGTATCAGTTGCGATGTTGGAGGATAGAGGCTATGACGTTGTTTTCAACGATGGAAAATATTTCTTGTGACAGAAAACCACAGGTAAAGCCAAGAGGATAAATATTCGAGTCAATAATCTCTACAAGTTGGAGGTAGAAGGTTGCGCTGCCATGATGGGAAAAGCGGAAAAGGTGGTGAGTCAGAATGAGGGTGAATTATGGCATAGGCGACTGGGCCATCTTCATCATGGAGGTTTGAAATTCATGTAGCAAATATATACTGGAATTCCAATGGGAACACTTTCTCAGTTATATCATTGCAAGGGTTGCACCATGCGGAAGCATGTAAAGTCCACCTTTCATGAAAAGGAGAACCTTGCTTCGGTGATCCTGGAGAGAGTTCACATAGACGTGTGTGGACCATTCTCGGTTTCTTCAACAGAAAAAAAACATGTATTATGTTATTTTTGTTGATGAATTTTCTCGTAAATTCTGGATCTTTTTCATGCAGAAGAAGGATCAAACATTTTCAAATTTCTATGAGTTTAAGGCATTGGTTGAGAAAGAGTCGGGGAAGCAAGTGAAGGCTCTGTGGAGTGATAATGGTGTAGAATACATCTCGAATGAATTCAAATACTTCTGTAGCAAAGAAGGAATTCAAAGAGAACTCATAGCGCCTCATAACCCACAACAAAATGGGGTCGCGAAGAGGAAGAACATAATTATTGTGGGTATTACACGAGCGATGCTACATGTCAGGGCCTACCAATGCACTTGTGGGCAGAAGCATGCAACACTGTGTTTTATGTGCAAAACATTGTCCTCATAGGTTACTTGGTATGATTACACCCAAAGAAGCTTTTACTGGTAAGAAACGAGATGTTTCTCACTTTAATATTTTTGGCTCATATGTTTATGTGCATGTGACCAAGAACGCCAAGAAGAAGCTGAAGCCGACTGCTGAAGTTATGATATTTGCGGGGTACACAGAAACACCTCATAATTATCCTATGTATTTACCAAACAATCGAATGAATGTGGTGTGACAGGATATAAAATTCAATGAGGAGAAAGCCATGAATTTGTCGCTTGAGAGGGAGCTAGACTTACATGTGAAGGAGGAACTTTTGGTTCCTGAATATGAGTCTCTAGATGTGGATCAACCTCAGGAGGAGGTTCATGGAGTGGAGGAGTGCACTCACGTAGAGCTAAACATCAAAACTGGAAAAAGGCGTATCACAAAAGCTAAGAGGTTGAAGCTTAACACGACACAGAATGTAGGGGTCCCTACTTCACAGTGCAGATAGAGACAATCTCCTAACCGATTCACTGGATACATGGCTCTCATGAGAAAATTTATTGTGACTGAGCCATATTCCTTTGAGGAATTTGTGTAGGAGCCCACATGGGTAGATGCAATGGTGGAGGAGTATGAATCCATTGTCAAAAAAAGTGCTTGGGAAATTATTCAAATGCCAGTTGATAAATCAGTGGTAGGTTCAAGATGGATCTACAAGGTAAAGCAAGCTGTTGGTGGGAGTGTTGAGAAATACATGGCCAGATTTGTGGCTCGGGCCTTCTCACAGATCTAGGGGATTGATTATGAAGAAACCTTTACACCTGTCACACGGTATTCTTCCATAAGGACCATCCTTCCTCTCTCAGCGCAAATGGGTTGGCACATTCATCAGCTGGATGTGAAGACTGTGTTCCTTAATGGGATCATTGATGAATAAGTGTAAATTGAGTAGCCTGAATGTTTTGAGATCTTTAGCAGTGAGTCGCATGTGTGCAGACTCAAAATAACGTTGTATGGGCTGAAGCAAGCACCTCGTGCTTGGTACACTTGGACTGACAGCTATTTCACCAGACTTGGATTCACCAAGAGTGAGGTGTATGAAAACCTATACTAGATTTTGGTGGAGGGTAATATTTTAATCATTTTTCATTATGTTGATTATTTAATACTGACTGGTGATGAGCACCTGATACATTTATGCAAGGAGGACCTTGCAAAGGACCTTGAGATGAAGGATATGGTCCTCCTTCATTATTTCCTTGGATTGGAAATATGGCAGCGAGATGGTGAAATTTTTGTGTCTCAAGGCAAGTATGCAAGGGAGATACTGGATAAGTTTCGCTTGAAGGGCTGCAAACCCATGGATACTCCTCTTCCATGAAATTGGAGGAAAGAAGATGCTACATCTGGAGAGGTAGTGAATGCTACTATCTATCGACAGTTAGTGGGTTTGCTAATGTATTTAGTAAATACAAGACTAGACATATGCTATGCAGTGAACCAACTTAGTCAAGCGATGGTTAAGCTTACCAAGCTCTTTTGGAAGGCAGGCAAGCATGTCCTAAGATATCTTAGGGGAACATCTGAGTCTGGATTATGGTATAAATGGATGGATGAGGTGAAGTTGCATGGCTTCATGGATGCAGATTGGGCGGGCAGCGTAACGGACAAAAAGAGCACATCAGGAAGGGTCTTCAGTACCGGATCTACAGTTGCTTCTTCGTACAGCAGGAAACAAAGGTCTATGGCACTCAGTTCAGCGAAAGCAAAATACATGGCAACAAGTCAAGCTGCATGTGAGGCTATCTAGATGAGAAATATCCTGGTTGGTTTGTTTGGTTCTCATTTAGATCCTATAGTGATTCATTGTGATAATCAGAGTTGCATTAAAATCTCGATTAATCATGTGTTTCATGATAGATCTAAGCATATAGATATCCGGTATCATCATATAAAATATTGTGTGCAGCAAAAAATCATGTTGCTCCAGTACATGCCTACGAGGGATCAGGATGCAGATATTATAATGAAGGCGCTTACTAGGAGAAAATTAGAATACCATAGAGACAGGATCGGAGTGAAGGATAATCCCTTTATTGTTGAGAGAGAGTGTTGATATTCAATAAGATGATGATCCTAGTGAAATTTAAGCACCTACATCAGGTGGGGCCTGCAGTCTATTTTTAGGTGTATGTCTATTTTAAGAATGTTGAGAAAATTATATAGCAGGAGTCTATTTATAGATGGTTGAGCAAGTTATATTTATAGATGAGTTTCTATTTTTAGATGCATGGGCGAAATCTATTTATAGATCGCATGTCTAAAAATAGAATGCATGTCAGTTATTATTATCTCTTAATAATAATTGGAGAATAAATAATAATCTATTCTCTTGAAGCACTTTATTTTAGTTAACACATGTGGCAAACCAGTTGACTGAAGGAATTACGAGTTCTAAGGTTGGTTAGTGGGACATGCAAGTGGAATTAGTTGTAACTGAGTGACACAAATTTGTAACAAAGTTTGATGTATAGTTATGTGAGTTGTAAAGTAGTTAAACTCGGTTGTGCTAGTTGTAACTGGTTGTAAATAAAGATACACTAGTGAGAGATCAGTGAATTAAATATTAAATTAATTCACATGGAGTGATCTCACATGTAACTAAAGATTTAATATTGTTAAATACATGCATGTCAGATCTAGTGGAGACCCAGTTGAGAGATAGGTGAAAGGGACAATTTGACTATCTGTTGTGACATTAGTGGGTGCACTCATGCAACCACACATACATTGGAGATTCCAATGAGGATTGCGTAGTCAAGACAAGGCAGTATCTCATTCATTCATGGATTCTGATTAGTAGGGATTGCGCAGTGGAGGCAGGTTGTCAGGAGGCAGTAAATTGGTGCATGTATTTGTGAATTTTTGTATGACAGAGTGAGACGATTGTATATTATACTAAGAGCTCTTGGATTAGAGTTTTGTATGAGATTGTTTCATGATCCATGGTATATACATAATCTATGATAGTGAGGTTTTTAGCTTTATGCTTTCCCAATAAATACATCTATGTTATGTGTGAATGATCTTTCTTCAAGTGTTTGGAATTGGCGATTAAATTTCCGCAAATATTTTAGTAGAAGGATTTTGTATTTAACAGTGGCATATAATTGTTAGATCAGGAGAATCCAATAAATACATAATTGTATTAAAATTTATACACCATGAGTATATAAGCATTGAACTTTCTAAGTATGGAATCATGTAAAATCTAACTTTCTTTTCTTCATGCAAACTATGACTTGACGCTTTAACTAAACTTTTCGAACTTAACTTTAACATAAATTGAAATTTTTCTTTTCCTTCACTTAGCTTTTCTTGACAAGGAATTACCTTTTTAAATTTTACTCACTTGAGTTCTAATATTAGATTTAATTATACTTAACTTGCTTTCCCTCACTTAATTTAACTCTTCATACATTGAATGCATACCAGAGTACTTAATATTTCTATCAAGTGAAACAATTTTGATATATGACAAAGTTGTGATCAATGATTGTATATGAAATAGGAAATTTGGTGATAGGTTTGTATGAATTGTGTGCTCTTATCATTTAAATTGTTATACGAGACTAGAGTTCACTTGATTGTAACACATTTGAATATTTGACAACTGTTAGACCAGTTAGGTTGTTGATTCTATAAGATTAGTTTCATTCATATCATTCGCATATTGGTTATGTTAAGGCATAATTGTATGGAATTATTATCTGCATACTTCAATAAGTGTTAAACTTATGAATTGTAATGATCATGAAATATTAAAAGTGAGGTGTAGTATATAATCACATATTTTTAGATTAAGAAAATCGATGAGATGAAATGATTCAGATGCACCACAAACCTATAGTGATGGGCCATCTGGGTGCACTAAGTTAGTCTCCGATATGGGTGACTATAGGGGCTTGACAATGACTTTTTAGATTAAATTAAAGTTTATGCTAGAGTACTCTTTCAACCTCCTTCACAATTTCTTTACATATATCTCTATTAAGTGAGGAAGATAAACCATATAATCCTTATTCCCTAGTTTGAAATGATATCAATTACTAAAATTACTTTTTTTTTTAATAATGCATTCATGGTAATGATATCAATTACTAATATTACTTGGTTTCTTAATAATGCATTCATATTTTTCAAATTAAGATGCATCTATGGATGAAATTGTATTTTTTTTATTTTATTTCTTTATATATATATATATATATATATATATAGTATTTAATTTCTTGCAAATTTATATCAAAGTTTAGTTGAAGTAATTTAAAATTTTTCACATATTTAAAAAAAAACAATTTTACTTTATGGAATGTAACTCGTTTGACAATCACTTTATTATGAAGTATTATGTTAAAACATGAGATTCAAAGCTAAATCCCCTTGAGTGGCCAACCAAAAAATAATATTTTTTTATCTATTTATTTATTATATTTTTAGAATGTGGTTTAATAAAAAAAGAAAAATAAAATATAAAATAAATAAAATTGACATGATCAAATTTCATGTAGTTTGAATATCTATTTTGAAAAATTAAAAATATAACTATCCACTATTGGAATTTAAAGAATGAAAGTTTAAAATTCATATATGGAAGAATTTGTATTTTTTATTTTATTTCTTTATATATATATATATATATATATATATATATATATATAATTAAAAAAAAAATTATCGTTATATTGTATTTAATTTCTTGCAAATTTATATCAAAGTTTAGTTGAAGTAATTTAAAATTCTTCACATATTTAAAAAAATAAACAATTTTAGTTCATGGAATGTAAGTCATTTGGCAATCACCTTGTTATGAATTATTCCTAATGGTTTTGTCTTAATTGCTAATTGTCTTAAATGAGTTTCTTCTTAATTCTCATTGTCTTAAGTTGCCATTGTCCTAAAAATAAAGTTCTATATTAAAATATTTTTGTTTTTGTCTTAAATATAAAGTTTTGTCTTAAAATATTTTTGTCTCAAACTATTTTTGTCTTAAAATATTTTTGTTCCAAATTTCTTTTGTCTTAAATATAAAGTTTGTCTTAAAATATTTGTCTCAAACTGTTTTTGTCTTAAATATAAAGTTTTGTCTTAAATTGTTTTTGCCTTAAAATATTTTTGTCTTAAATTGTTTGTCATAAATATAAAGTTTTGTCTTAAACTATTTTTGTGTGGCATTGCTTTTATTTTAAATTTTATATTTAAGACAATTCAATCGATATTAAATTTTAATATAAAATAACTAAAATAAAAAATGACTTTATAAGACAAGATTTCTTTTATCCAGACCATTTTAAAATAATTTCAAAATATTAAAATATTTAATAAATACAAATATAAGTTAATTTATATTTACAGCTAATATTTTATTAACAATATCAACGAAAACCCTTACCATATGGAAACTACGTTTTTAGACCATTCTTTCGTTCGTGTGGCCAGAAAAGACAGCCCAGTTTCTTGTTGCGTGTTGGAAAGATATTTTTCAGCGCCTGTACCAATTTCATCCATTTCATGTCTTCACAACTCATAAAGTCAATTTTACATTGTTAAGAAAATTGATGGATGATTGAAAAAAAGTTATTTTATTATTTTATTTTTCTGTTTGAAATTTTAACTGCGGGATTTGATTTTCGTTAAATTATAATTTATTGTTTTCTGAACTGTATTTTTAATATAAATAGATTTTAAGACATTTGAATTTTGCCTGTCATCCAATTCAAATATACAAATCCCACATTTCAGCCAAAATTAATTTAAAAAACAAAATAAGAAAGCACTAGATTACATAACTAATTCACTGTCAAAAACAAATATTATGATATTAAAAAGTATTTGCAATAGCTACACATTTTTGAAATCAAAGAGAAATTGGAGAATCTCCCTGGAACGCTGGCATTTAAGAGCCTATATCAGACACGATGGAAACAGGCCAACTTTATTAAAAGGGAAATTGGAGAATCTCCACTGGTATCCTGGCATTTACGAACCTTAATATAACATGACGAGAAGTAGCCAAATTTATAAACAACGTATATACCTGAAGGCTGAATGCCTCTCTGACTCTTTATCGATTAAATTATCTGATTCCAAGACCGCTGCCTAAGGCCAATAGACATTGTTGGATTCGAAGTCTGACACAAAAATTCGAGAGAGAAATGGGCCTCGGAGAGAGGGCAATATGTTGAGCCTTATTAATATTTGCTTTGATCGCACATTGTTATTTTCATTTCCCTGTCGAATACCATCGTCCATCCATTGCTGTTTGCTCCCTTAATATAAACGTGAGAGGATTCTGGTGTCCAGATCAGATTAGGTCCACACCATTCTGGAGTCCCTGGCCCTTCCCTTCCTTTAACCTGTTGGAATTTCTGAGTATTCCAGAACACACGCGAAGAATAAAACAAATTCTCCTTGTAACACACAGAACACACAACCAAAATTTGACTTTCTTAGACAGAGATTCACAAACTAGAATTATTTCATTAAAAAAAAATCTATTACAAAATAGTCACAAATTAGAACTATCTCAATAAAAAAAATCTATTACAAAATGGTTCTTCCTCTATCAAAAGGATTTACAAAAAGTGTGAAACTACTACAATACACAGTGTCCATCAAAACTCCTCTCTCTGTCTTTCACAAAAAATACACACTCAGTACTTACAAAAAGACTATGTTTTTCTCACAGTTAAAAACAACACATAGTGTATTTCTTCTCACTGCTATTTCGTATTCAACATTACAAATAAACCTTTTGACTATTCTTTTATATGGAGCAGCGTTGACTAATAAAAAATATTGGAATATGTATTATAAACTTTGAAAAAAAATTATAATATATATATTAGTCGAATATATATTTATGGTTCCAAAGTCAAAAGACTTTTTCATTATAATAAAACATAACAAAAACATTACAATAAGGTTTGAAACCTTAAAACCATCTGCGGTAACATAAAATTTTTAAGCAAAGTATATAGGCCATAGGTTCGGATTTCAAACAAACATTAAACAAAATTGCAATGGATTTTGCGTACCAATTTGCCTCTATGCCAGCAAGCCCAAAATCTGCCCGATCAGCCTCTCATTGGTTGGAGATGGAGCTCGCCGGAACTCAAACAAAACATAAACCAAACTTCATGAAATTATCACGTACCCCTTTGGCTCCATGACATCATGCAAAAAACCTAGTCCATGTAGCTCTTGTTGTGCTGGCAGTGGGACAGGCTTCTTTCAATGGTGTAGCGGCTCAAACGAACACGATAGCTTTCTATTGGTTGTTGGATGGTGATGTGGGCTATGAGCTCCACATCTCCGTGACCCATTCTAAAACTTTAAAAAAAAAAAAAAATTTGCCACGTAAAGGACAAGACTTATGTTGGTTGGTTGGTGGGTTTTAAATCCGATAAGACAGTTATCCAAAAACCTGTTTGTTGCGTGGTTTGAACCACGAAAAACATAAATTCAAAATGGGCGGCTGCCATTAAACAAAAATGCCTTTGTAGGCTTCATTAAAACCAAGGTTAAATACAACAGTGGTGTGCACTCAACACACAAACATTCTGCCCCTGCTGTACTCCTCTTTTTCACTGTGCAGGGTAGGAGTTGAATTTAAAAATTCAACACTCCCTCTTAAATTCAACTTCTTGGTTTTCGGTCATACCCATGCATTTCCTCAAATAATCAAAATTCTTTTGCCCGAATGGCTTTGTTAGAATGTTTGCAAACTTCTCTTCTATTCTGCAATGTTTCATAACAATTTCTCTATTGTTCACTAACTCCCTGATGTAGTGAAACTTGGCATCAATGTGTTTTGTTGTTTTGTGAAACACTGAATTATTTGACAATGCTATAGTCGAGCTATTGTCACAATAAATAGTTGTGTCTTTTACCTGTTCATGACACAAACTCCTCAACATTCTTCTCATCCAAACTGCTAGACATGTTGCTGCTGTAGCTGCCACATACTTTGCTTCTGTTGTAGATAAAGCCACAATTGGTTGTTTCTTATAATCCCATGGAAGGGCTCCTAAACCCATATGAAAAACATAACCAGAGGTGATTTTCCGATCATCTATACTTCCAGCACAATCACTTTCAATATATCCAATCAATTCAAATTTTTTTGAAGTGGTATATAAAATTCCATACCTCTTTGTTCCTTCCACATACCTCAGAATTATTTTTGCTACTTGCCAATGTGCCTCCTTTGGCCTTTCCATAAATCTGGAAATTAAGCTCACATCATGCATAATATCAGGCCTAGTTGCAGTCAAATACATGAGGCTACCAACTATGCTCTTGTACAAACTAGGATCAAAATTGTTGTTGCTATCCTCTTTGCTGAGATTCAATCCCATCACTGTAGGAGTAATTGCTGCCTTGCAATTTTGCATGTTAAATCTTTTCAAAACTTCATTTACATATTTAGCTTGAGAAATAAAAATTTTATTTTCATTTTGCTCTACTTCTATTCTTAAGAAGTATTTCAGCAATCCCATATCAGTCATCTCAAATTCATCCTTCATGACTGATTTACAATTCTCAATGAGGTAAGAATCATTACCTGTGAATATCATATCATCAACATATAAAACAAGAATCAACATGTTGCCATCTTTCTCGTTAATGTATAATGTGGTTTCTCCTTCACATTTTTCAAACCCATTTTGTAGTAGATAAGAATCTATCCTGCTGTACCATGCTCTTGGTGCTTGTTTCAGCCCATAAAGAGCTTTCTTCAATCTGCAAAATTTGTCCTCTTGGCCCTTTTTCTCATAGTGCAGAGGTTGTTCAACATAAACCTCTTCCATCAATACTTCATTTAGGAATGTTGATTTCACATATATTTGGTAAACCTTCCACTTTTGTTGCGCTGCTATGGACAACACTGCTCTCATTGTTTCCATTCTTACAACCGGTGCAAATGTTTTTTCATAATCTCTTCCTTGTTGCTGCTTATAGCCTTTGACAACAACTTTGGCCTTGTGCCTTTCATTCTTACCTTCAGCATTGCTCTTGATTTTGTAAACCCATTTCACTCGAATAACTTCTTTGCCTTTTGGGAGATCAATCAATTCCCATCTTTTATTTTTCTCTATGGCATTCATTTCTTCATCCATAACATCTATCCATTTCTTATATTTTACAGCTTCTTCAAAATGAATAGGATAATAAACATGAAAATACAATAGAAATAAATGGTTCATACCTTCATTTGATACCTCTTGCTCATAAATATCATTCAAATTTCTAAATCTGGTTCTTCTTTCACTTGGTGTACTTGTGCTTGTAGAAGCACTCAAATTTGTTCCTTATGGTGTGCTTGGAGAAGCACTGTTATCACTTCTCAAGGGTGTTCTAATACCTGGTTGTGGTGTCCCTTGTTGTCCTTGTGTTGGTGAAGGTGGTGCTACTAATGATAGACGTATTTCAGCCATCTCATCTTCATTATCATCATGAGACAAACAACTCTTCACATTGACTATTTTCTCAATGCTTCCATCCCAAGCTTCTTCTTCAATGAAATGAACATCTCTGCTTATAAAAAACTTCTTGGTGGATGGATTATACTTGGATTCTTCAATGTATCCAATAAAAATGCAATTCTCCTCCTGATTTTCCAACTTCTTCCTTAGCTGATCTGGAATGTGTGCATAAGTCACACAACAAAAAACTCTCATGTGGGTGACACCTTGTTTTATGCCACTCCATGCTTCTTCCGGAACTTTGTTCATTACAGCTTTGGTTGCGCATCTATTCAAGATGTATGTTTCACAATGTACAGCTTTAGCCCAATACTCATTTGGCAACTATTTTTCCTTTAACATACTTCTTACCATATCCATGATGGTTCTATTTTTCCTTTCAACAACTCCATTTTGCTGCGGTGTGTATTTTGGTGTAAATTGTTTGTGTATTCCATTTTCTCTGCAAAAACATAGAAATTCTTTTGAGACATACTCACCTCCTCTATCAGTGTTTAAAACTTTTATGTGCTGTCCACTTTGGTTCTCAACAAGTTCCTTAAAGTGGAAAAATTTCTCAAACATTTCACTTTTATATTTCAAGAAATAAACCCAGGTTTTTCTTGTGTAATCATCAATAAAAGTCAGCATATAGTGGTTGCTTGCTAGTGATGGTGTTTGTATTGGTCCACACAAATCTGAATGGAAAATTTCTAATGGTGCCTTTGCCCTTATGCTCTTTCCTGATGCAAATCTTTCTCTTTGTTGTTTGCCCAAGATGCAGCCTTCACATAGGCTGTCCAGTTTCTCAATCAATGGTAATCCCTTTTCCATTCCTTTCCTATGCAAAAAATTCAGTCCTGCAAAGTTGAGATGTCCAAATATCAAATTCCATAACCAATTTTCATCTTTTGCTTCTCTTTGGAATGTCTCTTATGTCACTACTGCCATTTCATCTCCTTTCTTCAAATATGCTCTCAACTTGAGAGGGAACATTCTGTTCTTTGTCATCTTCACTTGTGCAATGCATTGTTTTCTTGGTGGTTTATCCATGATGGTACATACATCATATTTAAAGAAAACATTGTACCCATTTTGAATGAGCTGTCCAGTGCTCAAGAGGTTACACTTCATACCAGGCACAAAATACATCTGATATTGATCTTCCTTCTCCTTTCTTTGTCAAAAAATTCACTCTACCTTTTCTTGTGATAGAGACCTTACTGTCTGTCCCCAATGTTAATTGAGACTTTACATTTTCATCTAGCATGGAAAACATGCAAATGTTTCTAGTCATATGGTTACTACATTCTGAATCTAGAAACCATATATCTTCATTCTTCTCTTCTTCAACCATATAACATTCTAAAAACAACTTATCTTGACTGATATTTTCTTTTGTAAAATTAGCACTGAGTCTATTACTCATGTCACTCTGTTTCTTCCTACATTCATTGACATAATTGCGATACTTCTTACTGTAATGACATTGGACTTGAGATTTATCATACCTTTGTCCATGTGCTTGATTTTTTCCACCTTGCTGGCTGCTACCTTGGCCTTGGTTCTGATTTTGATAGCTACCCCTACCATTTGCAGGGTTGTTTCTTCCTCCTCTATTCTAGCTTCTGCCTCTTCCTTTTCCTCTATAGTTTCCTCTACCTTGACCTCTTCCTATTCCAAATGACATTTGGGTCTTAAAGGCATGCTCCAAATATGAGTTTGATATTCTTCCCAATCTCTGTTCATGAGTCATCAGTGATGCATGAAGCTCATCAACTGTAAACTTTGTGAGATCATTTGTCTCTTCAATGGCTGTGACTATCACATCAAAATTTGAGGGTAAGCTCCTCAATATTTTCTACACAATCCTTCTTTCTTCAAGTGTCTCTCCATGAGACCTTATCTGGGTAACCATCCCAACCACATGTGTGAAGAATGAGTCTATGTTATCAGAGTTTTTCATAGAGAGAGTTTCAAAGTCTCTCCTCAGAAATTGTAGCTTTGTTGTCTTCACCTTCTCCATAACTTGATAAGAAATATGGAGGGTATCCCATGCATCCTTGGACCTCTTAGCTATTGCTATCATGGAAACACACTCTCATCCACTGCTTGATAGAGATAGAAGAGGGCTTTTGAGTCCTTCTTCCTATTGCTCTTCAACAAATCCTTCTCTACCTGTGTCAAGGCATTAAAAGCATTTTCATCTACTGGTTACTCAAAACCATCTTCAACAAGCTCCCATAAGTCTTGAGAGGCAAACAGGGCTCTCATGGTGATTGCCCAATAGTCATAGTTCTTCACATTAAACTATGGGAGCTGAGTATTTCTAATATTCATGCTTGTGCTGGCTCCTGCCATAGCTAGCACACTGAACAATGCTTTTAAACTTGACTGTGTTTTTAAACAAATTGTCTCTCTGCTTAAGAGACAAAATCTATCTTCAAAAAAGACTTCTCTGGACTGCACTTTTTAAACAAACTCAAAACTTTTTTTTTTAGAAATACATGGAATTTTGCTGAGCCTTCACTCTGCTGGAGAACTGCTTCAACAACTCCTTCCTTCAGCTTCTTTTACAAACTACAAAGAGCTTGGAATAGATTTGATACCATGTTGGAATTTATGAGTATTCTAGAACACATAGGGAGAATAAAAGAATTCTCCTTGTAACATAGAGAAATCACAACCAAAATTTGACTTTTCTGGACAGAGATTCACAAACTGTAACTATTTCTTTAAAAAAAAATCTATTACAAAATGGTTCTTCCTCTATCAGAGCGATTTACAAAAGGTGTGGAACTGCTGCAACACACAGTGTCCTTCAAAACCTCTCTCTATATCCTTCACAAAAAACGCACAATCAGTTCTTACAAAATGACTCTGTTTTGCTTAATGTATATTTGCCTGTGGACATACAGTTAAAACAATACATAGACAATGTATTTCTTCTCACTCCTATTTCGTATTTAGCATTAAAAATAATCCTTCGGGCTTTACTTTTATATGGATTAGCATTGAATAATAAAAAATATTGGAATATATATTATAAACTTTGAAATTTTTCTATAATATATATATTAGTCGAATATATAATTATGGTTCCAAAGTCAAAAGACCTTTTCATTCTCGACGTTTATAATAAAACATAAAAGAAACATTACAATAAGGTTTCAAACCTTAAAACCATCCACCGTAACATAAATTTTTTAACCAAAGTATATAGGAAATAGGCCCAGATTTCAAACAAACATTAAAACAAATTGCAATGGATTTCGCATACCAATTTTCCCTTACATTAGCAAGCCCAAAATCTCCGAGATCAGCCTCCCATTGGCTAGATATGGGGCCTGCCGGAACTCAAACAAAATATAAACCAAACATCATGAAATTATCACGTAGCACTTTGGCTCCCATGACGTCATGCCAAAAACCTGGTCCATGTAGCTCCTGTTGCGCTGGTAGTGGGACTAGCTTCTTTCAATGGTGTAGTGGCTCAAACGAACATGATAGCTTTCTATTGGTCATTGGATGGTGACGTGGACTATGAGCTCCACACATCTGTGGCCCATTCAAAAACTTCAAAAAAAAAATGCCGCGTAAAGGAAAAGACTTCCATTGGTTGGTTGGTGGGTTTTAAACTCGATAAGACAGTTATCCAAAAACATTTTTGTTGTGTGGTTTGAACCACGAAAAACATAAATGAAAAATTGGTTGTTGTCATTAAACAAGAACGCCTTTGCAGGCATCATTAAAACTGATGTTAAATGCAACGGTGGTGTGCACTCAACACACAAACATTTTGCCCCTATTTTACTCATCTTTTTCACTGTGCATGGCAGGAGTTGAATTTAAAAATTCGACACTCCCTCTTAAATTCAACTTCTGGGTTTTCTGTCATACCCATGCCTTTCCTCAAATAATCAAAATTATTTTTCCCCAATGGATTTGTTAGAATGTTTTCATATAGCTCCTTTGTTCTGCAATGTTTCAGAACAATTTCTCCATTGTTCACTAGCTCACTGATGTAGTGAAACTTGGCATCAATGTGTTTCATTCTCTTGTGGAACACTAAATTCTTTGAAAATGCTATAACTGAGTTATTGTCACAATAAATAGTTGTGTCTTTTACATGTTCATGACACAAACTCCTCAACATTCTTCTCATCCAAACTACTTGACATGTTGTTGTTGTAGCTACCACATACTCTGATTCTGTTGTAGATAAAGCCACAATTGGTTGTTTCTTAGAAGCCCATTAAATGGCTCCTGAACCCATATGAATAACATAAGAAGAGGTGATTTTCTGGTCATCTATACTTCCAGCCCAATCACTGTCAGTATATCCAATCAATTCAGAATTTTCTGAAGTGGTATATAAAATTCCATACCTCTTTGTTCCTTTCACATAACTCAGAATTCTTTTTTCTGCTTGCCAATGTGCAACCTTTGGCATTTCTATAAATATGGAAACTAATATCACAACATGCATAATATCAGGCCTAGTTGCGGTCAAATACATGAGGCTGCCAATTATACTCTTGTACAAAGTAGGATCAAAATCCTTATTGTTATCCTCTTCGCTGAATTTCAATCCCATCATTGTAGGAGTAATTGTTGCCTTGCAATCCTGCATGTTAAATCTTTTCAAAACTTCATTTACATATTTAGCTCGAGAAATAAAAATTTTATTTTCATTTTTCTCTACTTCTATTCCTAAAAATTATTTGAGCAATCCCATATTAGTCATCTCAAATTCATCCTTCATGACTGATTTAAAATTCCCAATGAGGTAAAAATCATTACCTTTGAAGATCACATCATCAACATATAAAAAAACAATTAGCATCTTACCATATTTCTCTTTCATGTGGGTTCTCCTTCACATGTTTCAAACCCATTTTCCAGTAGATAGGAATCTATCCTATTGTTCCATGCTCTTGATGCTTGTTTCAGCCCATAAATATCTTTCTTCAATCTACAAACTTTGTGCCCTTGGCCCTTTTCTCGTAGCCCAGAGATTGTTCAACATAAACCTCTTCCATAAATACTTCATTTAGGAATGATGATTTCACATCAATTTGGTAAACCTTCCACTTGTGTTGTGCTGCTATGGACAACACTACTCTAACTATTTCCATTCTTGCAACTGGTGCAAATGTTTCTTCATAATTTCTTCCTTGTTGCTGCTTATAGCCTTTGACAACAAGTCTGGCCTTGTCCCTTTCAATCTTACCTTCATCATTACTCTTGGTTTTGTAAACCCATTTCACTCCAATAACTTCTTTTCCTTTTGGGAGATCAATCAATTCCCATGTTTTATTTTTCTCTATGGCATTCATTTCTTCATCCATAGCATCTATCCATTTCTTATCTTTTATAGCTTCTTCAAAATGAATAGGATCGTCAATATGAAAATAAAATGAAAATAGAGAGTTCATACCTTCATTTTCTTCCTCTTACTCATAAATATCATTCAAATTTCTGAATCTGGTTCCTCGTTCACTTGGTGTACTTGTGCTTGTAGAAGCACTCAAATCTGCTCCTTGTGGTGTGCTTGGAGAAACACGCTTATCACTTCTAAAGGGTGTTCTCATACCTGTTTGTGGTGTCCCTTGCTGTTCTTGTGTTGGTGGAGGTGGTGCTATTAATGACGGATGTATTTCAGCCATCTCATCCTCATTATCGTCATGAGACAAATAGCTCTTCAGATTTACTGTTTTCTCAATGCTTCGATCCCAAGCTTCTTCTTCAATGAATTGAAAATCTCTGCTTATAAAAAATTTCTTGGTGGATGGGGTATACAACCTGTATGCCTTGGATTCTTCACTATATCAAATAAAAGTGTACTTCTCCCGCTTACTATCTAACTTCTTCCTCAACTGATCTGAAATGTGTGGATAAGCCATAAAACCAAAAAATCTCTTGTGGGTGACACCTTGTTTTATGCCACTCCATGCTTCTTCCGGAACTCTGTTCATTACAGATTTGGTTGGGCATCTATTCAAGATGTATGTTGCAAAATGTATAGCTTCAGCCCAATACTCATTTGGCAATTTTTTTTCCTTCAGCATACTTCTTACCATGTCCGTGATGGTTCTATTTTTCCTTTTAGCAACTCCATTTTGCTGCAGTGTGTACCTTGCTGTAATTTTTTTGTGTATGCCACTTTCTCTGCAAAAACAAAGAAATTATTTTGAGATATACTCACCTCCTCTATCAGTTCTTAAGAATTTTATGTGCTGCCCACTTTGGTTCTCAACAAGTGCCTTAAAGTGGCAGAATTTTTCAAACACTTCGCTTTTATAATTCAAGAAATAAACCCAAGTTTTTCTTGTGTAATCATCAATAAAATTCAGCATATAGTGGTTCCTTAGTAGTGATGGTGTTTGCATTGGTCCACACAAATCTGAATGGAAAATTTCTAATGGTTTCTTTGCCCTTATGATCTTTCCTGATGGAAAGCTTTCTCTGTGTTGTTTTCCCAAGATGCGGCCTTCACATAGGTTGTCTGGTTTCTCAATCAATGGTAATCTGTTTACCATTCCTTTTCTATGCAACAAATTTAGTCCTCCAAAGTTGAGCTGTCCAAATCTCAAATGCCATAACCAATTTTCATCTTTTGATTCTCTTTGGAATGTCTCTTATGTCACTATTGCCATTTTAGCTCATTTCCTCAAATCTGCTCTCATCTTGAGAGGGAACATTCTATTCCTTTCCATCTTCACTTGTGCAATACATTGCTTGTTTGGTGGTTTATCCATGATGGTGCATACATCATCTTCAAAGAAAAAACTGTACCCCTTTTGAATGAGTTGTCCAATGATCAAGGGGTTACACTTCATACCAAGCACATAGTATACATCTAATATGGATCTTCCTTCTCCTTTTTTTCTCAAAACATTCACTCAGCCTTTTCCCATGACAGAGACCTTACTGTCTATCCCCAATGTTAGTTGAGACTTTACATTTTCATCTAACATGGAAAACATGGAAATGTTTCCAATCATATGGTTGATACATTCTGAATCTAGAAACCATATGTCTTCATTGTTCTCTCCTTCATCCATATTACATGCTAAAAAAAACTTATCTTTGCTGATATTTTATTTTGTAAAATTAGCACTTGGTATATTACCCATGTCACTCTGTTTCTTCCTACATTCATTGGCATAATGGCCATAATTCCTAAAATAATTACTTTGGAATTTGGATTTATCATACCTTTGTCCATGTGCTTGATTTTGTCCACCTTGATGGCTACTGCCTTGGCCTTGGTTCTGATTTTGATTGCTGCCCCTTCCATTTGCACGGTTGTTTCTTCCTCTTCTGTTTTGGCTTCTACCTCTTCCTTTTCCTCTGTAGTTTCCTTTGCCTTGACCTCTTCCTTTTCAAAAGTACATTTGGGTCTTGAAGAAATGCTCCAAATATGATTTTGCTATTCTTCTCGATCTTTGTTCATGAGTCATTAGTGATGCATGAAGCTCATCAACTGTAAAATTTGTGAGATCATTTGTTTCTTCAATGGTTGTGACTATCACATCAAACCTTGAGGGTAAGCTCCTCAATATTTCCTCCACAATCCATCTTTCTTCAAGTGTCTCTCCATGAGACCTTATCTGGGTAACCAACCAAATCACATGTGTGAAGAATGAGTCTATGTTATCAGACTCTTTCATACAGAGAGTTTCAAAGTCTCTCCTCAGAAATTGTAGCTTTCCTATCTTCACCTTGTCCATACCTTGATAGGCAATATGGACGGTATCCCATGCATCCTTAGACCTCTTAGCTACTGTTATCCTTGGAAACACACTCTCATGCACTTCTTGATAGAGAGAGCTTTTGAGTCCTTCTTCCTATTTCTCTTCAAGAAATCCTTCTCTGCCTGTGTCAAGGCATTAAAAGAATTTTCATCTGCTAGTTCTTCAAAACCATCTTCAACAAGCTCCCATAAGTCTTGAGAGGCAAACAGGGCTCTCAGGGTGACTGACCAATAGTCATAGTTCTTCCCATTAAACTGTGGGAGTTGAGTATTTCCAATACTCATGCTTGTGTTGGCTCTTGCCACGACTAGCAGACTGAACTATGCTTTTAAACATGATTGTGTTTTTAAACAAAATGTCTTTCTGCTTAAGAGACAAACTCTGTCTTCAAAAGGGACTTCTATGGACTACACTTTTTAAACAAACTCAAAACTCTGTTTTTGAGAAATACCTAGACTTTTGTTGAGCCTTCACACTGCTGGAGAATTGCTTCAACAACTCCTTCCTTCAGCTTTTTTGAAAAACTTCAAAGAGCCTGGAATAGCTTTGATACCATGTTGGAATTTCTGAGTATTCCATAACACACATGGAGAATAAAACAATTCTCCTTGTAACACAAAGAACACACAACCAAAATTTGACTTTGCTAGATATAGATTCACAAACTGGAACTATTTCATTAAAAAAAAACCTATTGAAAAATTATTCTTCCTCTATCAGAGGGATTTACAAAAGGTGTGGAACTGCTACAACACACAGTGTCCTTCAAAACCTCTCTCTATGTCTTTCACAAAAAACGCACACTCAGTGCTTACAAGATGAATCTGTTTTTCTCACCGTATATTTGTCTGCAGAGATACAGTTAAAAACAATACATAGGCAGTGTATTTCTTCTCACTGTTGTTTCGTATTCAACATTACAAATAAGCCTTCAGGCTATACTTTTATATGGAGCAACATTGACTAATAAAAAATATTGGAATATATATTATAAACTTTGAAGAAATTTTATAATATATATATTAGTCGAATATATATTTATGGTTCCAAAGTCAACAGACTTTTTCATTCTCGGCGTTTATAATAAAACATAACAAAAAAATTACAATAAGGTTTCAAACCTTAAAACCATCCACCGTAACATAAAAATTTTAACCAAAGTATACAGGCCATAGGCCCGGATTTCAAACAAACATTAAAGAAAATCGCAATGGATTTCGCGTACCAATTTTCCCTTACTTCAGCAAGCCCAAAATCCGCGCGATCGGCCTCCCATTAGCTGGAGATGGGGCCCGCTGGAACTCAAGCAAAATATAAACCAAACTTCATGAAATCATCGCGTACCACTTTGGCTCCGTGACGTCATGCGAAAAACCTATGCAATACAACCTGATTGGTCCATGTAGATCCTATTGTGCTGGTAGTAGGATAAGCTTCTTTCAATGGTGTAGCAGCTCAAATGAACGTGATAGATTTCTATTGGTCATGGATGGTTACGTGGGCTATGAGCTCCACACCTCCATGGCCCATTCAAAAAATTCAAAAAAAAAATTTCGCGTAAAGGACAAGACTTCCGTTGGTTGGTTGGTGGGTTTTAAACCCGATAAGACAGTTATCAAAAAACTTGTTTGTTGCGTGGTTTGAACCATGAAAAACATAAATTCAAAATGGGCTGTTGCCATTAAACAAGAACACCTTTGCAGGCTTCATTAAAACCAGTGTTAAATACAACGACGGTGTGCACTCAACACACAAACATTCTGCCCCTACTGTACTACTCTTTTTCACTATGCATGGCAGGAGTTGTATTTAAAAATTCAACATAGCCTCCAAAAGAAACTACAATGGAAACAAGGACTATAAACTATTAAAAGCACTTGCCCATCACTTCCACCTAATTCAAACCGTTTTGGTAGCCTGTCACATGAGCAAACCCGAGGGAATCTAATTTCTTACCAACGCCTCTCTGCAATATTGAATGCTATCATGCTACTAATGCTCAACCAGTAAAGTTTACCTATAGTGAAGACACCCTTTCCGCTAGGCCAAATGGCCAGTGGGACTAACATGGCAACCCTAGTCCATGCATTAGATTCTGAATCATAATTCTCCATCACGAAACTATTGTGAGCTTCTTGTTCGCATTTAAAATTGTTTACCCCGAGCACAAAAGTGCAACACCTCTTGGTAGCGTTAAAATCCATGGCAGTGAAGTTCCATCGAAGAAGTTGAGGAGGAGGTAGGGGTCTACGAGACACTGTAGGTAAATTTACTATACAAAGATCCAATATATTTCCTCTCTTGTGAGAATAGTAGATATTCCAGCAGACATCCACAATGACGACATCAGTAGGCAAATTAGGTTTGTAAATGTTCATGTCTGAAGTATCGCCTCATAAATATTCTATCACCCAAGTTCTCGTAATACGATGTCTTTCCCAGTCCAGCTAAAGAAAAAGTCCCAGGAAGGAGTGCACCAAAAAATTTAAAATGATTCTATGTCGGGCATCCAGAGAAGAAAGCAATTCATTCCATTGTTGCGAAAGGGTCCTCATTTTGGCACAAACACATGTTGGAATTTAATTCCAACTGCACATAGAGCAGAGATGGGAAAATTAAAGTCTCATGGAAAATCTGAAGGACTACGGGAGCAGTAAATCCCCAGTTCTGATCTTCACGAAACCATAGTCACCTCCCACCTTAACCCTTCACCCACCAGCAATAAATTCGGCACCAACTTTTTTTTTTTTACTTGGATCGAGTTTGTAGTCAGCAACACATTCCAGGGGGCAGAAGGTATGAGGAGCCAAAGGGGAAGATGACCCACAGGAGATGGTGATGCCATCACTTCTTCAAATCAACTAAAAGTCATTCCAGGGGGTAAGAGAGCTGGAGAAAATGTTTTCCAAGCACCCCATGGAAAGTATAATGGAATTTGTTTTTAATTTTTTTATTATTTACATTTTACCGTGACACATTTTGATTTTTAACTTTGGTTTATGTTTTTATAAGAGCCGCAACATAAGTTTTATGTTTGTTTTAAAGTTTGGTTATATATTTTGATATATATATATATTATAAATATGGAACATTTATAATATATATTTATATATAATTTAATATGTCGTGCATATAAAAAAAGAGAGTGTGGATTTGTATTAAAAGAAACAGAGAGCATTACAACAGTGTATTGTGAAAAAACCCGAAGGCAGAAAAGATAGAGAGATGAAGACTATGTGTGTAGCAGTGAAAAAGGCAGAGAGAAGAATTTGAACAGCACTGTATGTGTAGCAGTTAGAAAAGTAATTTTTTTTTGTAAATATATAACGTTGTAGTTCTGAAGATCTCATTTTGTAATAGTCAAGTTTTTATTAATGAAATATATGTTCTGCACATCTTTGTCCGCATTTTAATTAAATCTCTGTGTTGAGTTGAGGAATTTTATTTCTTCTGTGTGTTAATGAATTTTTCAGAAATTCCAACATGGTATCAGAGCTAGTCCAGGCTCTTTGAAGTTTGTCAAAGGAGCTAAAGGAAGGAGTTGTTGAAGCAATTCTCCAACATCGTGAAGGCTCAACAACGTCCAGGTATTTTACATAAACAGAGTTTGTTTTGTGTTTGCTTTAAAATACATTCTAGAGAACTATAAGAAGGAAGTTTTTTTTTAGAAACAGAGTTTATTTCTCAGCAAAGGAAGAGTTTTTTTGAAACACAATCAAGTTTTTATTGCATAGTTCTGTGTGCTAGCCATGTCGGGAGCTAGAACAAGCACGAGTATAGGAAATACTCAACTCCCATAGTTCAATGGGAAGAACTATGACTATTGGGAAATCACCATGAGAGCCCTATTTGCCTCTCAATATTTATGGGAGCTAGTTGAAGATGGTTTAGAAGAACCAATAGATGAACAAGTGTTTAATGCCTTAACACAAGCAGAGAAGGATTTGTTGAAGAGTAATAGGAATAAGGACTCAAAAGCCCTCTTCTGTCTCTATCAAGTAGTGCATGAAAGTGTATTCCCCAAGATAGCAGCAACTAAGAGGTCAAAGGATGCATGGGATACCCTCTAGACTGCTTATCAAGGTATGGAGAAGGGAAAGACAACAAAGCTACAATTGTTGAGGAGAGACTTTGAAACTCTCTATATGAAAGAGTCTGATAACATAGACTCATTCTTCACACATGTGGTTTGGTTGGTTACCCAGATAAGGTCTCATGGAGAGACACTTGAAGAAATAAGGATAGTGGAGAAAATATTGAGGAGCTTACCCTCAAGATTTGATGCCATAGTAATGGCAATAGAAGAGACCAAGGATCTCTCAAAGTTTTTAGTAGATGAGCTTCATGCATCATTGATGACACATGAACAAATATTGAGCAGAACTGCAGACTCATATTTGGAGCATGCCTTCAAGACCCAAATGTACTTTGGAAGAGGAAGAGGTCAAGACAAGGGAAACTACAGAGGAAAAGAAAGAGGAAGAAGCCAGAACTAAAGAGGAAAAAGCAACCCAGTAAATACAAATGGAAGGGGCAACAATCAAAATCAAAACCAAGGCCAAGGCAGCAGCCAACAAGGTGGACAAAATCAAGCACATGGACAAAGGTATGATAAATCCCAAGTCCAATGTCATTATTGTAAGAAGTATGGCCATTATGCCAATGAATGTAGGAAGAAATAGAGTGACATGGGTAATAGACCCAGTGCTAATTTTACTAAAGAAAATATCTGTCAAGAAAAAATAGTTTTAGCATGTAATATGGCTGAAAAAAAGAGTGAAGATATATGTTTTCTAGATTAGGGATGTAGCAACCATATGACTGGAAAAATTTCCATGTTTTCCATGTTTGATGAAAATTTAAAGTCTCAAGTAACATTGGGGACAGACAGTAAAGTCTCTGTCATGGGAAAAGGTAGAGTAAGCGTATTGACAAAGAAGGGAGAAAGTAAAACCATATCAGATGTTTATTATGTGCCTGGCATGAAGTGTAACTTCTTGAGAATTGGACAACTCATTCAAAATGGGTACAATGTTTTATTTGAAGATGATGTATGCACCATCATGGATAAACCACCAAGTAATAAATGCATTGCACAAGTGAAGATGAAAAGGAACATAACGTTCCCTCTCAAGATGACACAAGAGACATTCCAAGAGAATCCAAGGATGAAAATTGGTTATGGCACTTGAGATTTGGACATCTCAACTTTGGAGGTCTGAATTTGTTGCATAGGAAAGGAATGGTAAGGGGATTACCACTGATTGAAAAACCGGACAGCCTATGTGAAGGCTGCATCTTGGGCAAACAACACAGAGAAAACTTTCGATCAGGAAAGAGCATAAGGGTAAAGGCACCCTTATAAATTTTCCATTCATATTTTTGTGGGGAAATGCAAACACCATCAGTAGCAAGCATCCACTATATGCTGACTTTTATTGATGATTTCACAAGAAAAACATGGGTTTATTTTTTGAAATTTAAAATTGAAGTGTTTGAGAAATTCTGCCACTTTAAAGCTCTTGTAGAGAATCAAAGTGGGCAGTGTATTAAATTCTTAAGCACTGATAGAGGAGGAGAGTATATCTCAAAATAATTTCTGCATTTTTGTAGAGAAAATGGGATAAATAAACAATTTACAACAAGGTATACATCGCAGCAAAATGGAGTTGCTGAAAGGAAAAATCGGACCATCATAGACATGATAATAAGTATGTTGAAGGAAAAAAATTTGCCAAATGAATATTGGGCTAAAGCTGTACATTTTATAGCATATATTTTAAATAGATGCCCAACCAAATTTGTCATGAATAGAGTTCCAGAAGAAGCATGGAGTGGCATAAAGCAGCATGTCACCCACATGAGAGTATTCGGATGTGTGGCTTATGCACACATTCCAAATCAGCTAAGGAAGAAGTTGGACAGTAAGGGGGAGAAGTGCATATTTATTGGTTACAGTGAAGAATCCAAGGCTTACAGGTTGTATAACCCATCCACTAAGAAGTTTGTTATAAGAAGAAATGTACAATTTATTGAGGAAGAAGCTTGGGATGGAAGCATAGAAAAAACAATGAATGTTAGAAGATGTTTGTCTCATGATGATGATAAGGAAGAGATGGCTGAAAGGAACACCTCATTAGCAGCACCACCTCCACCAACACAAGGACAACAAGGGACACCATAAGTAGGTATGAGAAAACCCTTGAGAAGTGATAACAATGCTTCTTCAAGCACACCACAAGGAGCAGATTTGAGTGCTTCTACAAGCACAGGTTCAACAAGTGAAAGAGGAAAACAATTCAGAAGTTTGAAAGAAATTTATGAGCAAGAGACAAAAAATGAAGGTATGAACTCTTTATTTGCATTGTACTGTCATGTAGATGATCCTATTCATTTTGAAGAAGTAGTGAAAGATAAGAAATGGATAGATGCTATGGATGAAGAAATGAATGCCATAGAGAAAAATAAAACATGAGAACTAGTTGATCTCCTAAAAGGTAAATAAGTGATTGGAGTGAAATGGGTCTAAAAAACCAAGAGCAATGCTGAAGGTAAGATTGAAAGGCACAAGGCTAGACTTGTTGTCAAAGGCTACAAGCTGCAACAAGGAAGAGACTATGAGGAAACTTTTGCACCAGTTACAACAATGGAAACAGTAAGAGTAGTGTTGTCCATAGCAGCACAACACAATTGGAAAGTTTACCAAATGTATGTGAAATCGGCATTCCTGAATGGAGTATTGATGGAAGAGTTATATGTTGAACAACCTCTGGGCTATGAGAAAGCAAGCCAAGAGCACAAAGTTTGCAGATTGAAGAAACCTATGTATGGGCTGAAACAGGCACCAAGAGCATGGTACAGTGGGAAAGATGCCTATATACTGGAAAATGGGCTTGAAAAATGTGAAGGAGAACCCACATTATACATCAAGGAGAAAGATGGTAAGATGCTGATTGTTGTTTTGTATGTTGATGATGTGATCTTTACATGTAGTGATGCTTACCTCATTGATAATTTTAAATAAGTCATGAAGGATGAATTTGAGATGACTGACATGGGATTGTTGAGATAATTCTTAGGAATAGAAGTAGAGAAAAATGAAAATAAAATTTTTATCTCTCAAGCCAAATATGTAAATGAAGTTTTGCAAAGATTTAATATGCAGGATTGCAAGGTAGCAATTACTCCTACAATGATGGGATTGAAATTAAGCAAAGAAGATAGTAGCAAGGATTTTGATCCTAGTTTGTACAAGATCATAGTTGACAGCCTCATGTACTTGACTGCAAGTAGGTCAAATATTATGCATGCTGTAATTTTAATTTCCAGATTTATGGAAAGGCCAAAGGAGGCACATTGGCAAGTAGAAAAAATAATTCTGAGGTATGTGAAAGGAACAAAGAGGTATGGAATTTTATATACAAATTCAGAAAATTTTGAGTTAATTGGATATATTGACAGTGATTGGGCTGGAAGTATAGATGACCAGAAAGGCACCTCTGGTTATGTTTTTCATATGGCTTCAGGAGCCATTTCATGGGCTTCTAAGAAACAACCAATTGTGGATTTCTCTACAACATAGGAAAAGTATGTGGCAGCTACAGCAACAATGTGTCAAGCATTTTGGATGAGAAGAATGTTGAGGAGTTTGTGTCTTGAACAGGTAAAAGGAACAATAATTTATTGTGATAATAGTTCAAAAATTGCATTGTCAAAGAATTAGGTGTTTCATAAGAGAACAAAACACATTGATACCAAGTATCACTACATTAGAGAATTAGTGAACGATGGAGAAATTGTTTTACAATATTGTAAGAGACGAAGAGTAGTTTTTGCAGCACTGTGTGTGAAGCAGTTAGCATTTTGAAAAGCCAGAACAAGAGTTCTGTGGCATCTTTGTAATAGTTTTTTTCTATGAAATAGAAGTGTTTTTTTATGTATCTCTATCCAGAATTTTTACATCTCTGTGTTGTGAGGAGAATTGTTTTTATTTCTCTGTGTGTTTTGGAATAATCAGAAATTCCAGCAACAAGCATCGGCAACATGGAAAAAATCTAAAGAAGCATATCTTGTGGGAGGGATTTCCAAATCCTCACTGATTTCACGAGAATGTCAGTCCTCTCCAACTATTGCTGAAAATATCACCGAATCTGTGGTTGCATCGCCATCTCCTAAAATTCTCGTGACACACAAATATATGGAATCATTTATTTATTTTGATCTTTTTATAGTAATCGCCATCTGAAAACTATTGATAAATGGTAACAAGGTTTGTGGCTCAACGATTATGATGTAAGGGAAAACTTCGGTGCTATGAGAAAGGGTAAAACACTGATTTAATTTTTATTATATGGCTGTGTTTAGGTATGAATTATCTTTTTCTAACACTTTGCAGTCATGTAACTACACTTCCCACTTGAAGATTTGGGATATGAAAGGCATTGGTTTGGCTTTATGTTTTTATGATTTTAAGTTTATGGAATAATCTTGATAAATGTTTTTTGGAATAATTATACTATCAAGATTTGGTCGATATTTAATCAATTAATGTGGTTGATTAACTAATCTAATTGAATAAATAGTATGGATGCATCATTTACCAAATATAGCGGTTAAAAACTAGCCGCTAGAAAATTAGGTAATTATTTAAGAAACAAATTAATTAATTTAATTTCATTAATTAATGTTAAATATTTTTCAAATTTTATTAATAAATTATAATAAAATATTATTTTGTAATAATAGAAGAAAATTAAAGCTAACATGGAAAAGGACACAATAAGGAGACTCGAAGATAGAACGAAATAAGAATCCAAAGGAGAACGAGATGGAATCACATCGAGATAGCTGGAGTTTAACTTTTACTCAATTTCCAACCATCATCTCTGTTGAGATTCTTAGCATGCTTCTCAAAATCAATAGCCTCTATAAGTTTCCTATGGTGGAAATGATCAACCTTAGCAATGACCCTAGAGTCCTCAATATAGACATGCTGACAAGATTTTTCCACATGTTCTAGGAAAGCCAAAGTGCGGGAATGATTGTGCCTGATGTCCATAGCATGCTCTTGGATTCTTTTCGTAATGGATCGACCAAATTCATTGTTCTTGTGATATTCTTGTGATCTATGTCCTATATATTTGTAACGATTTTGATGAATAAAAATATCAAGTGATTTGTGTTTGTCATAATGTACTCTCTCTATTCTTTCTTACATGGTATCAGAGTTGGTACTAGCTTGACTCCCTTAAGGGACGGACAAGAATAAGTGACGAATTATGAGTTTTATTGTTTTTGTACATATTAGTATAGATGTGTGATAGTTTATTTTTATTGTGTGAAAAATTTTGTGATATTGTGTGCATAGATTTTTTTGTTATTTGCAGCTTCTTCAAGCATCATTAGATCCTTCCGCCATCTTTCTATTGGTAAAGTTTTGTTTGTGCTTATCTAAAACCTAAAAAGGAGTCAAATTCATACCTCGATGGTTTTGTCAAATTTGTGTGCACTCTCATATTATAAATCTGCAAAATCATGCCCCCGAACTGTAGATACTGTTGCACAAATTTGGATTTGAGAATTTAGATCCGACTTCTCGTGCAAAGGAGTTTCAAGTTGCCAGTGATATATGTCAAAAGTGTTAAAATTGGAGGCAGATCTCAAATTTGTAGGAAATATATCTCTGCGTCAGATGTTTTTGTTGTAATCTTGTTGTGATCTCAAATTTTGGAGTTTCCATTCTAAACATATTGGGTCTGGTAAAATGAATGTATGTGTGTAATTTTGTTGAAATTGACTACTCTAACAATTGATTTGTGAAGACTAGAAAAATCCAAGACAAAGATTGAACTATATGAACAAATTTTGATTTTTTCTAAGGAGAGATGTGGTGACTTGTTTACGATGAAAGATGATAGTTTGATGATTATTGAGTTTTTAATTATGAGATGTATTTAATGAGTAGTTTTCTATTTATTTCAATTTTTTTACAAAAATGGTTGGTGGTTCTTAAACTCGAAGCCCCAGTGTCCGAAACATAAATTGTTGTGCTATTAAGGTCAATTTGTTTGATCAAATTTTAAACAAATTCAATATCGATACCTCAATGCTAGAAACTGACAAATAGTTGAAAGAGAAATATTCGAAAGATGGTGGTTGGTCCACAAGATTGTTTATTATTTGACGACTCTTATCGTGAAAGCCTTGACGATATGAGGTGTCAATATTGTTGATATTGCAAAGTTCATCAGCGATGGTTAGAGGCAGTTAAATTTTAAATGGAGGTCAAGTGACAACTTAAAGATGTGGTGGTGAAAGAGCGGTGTTTTCAAGATTCTAGAGTGGATGTGAGTGTTGAAGAAGACTAGTTTGACAGAGATTCATTCATTTTTGTAATGCATGTTTCTATATTTGTGATGTAAGAATTAAGGTAGAGTTTTGGAAGTAATTCTTCCACGTGTATGATTTTATCTACGACTTTCATTTTGAGTCCCATGGTGTCAATCTAGAAGTTGTTGTTCCCTATGTATGAGTTGTACTTATGTCATTTATGATTCATAGATCCACTTTCTTAGGATCTAGATTCGTCGAAGTCTGTGATCTATGTACTATATTTGTAATTGTTGTGATGAATAAATATATCAAGTGATTTGTGTGTGTCATAATTTACTCTCTCCATTTTTTTTAAGAGTGAGATATTTGATATACTCTGGCTCCCCCTTTCGATTTCTTTTTTGCTGCTTCAATCTCACTTCATGACCCATGACTATTCTCTTTCTTTTGTCTTATAATTTCTTCCCTGATTTCATGAGGTTTCTAACGAGATCACCCTTGAAAAAAAAATATTTAATATGCGCACCTCCCGTAAGGCATAATTTGCACTCAATTCATCTATAATCACAAAAAGGATTTTTTTGAACCCAAAACACTCTCATGCTTGAAAAAGAGAAGAAAAAAATTGCAGACGAACAAAAATTTGCAAAGTCCTATACTTTTTAAAAATAAAACCATTCTCTTTTCTTATTTCTCCTTTAATAAAAAAATATTTTCATAAATATATCTCAAAATAACATATATATTTTAGAATTTTTTTGCAATATACAAAACCCTTTTTTTTTAATTGTTTGATAGTACCTCTCTCTTCATTCATTTTTCTGACAAAATTGCAAGTTACAACATCAATGTTTATGCTTGGTAGCCTCAAACTGCCCATAGGAAACCAGTTTCATTGGCCACTTCAAAGAGTTAAAAGCCAACCAAAACTGAAATTTTTGAATTTTGTCTCCAAATTCCTTATAAGCTATATTATCTATTGTTCCTCTTAACATGCTATTACAGAAGTAAACACTAGTCATCCACTTCATGATTCAACAAACACAATTTATAAAATTCTACCACTACAAAATTGATGACTCAATGGGTGCCATGTCTTTTGCACTTGATACGGCCATGTCTAATTAGTGCAGGTTTTGTAGTTGTCGTTCTATGTGTCCATGATGCACATTCTGGTGATGTCCTTGCAACTGTATTACCTGAATGTCTCTACTCACTTCATCTAGAGTTGAGGATACCTTTGGGTCTCCTCCTACTTCCTAAACTGTCATGATGGCCTTTGCCATGATACATTTCATAGTCCAGTAAAGGTGAATTTCCTACTTGAACAGGGTCAATCCTTTTCTTGTCTTTCCTGGGTCTATCACCATTGGCTCCATTTCATTATCTGTAATGTCTTCCTCAAATTTAGTATTGAGGTCTCTTTCGTATAGGGATATCAATGCTTTTACATGAGTAGGCATCCCAATAACACAAGCATGCAATAGGTTATGCATATTTTCTTGGTCACTTTTCCTGCCTTGCTTTTGCTGAGTTTCCTTACTCGTCTCCACCTTCTGTTTCCCTTTGGATTTTTTTTCCTTTCTTGCTTGATTTCCGTTCCCTCTCATCCCCTTTCATGCCTGATATTTCACCATTTTTCTTTTTTTGTGGCCTCCCAGTGATTGTACCTACACTCGAATCCACAAAGGAATTCCCACCCACCGTGCAGAGTCCATAAAGATAAAGAGGCTAAGAAGAATTGTATAATCAAAACAATAAATTTCATTATTCTTTTCCTAGAAGGGCCAGTTCCTCCACTCATTGTTATCTACTTCCACTTCCTAGCTCGTCACCTCATCGATGTTTCCATTATATATTTTTCATCCCCCTCTACTAGTGCGAGCCAAGCCCAGCCCCATGCCCTACCTACAACAAATCTCTACCCTTGACTTTTTTTGGTTAGCAGATCCAGAAATGCCGCCCTTAATTGGGTTTACCATCCCTTGGCTCCCCAAGTGCGGGTGACCATCCCAGTGCAAGAAGAGAAATTAAAATTGAATCCATACAAGAATGACCTGAAACTCAGTAAAAAGACACAAAAACCATGCTCACCATATTCAGGTCTTGTCTTGCTCATTCAATTCAAATGTAACCAATGCCCAGCTATAGAGGAAACATAATTGAGTTTGAACCGATGCAATATCAAGTTGATTTTCAATATCAAGACACAGGACCCATGTCCGCCCCATTCGAGCCTTGTCTCGCTCATTCAACTCGGGGATTAACACTGACCAGTTATGCAGGGTTGACTTCGACTCTCCGTTCCCCTCCCCGAGACTAAAAACTTGTATCTAAATCTAGATTTTCCACCCTCCCATTTCTATTAACCTTAGAAGCATTAACAGATTGGTCGAAGGTACATATCAGTGATAGCGTAGCTCAAATGGAGGTCACCCTTCCAACATCCTTCCATTCCTCATCCACAATTCCTAATTTTTTGGCACTATTATCCCTTCCACACTGTCACATGTCCACCTTAATGCATCCACTTTGTCTCTTCCCCTTTCCCACTAGCACCAATTATGGCACACAAACCCATTGATTCCTGATAGAATCTCACTGCACTTGCCTTCATTTACTCCTGACATAAGGTGGTGTGGGGTGAGCCACCCACGTTCCTTGCCTCGTGGCTCTATCATCATTCTGCTTGCCCTTCGTGATGAGTGCCCTCATCCTGTATCCCTTCACACCCCAATCAGGGGCCATGGTTGGGGTTCATGTCTTTTTCCACAATCCCCTGCAAGGTTTCGAATCCTTCTTTCTATTATATACTTTCCAAGTTCCCATCCAAGTAATTCCCTAGGTGGTCGCACCCGAAGTTTTCCAGGAAGTATTCTACTACATTTCCTACCTTATAGACATGGGATGGCATCATATATTTTATCTTTGGTATCAAAACTTTTATTTCTCGTATGAGTCAAGAAGTGCGCTAACTTCGACTAATTTTCTCCCAGTTAGATCCCTACTAAAGCTTTTGTCGGATTCTTATTACTAGAGCTGAGACTCCTACTACTAACTTATTATTTTGCTCCCTTCTCGCTATTAGGAGTCTTTGTTTAACAACATTGAGCTTCACTTCATTGTTACTGGCAAAGCCTATATCTAGTACATATATCCTCACTACTTGGCCTCTATTATCTTTGAATATCCCCCCTGAGCCAGCTTCTCTGGGATTCCCTTTGGAGGCACCATCATAAATTAGTTTCAGAAAACCTTGCGGGGGCAAGTGAATTTATCTGGTTAAGAGCTAGGCATACATTTCAATTTACATGAAGAAGGTTCTATTGTGGGGTGAGGTTAAGAATTTCCAGGAGCCTAGCCTCCTCGAGTGGGGGTTTCCATTCCTCTTGTTTCTATTTGTCTGCTAGAATGGTTCCTATGATATTTTGTAGTATTCTTTTCCATATTTCATTTACTGGTTGCATCTAGTGTCTGAATTTTCTTCTGTTCCTTTCCTTCCAAACTTTCCATAGTAGGAACACTAGAGGTATAGACCAGGCTCTGTTAAGAACCAGACATTGGAAACCTCCTTTCCTCCAGTTTTCTATGGTGTTCTTGATACATTCTCAGTCTTGATATGTTTGGCCAAAGGTGAGGCTAAGGTTCTGCCATAGTTGGTCGACGAATGGGAAAGCGTTTAACAAATGCTCCATTGTTTCTACTTGTGACTCACATATTCGACATGATGATGGACCCTGTACCCCTCGTTATGGCACGGATCCTAGGTGAGTATACTGCCATGGATTACCACCCATAGAAAGAACACTACTTTTGGTCATTGATGTCCAAACCAAATTTTTTTCCAAAGGGGGTATGCTTGAATCTGATGATTATCTGCTTTGATATTGTACCCTTCTTGGATTGTGAACATCGCTTTCGTTCGATAGCCCCATCTCAATATTTCCTTGTATTCATATATGGTTATTTTCTTAGAATTGAGTTATTTATCATATGTTTCCCATTGATGGGTGACCGGAGAATTGTGCCAATGTTCTTTTTTTTTCCATACTCTCCACTGATGTTCTCCCCCCGGCTTCCTAGAATTAATTTAAAGTTTTTTTAGTAGTTATTTTTTTTAAAATGAAATATCTCAACTAGGTCCTCTATGATAAACAATTTCTCCCTTTGTTTCCAGGAGTCTTCCCATAATATTGCTTTTCTTCCCTATCTTATTTCCCAAAAATTGTGATTCCAGATTAGATCTCTATTTATCGCTCCTAGGTTCTGTATTGGAGATCCTTTAAGTATATTATACACCCTCAATTTCCCTTCCATAGAAGGTGGCATGTTGTATTTTCATCCCCATAGTAGCTTCCAAACATCCCTTCCTCTCTGCAGCCAATGCTACCGATCTTTTTCTTGCACGACTTGATTGAAGACATAAGGGTCTCTCATCCCAAATCCCCCAGCTTGATTTGGTTTGGTTAGTTTTTCCAATGAGAGGAACACCCATTTTTTTTCCTTATTGAGGTCCTTTCCATAGGAATTTCTTGAATATGTTTTTTGTATATGAGAAGCTCATTTTCGGGGCTGCTAGGCCCAAAAGGTGGTATATGGGGATATATTGTAACACTGCTTTCAGTAATATGACTCTACTAGCTGAGTTTGGGGCTTCGAATGACTAGTTCTGAAGACAGGATTAGATTTGGTTGAGGATATCTTTCCAGCAAGATACTCAGAGAGAATTTAGGCAGAGTGAAATACTCAAGTATTTCGTTGGCAAGTATTCAATATGGAACCCAAAGGTTCTTGCAAGAAAAACTTGGGATTGAAATTGGATATTGAAGAAGAGGATATTGGATTTGTCATTTTTTATGTGGGTTCTAGATGCATCCATGAAGTCTTTGAGAATGGATAGAATGGATTTCTCTTATTTAAAGGAGGCTTGGAAAAAGATCATAATATCCTCCACAAATTGTTGGTGGGTAAGCGTAAGTCCATTTCCCGATAGGTTCAAACCTTTAAGTTGTCCTTTCCGCACTTGATTTTTTAGGTATCTCCCTAGGCCTTCTGCTACGATAATAAAGAGGAATGGGGATATTGGATCTCCTTGTGTGATGACACGAGTGGAATTGAAAGGTTTAGAGGGAGAGCCATTAAGCAATATGGAGAATATTGGGGAAGAGATGAGCAATAAAATCTGTTGGATCCATCTTTCATCAAAGCCAAATGCATGGAGAATGCTTTGAAGGTAGGTCCAAATAACATGGTCATATTCTTTTGACAAGTCAAATTTAATCATCATGCCTATGGCTTTGATTTTTTTAAGGGAGTAAATGACTTCTAGGGCTAATATCATTCCATCCAAATTTTTTTTGTCTTTCATAAAGGCAGTTTGCTCCGAGGAGATAGATCCGAGAGGAGAGGTTTGAGATGGTTAACTATAATGGTATAAATAATCTTGTATATTACATTACATAATGCAATTGGCCTAAATCCAGATGGCTCGTCTCCGTGCTTCAATTTAGGTATTAAAGAAAAGAAGTTATACTTTAGAGCATGATGTACCTTTCTATTTCTTCTTGATTCCTCCACGACTTCCAAAATTTCTAGATCCATGAATGGCCAAGAAGCTTGCTAGAAGTCAACTGTAAATCCATCTGGCCCAAGCACTTTGTTTTTTTTCTAACCCTTCGACCACTCCTTCAACCTCTTCAAGAGTGATCACTCGCGGAAGTGCCAAATTTTGATCTCAGCTAACTATCTGATGAATATGTTGCTTTATCCTTTATATAGCTTCTGTCGTGTCTTAATTTGGTTCTGTTAGCAGGTTTCTAAAGTGTTCCACCATGTGGTTCTCCATATCTTTATGGTGAACCAATTGGTTACCATCTAAGTATTTTAACAAGAATATCTGATTGTGTTGTCTATGTTGGATCATTTATTTGTGGAAGAAGTTAGTATATCTTTCTCCTTCTTAGAGCCATTGGATTATAGATTTTTGTTTCTGCAATATTTCCTCCTTCTTTCTTCAGTTTACATAGTCACTTTCCTTCTTCAACCACCAGGTTACTTGATCTTCCTTGTGTTATAATTTGTTGTTGCACTTGTTTCATGTGAGCCTGTAGTTTTTCCTTATCTTGTTGTATATGTCCAAACTCATACTTATTCCATTTTTAATTTTATGTTTCAGGTCATTTAATCGGAGTTGGAAGGTATGCATTTCATTTATTCCCTGTACCAAGTTTGTCTCCCACCATTCTTTTTCTTTTTCTATGAATATTGGATCTCTCAGCCAAAATGCCTCAAATATGAATGGTATATTATGGCTCCCCTTCATCATATCTATTTCTAGACATATAAGCCGGTTGTCTAATCTGAAGCTTGGAAGAATTGTAGCCTCATAGTAGACGTCACTGCTTATTGGATATTTAGAAGCTAGGAATCAGTCGAGCCTCGAGGCCACTTGGTGCATGTCCCTTATTCTGTTATTCCATGTATAAGTAATATTGATGGTCCGGATGTCCACTAATCATAGGTATATTAACATGTAACGAAAAAACTCCATTTTTGGTTCTTCTCATCGAATTCCTCATTTTTTTTCTTGTAGGGATGTGATCATGTTCAAGTTACCTCCCAGTAGCCAATAATTCTCACTATGTAGGTTTTAGAGCTTTCATATGTTCTGTAGGAATGCTTCTTTCTCTCCTGGAGTATGGGGGACATAGACTGACGTAATGAGGACCCATTTCCTTATTCCAATTTGTCTAAATTGGCTTGAGAGGATGTGGGGTAACCCTATCCAACCTTCTTCTCTTATCTCTGATGGGTTCTAGAGAATCGTTATGTCTCCTGTGCTTCCTCTTGCACCTATGACTACTAATTCATGTTTTGGTTTCATAAACTGAAGTATCTTCGCTAGTATTTCCCCTGATACTTTCATTTCCTGAAGGAGCACCACCTTTGGCCTCTCTTTTTTAAATATTTCTTGTAGGTATCTTTGTTTTCCCTTGTTGTTGAGGCCCCTCATATTAGAGGAGAGGAATATCATTGGGAAACTTTATGTAGTTGGTGGAATACAGTCGATAGCAGTATAACCCTTCCTAAATTTATTGGCATTTCTTCCAGTATTTGGATGGATTCCTAAATATTCTTCCTTCCTCTTTCTTGCCTCCTTTTTTGTGTGTGCCATGTTCTTAGGAAATTCCCTTTCGCAAGCTCAGTGTGTCCCCTAGATCTATTCACTTATGTCCTTTTTTTTTCATATACTATTGGAACATTTCTCTGTAGAGCTTCTATTGGTATTTCGATATGAATCTCTCATCTAGGTTTTTCGATTCATTCAAATGTTTTTTCAATACCACTTGCTCTATGCTTAGATCTTCTTTGGATGCATCTATTTTCATGGTTGATTGTTCTACTGTATTTGATTCCTCCTCCTTTTTTGAGGCTTCTTCTTGAGATTTCTATTTAGTCTTTGCTGCTTTTGGTGGTGTCGGCCCCTGCCCTGCTTAAGTTGTTTGTTCATCTTCTTTGGAACTTTCTCCCATTTCTTGCAAAATTTTGAATATGTTCTCACTGCTCATTTTATTTTTTAGGTTTGGGGTTTGATTTTGATGCATTTTGCTATTTTTCTTCTTACCTTCTACTTCCTTGAATCCCTCATCTTTGTCTATTGTTGTCGTTGCCACTTCCTATTGTTTCCCATCCATCTGATTTGGCAACTTTAGCGGGAAAGCTTTGAAGAGATGGCCATATTCATGGTAGCTCCAACATCTGAATGGAATGCTTTTGTAATCTAATAGAAGTTTCCATAATTCTCCTTGATATTCCATCTCGAACAATTCTGGTAAAGGCTCCATAATGTTCATATATAGCATATTCTAGTGTATGAGGTATACCTTCCTTTGTGCGTGTTTTATTCTATTTTCACAAATTTTTCGAGTGAGTTACCAATTCCTTCTAAGATTTTGAGGTCCCAGAAATCCACTAGCATGGTAAACAATATAACCCATCCTCGTGCCATAAGAAATTTTTCCTGGTCAGGGTTGTAACATTTTTCCCATTAAGAGTCGTGCATGACAATAAAAATATGGTCCTCCTTCAAAGATCCTTTCCTTATCAATTAGGTTGGTGAAAATTACCGTAAAGAAGCCTCGTGCCCCAAATTTCAGGTCTATGCGGTCTTTGAGCTTCCATTATTGTTGTATCCATTTAGATAGGTCCTTCTCCGTCAACCAAATGCCTATAAATTTATAGATTAAGGCATGTTCCTTAATGTCTCTGTGGTAGTTATGCAGTTTATTTGAGGGGATTACAAAGTGTGGCTTCTTCATGACTCTCGATAGGCATTGCCCTCAGATCCTAGCCTGCCATTGTGCACCTAGAACAAGACCAATATTAGGGCCAAATCCTCCTTGTATACCTTATCGTTTTCCACTATATTCCTCTACGGTCACATTTCTATAGGAGGGGATCTCTCCCCCGAGCGAGGATGTCATTCAGTCTCTCAAGTATGCTACAGATCAATACAATACGCCCTTACCCCAATTCTATCGCTATCAATATACTACTTGTGGTCAAAAACCCTAACAAAGCTCATCTTCGAAAAATCAAAATTATGATAAGAACCCCTTCCTATACCTTTAAGAAAAACCTAAAACAAAACCAAAACCTTTAATATCTCTAAGTATATGTCATCCTTTAAAAGACCCTTAATAATCCTTTAATATGCCTTCAATTTTTCAACCTTTTAATATACCCTTTCGAAAAACACATTTTTTAAAATCTTCCAAAGTTTCTGTCCAACTGTGTTGATTTTCAAAGAACCTTTTTAATCATCCCTTAAAAAACATAATGCGTTAATACATGGAGACATGCGATCTCTTAGAACTTTCTTGGAATTTGTTTCCCACCAATAAATTAACCCACGTATCTTTTGCCTTCAGTTGTATGGCCGGGCTTCATGGAATTTGTTTCCAACCAATAAATAAACCCACCTATCTTTTGTTGGCCAGGCTAACGCGGCTATCGTTATGGAGGGGCACGTTGCTCTGAATGTGTACCTCCCCCGCATTAGTTGATAATGCAACTTTTGCCATCGGATGTTTGGGTAATTATTATTTCTTAGGCAGTAGGTTATTTAATCTATTTAAAATATATTTTAATTAAATTGTTTTTTTTTTCTTTAAAAATCATAGAAATTCTGGTAAAATTTTAAGAAAATCTCTTAGTTTTGTTAGATAACACTGTTATTTAATGTTGGTGAGCAGTGCATGTTAATTGTTAAATTTAAACAAATTTAAATCTAATCGTGGACATATACTGCTCACCAATATTAAATAACTTATAACTTGAAAAATAAGAGTCCAATCTATATGTTATTTAATGCTGGTAAGCAATATATACCTGAAAAATATATGTTGCCAGAAACTAACAACTGTGTAAAACTTTACTTTGAAAAATGAAAAACCCTTTTTATTAAAAAAAAAAAAAAAAACTCCATACATTCACTTAATAAGTTAATCACTGTCATGTTGGATCTGTGATCTATTTTAATTTAGTAACCTGAATAACATCCATTAACAAAATATTGACTCGGGCTCTGACTATGGTGGGTGGACTATCAGATTTTATTCCATTTAAATTGAACGATCAATATATCACCCTTTAGCAAAGTGCATAAGACAACTATTTCATTTCCCTAAGCTGCTGCGGTGGCGCTCAGTGTTCAAAATTAAACACGTCAGAGCCTTTCAAAGGGCTTTTTCACGTCAGAGAAGTAGGGATAGAAATTTACAAGTCCAAAAAAGTTTAATTTAGATTTTTGCAAGTTAAAAAAAAAAAACAATAATATTATAAAATGTCACTAGAAGTGCTGTAACTCGTAGAGCTAGTCATATTTTTTAAAATTATTACTATTTTTAAAATTATTAAGTATATTAAGTATAGTTACTGAGTGGACTTAAGTTGTTGTATGTTGCAATATTGAAGGAGATTAATGGCAAGTTGCAGTTGAGATTAATGGCAAGTTTCAAATACATAGGAAAAGTTGTTGAGTTTCCAAATTCTATTAAATGCAAGTCTGCATTGTGCAACTGCATGCCTAATTAATAATTTATTAATTGATATTTTTCTTGGACTCAATCTTAAGCTTTTCAATTGCAACCTACAGCAAAAGAGCCATTCTTCAAAGCCCAACTCCCACTTGTTTGAATCAAGTGTGGTTACATCTATTGACTTGGGTATAGAAGAATAATCTATTTTGAAATTTCGAGACCCAAATCAAGTGTCATTACATCTTTTTTCTTGGGAACAGAATACTACAGAATTTTCCAGGTATTTTAACTCTCCATATAATTTCTTGATGTTCGAATAATACTTTCATTGATATTTATGCCCTGTATATATTTTTAAAAACAAGTATTTGGCACAAAACCAGACTAATCCCAACTTAGCTTGAATCGTCTTTTAGGAAATGGCAGAGTTCATTTACATTTCCCCCCTTAAAGTTTGCTGAGAGTAGTGTTTTGTTTTTATAAGAAATGTGATTCGGTAGAAATTTTTACTGTGATTCTTCTTTGATGACTTGCAACTTCATTTGCGAAATCAATGAACCTGCCGCTTTAATCCCCAATATTCATGTAACACTTATCAGTTAACGGGCCATCCGACTTCAATGGTTCAGAAATATTAATGTTATGTCGTCGTTATTATTTCGTATCTTCTATCGGGTGACTTAAGTCCGTCATATCAAAATCTTTATGAAATTATTTTCATTCAACAAACTCAATTGGTTAAATCATCCTAGAGAGATTATGTTTTGAGTTTATGTTGATAGTTGATTTGCAGAATATTTCATGAACACATAGATATGAAGATAGAGATTATGTTTTGAGTTTATGTTGATGGTTGATTTGCAGAATATTTCATAAACACATAGATATGAAGTTGTTAAATAATTTATAAGGCTTCTGTTAATTATTTGATGACATTTATGTCTATTTAATTACGTAATATTTACAAAATCAACAATTATTTGATGCTCTTTATTTAATTACCAAATATTCGAAAAATCAACCATCAACATAAAAATACCAAAATTTCATATTAAAAAAATACCAACATTCCTTGGATTTATAACATTCATAAATTTGGAATGAAAGCAATTGTATGATAAGTAACGAAACATATTAGCTTAGGGGCGCTACACAACTATCTTGTAAAGAACTAGGGAAAACAGCCGTGTAACATTTGGAATGAAAGCAATTGTATTATAAGTAACGAGGCATATTAGCTTATGGGTGCTACACAGCTATCTTGTAAAGAACTAGGGAAAACAGCCGTGTAATGTCACTCCCTCCTTTTCCTTGTTCATGTTTAAACAATCTGTTCATGTTTAAAAAATCCGGAAAATAGAGATAAATCGCAGGGAGGGGTGCACATGTCTTCATCAATATGATGTGTTCAATTGGAATATTTTAGAGTTGATAGTAGCCATTTTCGTGGGAAATATTTTGGAATTAGATGGATGAGAGACTAGAGTGTCTATTTGAATAATTTATTTTTTTAATTTTTATTTTGAGTTTATTTCTCAATTTGTGTCATTTTTGCTCATCAACTATATTCATTTTCTTTATATTATTCCAATTTCTATATATCATTCCAATTTTCTATTCCAATTTCTATATATCATTCCAATTTTCTAAGATGTTTCCAAAAAACAAAAATATTTTAACCAATTGGATGTTTCCAAAGAGACAAGAATATTTTAACATCTATATATACAAGCGGTATCACTTTTTGTCTTTCTTATTGGGTTTTAGAATATTTACATATTTAACAAATTATTTAGATTAGTTTAGTAGTTGATTATTGGTTTGGAAGAAATGGAAATTAAATTTATTTGGAAAGAATGTGACATTCTTACTTACCAAAAGAAAAGTCAATTAATTATTATTATTTATATTTGAGAATCATTAATTGAATTTTAATTGATTTTATTAAAATCAAAATATAAATTTATAAAATTGTAAATATTATAATATAATTTTATTAATAATAATTACCTGGATAGGATATTTTAGTATTTATGTTAAGATATTCTATATACAAAGTAAAAGTTGAGATTTATCTCCAAAGTAGTTATCTTATTTTTCTATTTTTAATTAAAATTGTTAATTAGAAAAAATGAAGTATGAACAATTGGCATATGAAACAAGTAATGGTCTTTTAGGTATGTCCTAATGATCAACTATGATATTAACTAGTAATATTATAACAAAGTCTATTAAAGATTAAAAATATATAATAATGTGAGAGTAAAGATTCATGGTTAATAATATTATTCCATATTTTTTAAATGTATAACTATTTAATCTTTATATCACTTAATAATTATTATTATAATTATTATTTAATAAAGTAGTTTTATAATATTTAAATTTTAACAATTTCATTGAATATTTTTATGTTTGTCAAAACTTCATGTCTATCAAAGTTTGCTAACTATTTCATTTATATGACATATGAAATGAGTAATGGCTTTTTAAACATATGATAATGATAAGCTATGATATTGACTAGTGATATTATAACAAAGCCTATTAAAAATTAAAAATATATATAATAAAGTTCAAATAAATTTTCATGATTAATAATCTTATTACATATTTTTTAAATATATAACTATTCCTTCGATGGCATAGTATTACTTGCTTACACAATTACTAAATTAACCTTTAACTTTTCTGAGACTACGTCAAATGGGCCTAACCCAAAATCCAACAGTGATTTTAACAAATCCAAAACCCATTATTGTGTGTAGGCATTAGTGTGCAATGAAGTTTAGGACTACAAGTTAATACAATGAAAATACATGACTTCATATTTCATCTTAAATTTTTCTGGTCAAAGTAGCACATTTCTTTTTTTCTTCTTTCTTTAATATTCCAGGCTTAGCGTGATTAAGGCTAGCTAATTTATTGAATGAAAGTGAAATTGTCATCACCGACACTATGAAGCGGGGATATAAACTTTATGCCTTTCTCTTTTCTTTTTTCTAAACTCTCAGGTTCCATTTCATCGTCTAGCTATGGGGATTATCCATTAATCCTTTTTTTGTCTTTGTTAAATTCTCACAAACTTTTATTTTATGATAACACTGCGCCTATACACACACACACATATATATATCTATATATTAATGTCGGTTGGGTGACTACTCTACCTTTTGTACTGTCCAATCCGTCTCCCTTACTCTCTGCATCACAACTTGGTAATCCATATCGCTCCTAATTCCCCTGCAAAAAGCCAGAGATATAGCATCCACATTCTCTGATCCTTTGTATCTGCGCTGCTCTCCCACAATAACAAGAAAGCCATGGCAATTGTCACCAGAACCAATGCCATAATCAACCCATTCATCATGTTGATGAAGGAAGTTATTAAGGAAGAGGATAATTGTCAGATTCTGCAAACTGACTTGAGTTCTATGGAGGGCCTTGTACAAGATCTTGCCTTCTTCTTTGCATATGAAGAAAAAGAGCTCTCAGAGGTCATGAAGATTCGGTTGCAATTGCTACAAAATTTCCTTACAGAGGCAAAAGCCCTACTCCTTCGCTCCGAGGGATCATGCCACAACTATCTTGAGAGTGTCATGTGCAAATTCACTTACCTATTTTCATTTCATCTTAAGTTCGCTGATTTAAATAAAAAAACAGAGACAATTTTGGGACCGTTTTAACATATTTCACATAATATTAGCCACTGTTGCCCTACACATTTAATTATTTCTCATTGAAACTTAAGTTGCATAAATTACTTGAGTTATATGACAACATATTGTGGAAAGTATTGCTAGCTTTGGTGACATTGGATTTTGAAGTAAATTTACAATTGAATTAGTTGTTACATTGCTCATTTTGCTCAAGAGATCTAACATTGTGTTTTCTTGTGAGTTACATATTCCAGAGGTTCATAATATTTCACTTAATAATATAACTCATATAAGTTCATAAACCTAATATCTAATATCTTGATACTTGGTTAACATTTCAAAAATTCGTAATTCAAGAAGTTATTCGTAATTACTTGCCACTTGGAGAGAATGCCTTCTTCCAACAAGCAACCAGAATAATTTCACTAGGAGTTTCAATTTTTTCACATCTTTTCTGTAATTTTTTGTTTTAATGTAAATAATAATAATAATAATTTAAACAAGTAATGGTCTTTTAGGTATGTCCTAATGATCAACTATGATATTAACTAGTAATATTATAACAAAGTCTATTAAAGATTAAAAATATATAATAATGTGAGAGTAAAGATTCATGGTTAATAATATTATTACATATTTTTTAAATGTATAGCTATTTAATCTTCATATCACTTAATAATTATTATTATAATTATTATTTAATAAAGTAGTTTTATAATATTTAAATTTTAACAATTTCATTGAATATTTTTATGTTTGTCAAAACATCATGTCTATCAAAGTTTGCTAACTATTTCATTTATATGGCATATGAAATGAGTAATGGCTTTTTAAACATATGATAATGATAAGCTATGATATTGACTAGTGATATTATAACAAAGCCTATTAAAAATTAAAAATATATATATAATAAAGTTCAAATAAATTTTCATGATTAATAATCTTATTACATAATTTTTAAATATATAACTATTCCTTCGATGGCATAGTATTACTTGCTTGCACAATTACTAAATTAACCTTTAACTTTTCTGAGACTACGTCAAATGGGCCTAACCCAAAATCCAACAGTGATTTTAACAAATCCAAAACCCATTATTGTTCGTAGGCATTAGTGTGCAATGAAGTTTAGGACTACAAGTTAATACAATGAAAATACATGACTTCATATTTCATCTTAAATTTTTCAGGTCAAAGAAGAACGTTTCTTTTTTTCTTCTTTCTTTAATATTCCAGGCTTAGCGTGATTAAGGCTGGCTAATTTATTGAATGAAAGTGAAATTGTCATCACCAACACTATGAAGCGGGGATATAAAATTTAAACACCACTTTATGCCTTTCTCTTTTCTTTTTTCTAAACTCTCAGGTTCCATTTCATCGTCTAGCTATGGGGATTATCAATTAATCCTTTTTTTGTCTTTGTTAAATTCTCACAAACTTTTATTTTATGATAACATTGCGCCTATACACACACACACAAATATATATCTATATATTAATGTCGGTTGGGTGACTACTCTACCTTTTGTACTGTCCAATCCGTCTCCCTTACTCTCTGCATCACAACTTGGTAATCCATATCGCTCCTAATTCCCCTGCAAAAAGCCAGAGATATAGCACCCACATTCTCTGATCATTTGTATCTGCGCTGCTCTCCCACAATAACAAGAAAGCCATGGCAATTGTCACCAGAACCAATGCCATAATCAACCCAGTCATCATGTTGATGAAGGAAGTTATTAAGGAAGAGGATAATTGTCAGATTCTGCAAACTGACTTGAGTTCTATGGAGGGCCTTGTACAAGATCTTGCTTCTTCTTTGCATATGAATAAAAAGAGCTGTCAGAGGTCATGAAGATTTGGTTGCAATTGCTACAAAATTTCCTTACAGAGGCAAAAGCCCTACTCCTTCGCTCCGAGGGATCATGCCACAACTATCTTGAGAGTGTCATGTGAAAATTCACTTACCTATTTTCATTTCATCTTAAGTTCGCTGATTTAAATAAAAAAATGGAGATAATTTTGGGACCGTTTTAACATATTTCACATAATATTAGCCACTGTTGCCCTACACGTTTAATTTTTTCTCATTGAAACTTAAGTTGCATAAATTACTTGAGTTATATGACAACATATTGTGGAAAGTATTGCTAGCTTTGGTGACATTGGATTTTGAAGTAAATTTACAATTGAATTAGTTGTTACATTGCTCCTTTTGTTCAAGAGATCTAACATTGTGTTTTCTTGTGAGTTACATATTCCAGAGGTTCATAATATTTCACTTAATAATATAACTCATATAAGTTCATAAACCTAATATCTAATATCTTGTTACTTGGTTAACATTTCTTAAATTCTTAATTCAAGAAGTTATTCGTAATTACTTGCCACTTGGAGATAATGCCTTCTTCCAACGAGCAACCCGAATAATTTCACTAGGAGTTTCAATTTTTTCACATCTTTTCTGTAATTTTTTGTTTTAATATAAATAATAATAATTATTATTTAAACAAGTAATGGTCTTTTAGGTATGACCTAATGATCAACTATGATATTAACTAGTAATATTATAACAAAGTCTATTAAAGATTAAAAATATATAATAATGTGAGAGTAAAGATTCATGGTTAATAATATTATTACATATTTTTTAAATGTATAACTATTTAATCTTTATATCACTTAATAATTATTATTATAATTATTATTTAATAAAGTAGTTTTATAATATTTAAATTTTAACAATTTCATTGAATATTTTTATGTTTGTCAAAACTTCATGTCTATCAAAGTTTGCTAACTATTTCATTTATATGGCATATGAAATGAGTAATGGCTTTTTAAACATATGATAATGATAAGCTATGATATTGACTAGTGATATTATAACAAAGCCTATTAAAAATTAAAAATATATATAATAAAGTTCAAATAAATTTTCATGATTAATAATCTTATTACATATTTTTTAAAAATATAACTATTCCTTCCATGGCATAGTATTACTTGCTTGCACAATTACTAAATTAACCTTTAACTTTTCTGAGACTACGTCAAATGGGCCTAACCCAAAATCCAACAGTGATTTTAACAAATCCAAAACCCATTATTGTGCGTAGGCATTAGTGTGCAATGAAGTTTAGGACTACAAGTTAATACAATGAAAATACATGACTTCATATTTCATCTTAAATTTTTCTGGTCAAAGTAGCACATTTCTTTTTTCTTCTTTCTTTAATATTCCAGGCTTAGCGTGATTAAGGCTGGCTAATTTATTAAATGAAAGTGAAATTGTCATCACCGACACTATGAAGCGGGGATATAAAATTTAAACACCACTTTATGCCTTTCTCTTTTCTTTTTTCTAAACTCTCAGGTTCCATTTCATCGTCTAGCTATGGGGATTATCCATTAATCCTTTTTTTGTCTTTGTTAAATTCTCACAAACTTTTATTTTATGATAACACTGTTCCTATACACACACACACATATATATATCTATATATTAATGTCGGTTGCGTGACTACTCTACCTTTTGTATTGTCCAATCCGTCTCCCTTACTCTCTGCATCACAACTTGGTAATCCATATCGCTCCTAATTCCCCTGCAAAAAACCAGAGATATAGCACCCACATTCTCTGATCCTTTGTATCTGCGCTGCTCTCCCACAATAACAAGAAAGCCATGGAAATTGTCACCAGAACCAATGCCATAATCAACCGAGTGATCATGTTGATGAAGGAAGTTATTAAGGAAGAGGATAATTGTCAGATTCTACAAACTGACTTGAGTTCTATGGAGGGCCTTGTACAAGATCTTGCCTTCTTCTTTGCATATGAAGAAAAAGAGCTCTCAGAGGTCATGAAGATTTGGTTGCAATTGCTGCAAAATTTCCTTACAGAGGCAAAAGCCCTACTCCTTCGCTCCGAGGGATCATGCCACAACTATCTTGAGAGTGTCATGTGCAAATTCACTTACCTATTTTCATTTCATCTTAAGTTTTTTGATTTGAATAAAAAAACAGAGATAATTTTGGGACCGTTTTAACATATTTCACATAATATTAGCCATTGTTGCCCTACACGTTTAATTATTTCTCATTGAAACTTAAGTTGCATAAATTACTTGAGTTATATGACAACATATTATGGAAAGTATTGCTAGCTTTGGTGACATTGGATTTTTAAGTAAATTTACAATTGAATTAGTTGTTACATTGCTCCTTTTGTTTAAGAGATCTAACATTGTGTTTTCTTGTGAGTTACATATTCCAGAGGTTCATAATATTTCACTTAATAATATAACTCATATAAGTTCATAAACCTAATATCTAATATCTTGTTACTTGGTTAACATTTCTCAAATTCGTAATTCAAGAAGTTATTCGTAATTACTTGCCACTTGGAGAGAATGCCTTCTTCCAACGAGCAACCAGAATAATTTCACTAGTACTTTCAATTTTTTCACATCTTTTCTGTAATTTTTTGTTTTAATGTAAATAATAATAATTATTATATATATATATATATATATATATATATATATATATATATATATATATATATATATATATATTTAATATTATTATTATTATTATTGTTTTGATTTGTTTCTTTTTTCTTCAAAAAATATTTCACATTTAAATCAAAATTTTTCTATGTAGCCTTATAGTAACATTTTCATAGAATTTTTTTCATATATATATATATATATATATATATATATATATATATATATATATATATATATATTCAAAATTTACATTTCACCGCATATTTTATAAATCACTTAAATTCTCCAATTTATATAATTTATTTGCATTTATCTACAATATTTTTTGTTTTTTTTTGGAAAATATAAAAATGTTTACATCGACCAATTATTCTTTTATTTTTTTGCTTCTGTTTTCTATATAATTTATTTACATATAATCACAACGTTTTATTTCTTCTCTATCAAATTATATATATATATATATATATATATATATATATATATATATATAGATATATCATTTTCGTCTCTTCATAGTTTTCAATTTTGTACATTTTACTTTAATAATTATATATAAACAATGTAGAAATATATATTGTACATTTACAAGGTACAAAATGACCTTGTACTTTTAATAACATATTTTACTTTATGCCATCTAAATAACACATGAAAGAAATGTTTTCCTTTATGCCTACAATGACCTACATTAGCTTCAAAGAGATGATGCCGAGTGCAAGTCTCTTGCAATTTTGGCAGAAATGTTACTCCTCGAGCCTAGCACACAAGCCCACAGGAAGTTTGAACTATGTGGGGTAGCCCCCTAGGTCCATGTTTCTTGAAGCACTTCCACCGAAATTTAGATTGGTGTAGATATACATATTTTTATTTATTTTCTTATGGCGATATGATTCTTTGCAAGATTGTAACTTTTCATTGTTTAAATTGCTTTTAGGAAGGTATAAATACATTCAGCTTTCTAAAAAATACTTGGGGCACTAGGTCTTTGTAGATTAGATGGTTCAAACTCACAATTCCAACAAAGCCTTACTAGATTTTGGGCAAAATTGATAGGAATGCTTAGAAATAAACCAAAATGTTGAATAGTTAGACTATGCATAACACTAGGACAGAAATGTCCTGCCTTATGCTAAGAAGCACAGGTGAACATAAGCATTACATGGTGTGTGAGTGCATTTGCAACCAGCTCCTTTTCTTAATTACAACTCTTGATTTTTGTAACATGAGAATTGAAAATACATTCAACACACAATCCTATCAATTCTCCTAATAAGGTTGCATCTAGGATTATTCATCCCAACTCTATCTCCTTTTCTTGAATATTGACAAGGCTAACACAATCATCCACACTTTTACTGTATATAAATGCATATTTGCAGGAAAAGTGGTCTTGTTGGCATGAATCATGCTTTCTAGTGTCTTTTTTGTTATAGTTGTGGATTTTTTTTCATTAGAGTGAGCCCATTATTATGAATCCAATTCTGTTTCAGTAGTTATAATTGATCCACCAATATTTCAATTATGTTTTCTTTTGTGTGTTATTTACCAATATAGTCATAACTGATTCACCAATATTTCAATTATTGTGTTTTATTTAGAATTGATCTTTATGATTTGCTTACATATAATTGACTAAGGATAAGGGACAGTAGTTTTACCCACATGGAGAAGCCTTGAAACTTAAATTGATGTACTAATAAAAAGAAGCAATCAATTGCTTGAACATTTATGTGAAGTGGTGAGTTAAACTAAAAAGGAGTAAAGTATGCTTGAAGTATTTATGTGTCCCTTTAAATGGTCAAATTGAAAAGGAGCTGATGACAACAATATACAAATTTTAACTAAGATCAGGATTAAGTAAAATTAAAAAAAAAAAAACTTGCTATGTAAAAATTCCAATTAAAAACAAGTAATATCCAGCAAAGTATATGTGCATTTTCTCTATAATATATACAGTAACGAAATTAAGGTAGGGAATATTATGATCAAGCTCTTATGCAGGACAGACAAATTATTTTAGATTTGGTTTATTGTCTTTAATTCCTAACAGACTGTAGTTGGTCCTAACAATATATGAAATGCAATAATAGATTGGATAAGTTTTAGGTGTGAAAAACAAGCTTAGCTTTCCCTTTTTCCTCTTTTCAGGACATGAAGATCAATGTTAGTTTTAATTTCAATGATCAACAAACCTCTGTGTGTGAGATCTATTTGTTGCTTTTCATTTTATTAGTTTTCATATGAAGTTTGTTGTCTATTGTCTTGTTTTCAAAGAATCTGTGTGTTTTAATATTAATCTATTTTTTTTATATTTCTTGTTTTGTTGATTGGTTATGATTTACAGGTATAAAATGCCACCTCTTGGTCGCCCAAAAAAGGATCTGAAACAACGTTCACTCACTGATGCATTTGGTATCTCTCAATGCTCTAATAAACTGCACATTTCTGAAAATGAAGTATATGATCATGTAGATGAGGACAATGAATTAGATAGTGTAGAACTTCTTGAAGAGGAACTGACATCGAAGAGGTAAAAAATAACATTCAAGTCCAAATGGAAGATGAGATTTCCATGGGCTTATGCTGCAAAATATTGTAATGGTGTTGAAAGGATAAAATGTTCATGGTGTGTAAAATTTAAAATGGAAACTCCATTTGCTAAAGATGGAAGCACAACTCTTCAAGTTAGTGCTTTAAACATCCATGCAACATCAGAGGCTCATAAATTTTCTTTGCAACTTTTAGAGGGAGAAAAAAAATGGAGTACTCTTCCAATTACAAAACATGTAGAGCTAATGGTTGATGCTCAGAAAGAGAGAATTATATCAGTTATTGAGAACATGTATTTTTTTGCAATACATGATTTACCTTTGGAAGTATATAAGTCAATTTGTGACTTGAACAGGTATAAAAACACTCCTCACATACCTTTAATAGATGAATACTCAGCATATACAAATACACCATCTGGAAAAGAATTTTTAGAAGCTGCTAAGGAGGTATATTGGAGAAAATTAAAAGATGAGATTTTACAAAGCCCATATTACTCACTTTTAGTTGATGAAAGCACTGATCAGACTATGGTGCAACATTTGATTGTTTATATTACATATTTTACAAATGAAGGAAGAGGTCCATGTGCTACAAAATTTATACACATGCTACAGATTAAGGATGGAACATCACAATCTATGTATGATGTTGTGACATCTCTTTTAGCATACGTGAATCTATCCATGGAAAAGTTAGTTGGATTTGGATCTGATGGAGCATCATCCATGAGGGGTGTTCGTGAAGGTTTATCTACTAAGCTTCGTCAAAATTCCCCTCATTTATTAGATATCCATTACATCACTCGTCGAGAATCATTAGCAGCAAATGATGCTTCATCATATTTTGAAGAGGTGCAAGCTATTGATAAGTTTGCAAACAAGATCTATTCATGGTTAGGGAAATCTACTAAAAGACATGGAGAATTGAAAGAGCTAATGGATTCATTTCAAATCACAAAGCTAGAAGTGTTACAGATTCATCATATTAGATGGCTTTCTAGAGGAAATGTCATGGAAAGACTCATTAAGCTCATGCTTGCTTTGTTAAGAGACTAGGAGTTAGTGGAGAAAAAAATGTATGAGATGGCTACAATATTTCAAGTTCACTTTTTCATCCACTTACTTTTATATGTGCTTATTGAGTTAAATAAGCTGAATCAAAAGTTTGAAGAGGATCATGTTGACATTACAACTATTGGAACGACTTTGGATATCACTATCAGCTTGCTTCAAAAGCGATTTCGAAGGGGCACATTTGGGACAGGTGAAATGCACACATCACTTTTTTTAAGTAAAACACAACAAGGAACTCTCGAGTTTGCAGATTGCACAGGCAAGTACATGTACATGAATTGAGGTTTGAGAGTTTTCCAAAGTCATAAATATCAGGGACACTAGATGACTGCATTACGCTGGGAAAATGTTTTGTAATGAAGGTGATTGACTCTCTAAATGCAAGGTTCATAGATTTGCCTATTTTTAATGCAGCTAAGTTTTTTAGTCCTCGTAATTATTATGAGAATATAGATGATAGAGACTCTCAAACAAGAAAATGTTTGACATGTTTATGTGAAAAAATTAGTGTTGGAGGCTTGCTTGTTGTGGACAGCCTTAAATGTATGGGTGAAATGGATGAATTTATATGTACTATTTATAAATCTTACCCCAAAAAACATATGTTTGGAGTATGGGATCTATGTGGAGATGAAATTGAATGGTTTGAAAGATTTCCATGCTTAATGCAGCTATGGCAAGCAATTCTTGTTATTCTGGCTAGCACAACAATATGTGAAAGAGGCTTTTCAAAATTAAATCGAATTAAAAATGATGATAGATCAAAACTTTCTTTAAAAACATTGGATATGCTAATGTTTCTCTCTCTTAGTGTACCTCATGCTCTAAATGAAGTAGATTGGAATGCTATTTATGATGAATGGAAGGAGATGAGAAATCGAAAACCTCTTCAACTATGAGAATAGATTGAAAGAACTAGTAAGTTTCAATGCTTATTACCATCATTGTAAGTGAATTTTTTTAGTTTTATACCATTTGACTTTTACTTTCTGTTTTATAATATATTTCAAGTTTTATTATGTTTTTTTATTAACATATTGAATTTAATATTTGAAGGATATCACATAAGATATGTTAAGCTAGAGGACCACAACTGTCAAAGGTTTATAATTGGAACAAAATGCTACCTTGTATCAATTTTGCAGCCAAGTCAAGGGACTGTTGTTCCAATTATCTGAGATGTGCAATTATTTGAAGTCTCAGCATTCCAAAAGAGTTTTAATAGATAGTAGAACAATGGTTTGATCAAACCTGAAATTTATAAGCTAAAACTCCATTGATACCTCTTATATAAGTGAGAATTTATTTTTAATTTTAAAAATAATACCTTTCATATAATTTTAATACAAGTATTTATGTTTTGTCATATTTGTTTCTTATTTCAATTTCATGAAGATGTAGATATTTCGATATGTTTATTTTGGTTCTTATTTTAAATTCATAAGAGTGACAAAATATTATGGAATGTGATTATATTTTAGAAATCTTTTAGAGCTAAAATGACCCATTAGGGCTTTCGATAAGCTCAAGTTATTTTGAGATTGATTCTCCAAATTTGCCTCCACTTTTGGAGTCTCCTTGTATCCTCACTTAAATGTTAAATGCCAAACTTACAGCATCATCGTTTGGCATCATTAGCTTAACTAATTGTCCACCATGCCCATAATTTCATTGTTGTATTCATATCTGTAAACAACTTTTCAAATAAAAAAAAGTTTCTATAAGAAAAATCTTACACATCAGAATCTCCTATATCCTGATGGTATCCATCCAAATTCTTATAATAGTGTCTTCAAAACTTATGTTGGCATTGCCAATGAGAGATTTAAGTAGTGCAAGATGGTGCTTCCTTCACTGTTGTATATGCAACGGTCTTTTATTAACATAAAGATTGATGTTTTTTTCTTTCTGAAAATGAAATGTAAAAATAATATATTGTGCTCAATTGAAATGCTTCTTTATTTTAAGTATTTCATCATAGAAGGGCGACATAAATATATTCCCTTCTAATTGAAATTCGAACCAGCCCTTCAAATTTGATCACTGGTGGCGCTGGTATCTAACAACAATTTCTCAGAATACCGCACTCACACCCATGTAAAACAATTTCAAAAAGCCAAAAGGGTGATAGTGATCACAACTCCCACGTCCAAAAATTAGAACTACATTGTCTTACGAAGGCGCCACAATTTCTTTTAAGTGGTGAAATTTTAGTTAGAATCGGGCAAGAATTTTTTTAAAATTTAATCTTGCAGTGGTTGTATTTTTTTTTAAATTTATCGTAAAAATGGATTTAACATAGTAAAAAATCACTAAAATATCCAAAATCTTAAAACTTGACAATTGTAACTTAAATTTCAAACATTTTTGATCTTTTCAAAATCATATTGAAATTTATATTTCTTTCCAAGAAATTTGTTAAACTAAAACAATTTAAATTTGACAACCTCTATGCCAACATAACCATATCATTGAATTTGACACTAAATAACAAGGTACATATTGAGCACCATGAAGCAATAACATTGGATATCATTGAATTTGACACTAAAAAAATAACAAGGTACATATTGAGCACCATGAAGCAATAACATTGGATTTATGTAGTGAAGTACAACACATGCTTATCCTTGCATAAAGGTATCATATGTGTGCCTCATATTTGTTAGGTAATAGTATCTTTCTATCTTTTTTATTAATATGAGAAACTACTACATATCTTTATTCTTCTATAGTTTAGCTGAAATATTTTATTTTTCACTTGCATTTTTAGTTAATACATGTTTTCATATATTCTTAAATAGTAAATATATATTAATAGCATATAATGTATTTCTATATATATATATATATATATATATATATATATTTGATGTTAAAATCTTTTACTAAATATTTTTTATTTATGATTCATTTTTTTTTTCTTATTAGAAAAGAATAATTATTATAGAATATTAGTAATTTTATTTTTCCGTACTATCTCTCAACTCCATGTTAAATAGTGAAGGAATTACATATCTTACTCGTACTAAAATGTAAATTATTTTCTTTTTATTTTTAATTAATTCATGTCTATGAATAAAGTTGATATAGAGAGGCAAAAATTGAAGTATTGTATTTCATCTAGAGGAATTCTATTCCTAGGTTATAACTCACTATGAGGGACATGTGACTTACATTAACAAATTAAAGAATACTAATAAGTGTCAGTAAAATAAGTCAACTTTTTAGAATGACAACATAATTAAATGTTTTAAGAAAATTACTTTTTAATATGAGGGAGATATGTAATGCATTCACTAATTATATGCAGTTGACAAATGGCATGTAAAAATAATCATTTTTGTATTTTTGTAAATTTGGTATGAGTTAGGCTCCATCATGGTAATGTCCAAGAATAACATCCTAATAGGACATGGAATTGAACTAATAACTTAACATCTAAGAGTGCTTTAACAAGGAACTCAATCACCCTCTATATAAGGAGTGATGGACCATATACAAATAATATTATTAATATTACATTATGTGTAATTAATTGTATATCCAGTTGCTATGTAACATTTCAAACAAAAAAAATTACTAGTAAAATTTCAAACCAAAAAAAATAATGAAAAGAAAATATTTTATTACTAGTTAAATAAATTTGTATATCAATTTTACATACAGTAAAATAAAATAATTTGATTAGAAATTTTATACATATTGAATAAAATATTTTGATATTATTTATATATACAAAGAGAGAGTGTTATTATTTCACAAATAAATTATTTGTAATTTAAGATATGATAGAGATTTGTGATCCTTTCATGTTTCATATTATGAAATTAACTTATAACATTTTAAAAAGTATTAATAATACACACTTATATTCTAAAAAAATAAGTGAAATTGACATATGACATTTTAAAAAGTATTAATAATACACACGTATATTCTACAAATAATTAACTCACTATCAAAAACAAAAATTATGATATTAAAAAGTATTTCAATACCTAAACATTTTGGAAATTAAGGAGCAATTGGAGAATCTCCCATGGAATCCTGGCATTTTAGAACACACGATGGAAACCTGCCAACTTTATAAAAAGAGAAAATTGAGAATCTCCACTTGGTATCCTAGCATTTAAGAGCCTTAATACAACATGATGAGAAGAAGCCAAATTTATCAACCGCTTAATACAAAATGATCAAAGCCACCCAAATTTATAAACAACGTAACAAACGGAAGGCTGAATTCCTCTCTGACTGATTATCGATTAAATTATCTAATTCCAAGATCGCTGCCTAAGGCCAATTAACATTGTTCGATTCGAAGTCTGACACAAAAAATCGAGAGGGAAATGGGCCTCGGAGGGAGGGCAATATGTTGCACCTTATTAATCTTCGCTTTGGATTGCAGATTGTTATTTTCATTTCCCTGTCGAATACCATCGTCCATCCACTGCTGTTTGCTCCCACAATAAAAACGTCAGGGGATTCTGGTGTCCAGATCAGATTCGCTTCACACCATTCCGGAGCGTCTGGCCCTTCCCTTAACCTCCACATGCAACTACAAAGACAACGAGGACTATAAACTATTAAAACCACTTGCCCATCACTTCCACCTAATTCGAACCGTTTTGGTAGCCTGTCACACGAGCAAGGCCGAGGCAATCTAATTTCTGCCCAACGCCTCTCTGCAATACTGAATGCTATCATGTTACCGACGCCCAACCAGTAAATTTTACCTCTAGAGAAGACACCCTTTCCAGTAGGCCAAATGGCCAGCGGGACTGTCATGACAACCCTAGTCCATGCATTAGATTCTGAATCATACATCTCCATCACCAAACTATTGTGAACTTCTTCCCATTTAAAATTGTTTACCCCGACCACAACGGTGCAGCGCCTCCTGGTAGCGTCAACATCCATGGCAGTGAAGTTCCATCGGAGAAGCTGAGGAGGAGGCAGGGGTCTACGAGACCCTGTAGCTAAATTGCCTATACAAAGATCCATATTATTTCCTCTTCTGTGAGAACAGTAGATATTTCGGCAGGCATCTATAATGACGACATCAGCAGGCAAAGGAGGTTTGTAAATGTTCATGTCTGAACTATCGCCTCCTAAATATTCTATCACCCAAGTTCCCGTAATACGATCTCCGTCCCAGTCCAACTGAAGCAAAAGTCCTGGGAAGGAGTGCACAGAAAAATTTAAATCAATTCTGCGCCGGGCATCCAGCGAAGATAGAAATCCATTCCATTGTCGCGAAAGGATCCTCATTTTGGCAAGAACACGCACGGGCAACATGGACAAAATTTTGAGAAGCAAATCCTGTGGGAGGGTTTGCCAAATCCTCGCTGGTTCGACGAAAATGTCAGTCGTCTCCAACTGTTGCCGAAAAGATCGCCAAATCTGTGGTTGCATCGCCATCTCCTGAAATTCTCGCGACCCACAAATCTATGAAATCGTTTCTTTATTTTAATCTTTTTATACTTATTAATATTCATCTGAAAACTGTTGATCAACGGTCACAAGGATTGTGGCTCAACGGTGATGATGTAAGGGAGAAGTACGGTGCCGTGAGATGGTGAGAAAGGGTAAAACACTTATTTAATTTCTATTATACGGCCGAGTTTAAGTATGCATAACTACATTTCCCCCCTGAAGTTTTGGGATATGAAAGTCATCGGTTTGGCTTCTTATTGTGATGTTTTTATGATTTTGAATTTATGGAATTATCGTTTTAAAAGTAGGTTTTATTTAATAAACAAAGTAAGATAGTGTTTGGTTTAAAAATATATATTTGCTCAATTTTCTATATTTTTTGAGTAATTATTGTGATATATTTTCTCTATATTTTTGAGTAATTATTGTGATATATTTGTTACTCAGTGCATATATTTAGGAGTAGTCTATAATATGACTTTTTAAGAATGATATGACAATGATCATACATCTATATTGCCATGCCAAGAGAAGGATGCCCACAAAGATTACAAGTTCTTTTGATTTTTCCGGCTGCTCTTTTTTTTTCTGACATGCATCTGTGGTGAGTGGATAGTTTCAAAGTCTGACAACGAACAGGACACGGCAATTAAATCAAAGTGTGGCGCGACAAATTCCCTCAATTTGAAATTTGAATTTATCTGCATTCACACAAACGATCGCAATGTATTTGCATTGCAGCCATTCTAGTACAGGGTGTGTGCATCTGGAACGCGATCGGCAGGAACGCAGGTTCACCCGCGATGCTGGTGGGGGTTTTTCAACTTCAAGCTTCTTCAACCACTGGTAGAATTAGCTACTGAGGGTGGCTGCATTTTCGACGTCGTATACAAATGGAGCAAGAAGATGGCGGGCTTCCAGTTCTAGCCGCAGGGTCTACCAAGATCATGATGGCCTTTAGAGGAAGAAACATGCTTGTGATCACCGGCGGTAGAACATGTGGATCGCTGGACATTCTCTCGAGGCATCCATGGCACTGCTCGCGGGCAGGCGGATGGCAGAGGAGGAAAATTTTCTGGATGCTCATCACTTCAATCCGCCCTTCATGTCTTCTCCCGTGGAAAGAATAAAGGAGAAAAAGGTCAAGCGCAGTCTCGATATGGAAACAACCCTGGTGGCTTTCGAGCTGTCCTTGGCGTTCAAGACAGAGGGACGACCATATCTCAATTACGGCCGAATGCTTTTTCTGGAAATTGTTGGGTAGAAAGAACATCGATTGGAAGGTGAGTCGCTCCAGTCAGTTTTACTTTCCTGAGTGGGCTTTCAAGTTGCTTGAGGCCGGGGATTTGGGGGAGTTGGGCATGAGATTGAGAGGAGGAGAAATGGAGGCAGAAGATGAGGAAAAGGCAAAGAGACTCACTAAAATTGGGGGGTGGTGCATTCAATACAACTTCAGAGATCGGCCCTGTATGGCCACGGTTGTTCAAAAGCTAGAAGGAAATGGAGACGACGTGGCCAATCCTCCCTTGGCCTGCAGTTCCTCCTCAGCTGCAACCAAAATACCAGTTGCACCAGAAACACCTCTGTTGTCCACCAGTGAAGAATCTACATTTACATAAATTGAAATTGCATTCTAGATATGCGGGAGAGATTGGGTTATTGAATCCGGTCTTCGCATTGTTGTTGATAGTATAGAAAGCACCACAGAAGTGGCTATTTCTCTGCAAATGATGGAAATATAGGGATGTTATGGGAAGCAATTAGAAAATAGTGAGACGTAGTATTTGATGTAAAACAAGAGTATGTAATTGATGTGCATCACACATTTGACATATTGACAAGTTCTAAACATTCTGCTAGTGCTAATTTAGGGAACTCAATGTTGATTTTTTGTTTTGTTTTGTGTTTTTTGTGGTTGTGTATTTTTTCATTCCGGAAGGTTTTGAAAATATGGAGCTGTATCCAAATCTGGAAAGCTATTTCAACTAAGTTATCGTCCAGTTCGCCTAGACGTTCCTATAGTGCAATCTGATTTTCTAAAGTTCAATTTTTCTATAGGATCCTGATTTTAGTTTTATTAAATATATTGGAATCCAAATTTCTGAATTTCGAATTTGTTATGGGATCCTGATTTCAATTTTATTAAATATTACTTTTGGTTGAGATTTATATCAAACTCTGAGTTTTTTTTTTTTAAATATTAAATTAAAAAAATATTCCATCCTTATTTTCAGTCTTGATAAGAGTCCTTTCCATTCACAGCTAAGAAATCGTCATTTCCATTCCGGTTTATGTTGAAATTTTTGAAAATTCCAGAATAACAAATGGAGAATAAAACTCCCCTCTTCAACATAGAGAAAATATTAAAATTGCATTCACAGTGACAGAGTTTCCACACTTAAAACAAGTTTCTAATTCTTCAAAAAAAAAACTAATACAGATTCTTCCTCAACACAGAGGGATTACAACTACTGGACTGCTTCTAAGCACAGTGCCAGAATAACACACTCTGTCTCTCTAAAACATTCACTGCTGTGTATACAAAAAAAAAATTTCACACTGCTTTGTATTCTGTTTTCCTGCACTACTGTGCATTCATTTCTGTTCTGTGTAATACATTAAAAAACAAATTACAACTCTGTCCCCCTTTTTGTACTCACGGCACATTACAAAATATATGACATTACAATATGTTAATATATATTATAAATATAAAATATTTATAATATATATAACCAAACGTTAAAACAAATATATTGTGGTAATAAAGTTAACTCAAAGTTAAAAACATTAAAAAAACTTGATGCGGCAAATGTAAACTAAGTCAAAGGTATTTAAAATAGTCTTTCCCTTTATGCTTTGCGGGGGCCTCGTGAGGTTGATCCTCCCCAGCTCTCATACCCCCACGGAATGGCTGTGTTGTAATGTGTGGGGACCACGATGACATGGATTTTTCTTTTGTTTTTAAAAAAAAAATTAAAACAAAGACTTTTCCGTGCAATTTAAAACTTTCATTTGTTGGTTGGTGAAGGCTTTACTGTTGGTGGGTGAATCGTTAATTGCAGAGGAGACTGGTTGCGTGCAGATCAAATGTGGAGATTTCTTGCTGCTGCCGCTGTCCTTTGAATTTCCATCAGCAATTAATCTTGTTGTCTTGCCAATCCCATCTAAGTTGAATTTGGGTGTCCTGCTGCTGTGTGTAGCAGTTGGAATTAAATTCCAACACTCCCCCTTAATTTCAACTGCTGGGTTTTCCTGCATACCAAAGCATTTCCTGAATTTATCAAAATTGTTCTGAGTTAATGGTTTTGTGAGGATATCAGCTAATTGATCCTCTGTTCTACAATGCTGCAAAACAATCTCACCATTGCTAACCAATTCACGTATGAAATGAAACTTGGTGTCTATGTGCTTTGTCCTTTTATGAAAAACATAATTTTTTGATAAAGCTATCGCTGAACTATTATCACAATAAATCATTGTCCCTTTTACCTGTTCTTGGCATAAACATCTCAACATTCTTCTCATCCAAACTGCTTGACACGCTGCTACTGTAGCTGCCACATACTCTGCCTCTGCTGTAGATAATGCTACAATCGGCTGTTTCTTAGAAGCCCATGAAATGGCTCCTGAACCCATGTGAAAAACATAACCGGAAGTGCTCTTCCAATCATCTACAATTCTAGCCCAATCACTGTCAGTGTATCCAACTAATTCTGAATTTTCTGAAGCTGTATATAAAATACCAAATCTTTTAGTTCCTTTAACATACCTCAGAATTCTCTTTGCTGCCTGCCAATGTGCTTCTTTTGGCTTCTCCATAAATATGGAAATTAAACTAACAGCATGCATAATATTCGGCCTAGTTGCAGTCAAATACATGAGGCTGCCAACTATGCTTTTATATAAACTTGCATCAACATCCTTGTTGCTATCATCTTTACTCAACTTCAATCCCATTACTGTGGGAGTAATTGCAGCTTTGCACTCCTGCATATTAAATCTTTCTAAAAATTGATTCACATACTTTGCTTGAGAGATAAAAATCCCTTTTTCATTTTTTTCTACTTCTATTCCTAAGAATTATCTCAACAAACCCATGTCATTCATTTCAAATTCATCTTTCATGACTGTTTTAAAATTCTCAATGAGATAATCATCATTACCTGTGAAAATAACATCATCAACATATAAAACTACAATAACCAATTTACCATCCTTTTCTTTGATGTAGAGGGTGGGTTCTCCCTCACACTTTTCAAATCCATTTTATAGGATTCTATCCTACTGTACCACGCTCTTCGTGCTTGCTTCAGCCCATAAAGAGCTTTCTTCAATTTGCAGACTTTGTGCTCTTGGCCTTTCTTCTCATATCCCAAGGGTTGTTCAACATATACCTCTTCCATTAAAAATCCATTTAAAATTGCAGATTTTACATCCATCTGGTATACTTTCCATTTGTTTTGTGCTGCTATGGAAAACATTGCTCTTACTGTCTCCATTCTTGCAACCGATGCAAAAGTTTATTCATAATCAATCCCATGCTTCTGCTTATATCCCTTGACAACAAGTCTGGCCTTGTGTCTTTCTATTTTTCCTTCAGCATTGCTTTTGGTCTTATAGACCCATTTAACACCAATGGCATCTTTACCTTCTGGGAGATCAACCATCTCCCATGTTTTTTTCTTCTCTATGGCATTAATTTCTTCATCCATAGCTTCTATCCATTTTCTATCTTTAATAGCATCTTCAAAATGAATAGGATCATCAACTTGACAATACAAAGCAAATAAGGAATTCATACCTTCATTTGCTGCTCCCTGCTCATAGATTTCTCTAATACTTCTGAACTCCGTTCCTCTTTCACTTGGTGTAGCCGTGCTTGATGAAGCACTCAATTCTGCTCCATGTGGTGTGCTTGGTGATGCACTCCCGCTTCTTCTCAAGGGTGTTCTTGGTGCCGCTTGAGGCGTCCCTTGCTGTCCTTGTGTTGGTGGAGGTTGTGCTACGGATGGGTTGTTAATTTCAACCACATCTTCTTCATCTTCATCATGAGATAAATAGCTTTTAACATTAACTGTTTTCTCAATGCTTCCATCCCATGCTTCCTCTTCAATAAATTTCACATCTCTGCTTATTAAAAACTTCTTTGTGGATGGGTTATACAATCTGTATCCTTTGGAATCTTCACAATATCCAAGGAAAATACACTTCTCCCCCTTACTATCCAACTTCTTTCTCAACTTGTCAGGAATATGTGCATATGCCACACATCCAAAAACTCTCATGTGGGTGACTCCCTGTTTTCTGCCACTCCACGCTTCTTCTGGAACTTTGTTCATCACTGCTTTTGTGGGGCATCTATTTAAAATATACACAACACAGTTCGCTGTTTCTGCCCAATACTCATTCGGCAAGTGTTTTTCCTTTAGCATGCTTCTCACCATTTCCATTATGGTTTGATTCTTCCTTTCAACAACTCCATTTTTTTGCGGTGTGTACCTTGTGGTAAATTTCTTGTGAATGCCATTCTCTCTGCAAAAGCGCAGAAATTCCTTTGATATATATTCTCCTCCTCTCTCAGTTCTGAGAACTTTAATGTGCAGCTCGCTTTGTTTCTCTACAAGAGCTTTAAAATGGCAAAATTTCTGAAAAACTTCACTCTTATATTTCAGAAAATAAACCCGCACTTTTCTTGTGAAATCATCTATGAAAGTCAGCATGTAATTGTTGCCTGAAATTGATGCTGTTTGCATCGGCCCAACTAAATCTGAGTGAATGATCTCTAAGGGTGCTTTCGCCCTTATGCTTTTACCTGATGGAAAATTTTCTCTGTGTTGCTTTCCCAGAATGCAGCCTTCACATAGGCTGTCAGGCTTCTCAATCAATGGCAAGCCTCTTACCATTCCTTTTCTGTGCAGCAAATTTAATCCTCCGAAATTGAGATGTCCAAATCTCAGGTGCCATAACCAATTTTTATCTTTCTTTTCCTTTTGGAAGGCTTCTTGTGTTACAACTGCTATACTCTTTCCTTTTCCCTTCAAGTCAATGTTGAGCTTCAGTGGAAACATTCTATTGCTGGTCATTTGTATTTCAACAATGATTTTCTTGCTTGGAGGTATATCTTTTTTTGTGCGCACATCATCTTTGAATATTACATTGTAACCTTTGTTTATGAGCTACCCAACGCTCAAAGGATTACGTTTCAAACCTGGAACATAATACACATCAGGGACAAATTTCTGCTCACCATTTCTTGCTCTAATACTTACTCCGTCTTTTCCTTTTACAGAGATTTTAGTATCTGTCCCTTTGGTTACTTCAGATTTTACTTCTTCATCTAGATTGGCAAACATTGCTCTATTTTCAGTCATTTGATTACTACATCCTAAATATAAGAACCAAACATCATCTTCTCTATTCTGTGCTACATTACATGCTAGCAGCACATTACTTGGGTTCTTTTCTTCTTTTGCTACATTGGCATTCTGCTTATTTTTCATGTCATTTTGCTTCTTTCTACATTCATTGGCATAGTGCCCATATTTTTTGGAATAATAACATTGGACATTGGATTTGTCATACCTTTGTCCATGAGCATGTTGGTGTTGATGTCCACCTTGCTGGCTGTTACATTGGCCATGGCTTTGATTTTCATTTTTTCTCCTTCCATGTGAATGTGAAGGGCTGTTCCTTCCACCTCTGTTCTGACTTCTGCCTCTTCCTCTTCCTTTTCCTTGACCTCTTCCTCTTCCTGAAGGCATTTGGGTCTTGAAGGCACATTCAAGAGATGAGGTTTCATCTCTGCTCAATCTCTGTTCATGAGTTATTAGTGAGGCATGAAGTTCATCCACTGTGAACTGTGAGAGATCTTTGGTCTCTTCTATGGTGGTAGCAATAACATCAAACTTTGAGGGTAAGCATCTCAAAATTTTCTCCACAATCCTTCTTTCTTCAAGAGTTTCTCCATGGGATCTTATCTTATTCACAATCCCAATCACATGTGTAAAAAATGTGTCTACATTATCTGACTCTTTCATGCAAAGAGTTTCAAAATCCCTTCTTAGCAACTGAAGTTTTGATGTCTTCACTTTCTACATACCCTGATAGGCTACTTTCAGAGTTTCCCATGCCTCCTTGGATTTCTTAGCTGCTGCTATCCTTGGAAACACACTCTCACTTACAGCTTGATACAAATAGAAGAGGGCTTTAGCATATTTCTTCCTATTGTTCTTCAACACATCTTTCTCTACTTGAGTTAAGGCATTAAAAACCTGCTCATCAGCTGGTTCTGTAAAACCATCTTCTACAAGTTCCCATAGGTCTTGTGATACAAATAGGGCTCTCATGGTAATGGCCCAATAATCATAATTCTGTCCACTAAATTGTGGAAGTTGCACATTTCCAAGACTCATTCTTGTACTTGGTCCAGCCATTGCTATTAAAATGAACTTAAACAAATTATCTTTCCTTCTCTGAAATAAAAAACTCTGTTAAACAAAAAACAACTCCATTATCTTTGAGAAATACCTGAACTTTGACCTCTGTTGAGCTTTTCACACTGCAGGAGAAATCACTGCAACAAGTCTTCTTCTTCAGCTTCTTTGAAACCTTCAAAGAGCCTACACTAGCTCTGATTCCATGTTGAAATTTCTGAAAATTCCAGAATAACAAATGGAGAATAAAACTCCCCTCTTCAACATAGAGAAAATATTAAAATTGCATTCACAGTGACAGAGTTTCCACAATTAAAACAAATTTCTAATTCTTAAAAAAAAACCTAATACAGATTCTTCCTCAACACAGAGGGATTACAACTGCTGGACTGCTTCTAAGCATAGTGCCAGAATAACACACTCTGTCTCTCTAAAACATTCACTGCTGTGTATACAAAAAAAAAAAATTCACACTGCTTTGTATTATGTTTTCCCGCACTGCTGTGCATTCATTTCTGTTCTATGTAATACATTAAAAAACAAATTACAACTCTTTCCCCCTTCTTTTACTCACGGCACATTACAAAATATATGACATTACAATATGTTAATATATATTATAAATATAAAATATTTATAATATATATAACCAAACGTTAAAACAAATATACTGTGGTAATAAAGTTAACTGAAAGTTAAAAACATTAAAAAAACTTGATGCAGAAAATGTAAACTAAGTCAAAGGTATTTAAAATAGTCTTTCCCTTTATGCTTTTCGGGGGCCTTGTGAGGTTCATCCTCCCTAGCTCTCATACCCCCACGGAATGGCTGTGTTGTAATGTGTGGGGACCACTATGACGTGGCTTTTTTTTTGTTTTTTTTTTTAAATTAAAACAAAGACTTTGCTGTGTAATTTAAAACTTTCATTTTTTGGTTGGTGAAGGCTTTACTGCTGGTGGGTGAATCGTTAATTGCAGAGGAGACTGGTTGCGTGAAGATCAAATGTGGAGATTTCTTGCTGCTGCTACTATCCTTTGAATTTCCATCAGCAATTAATCTTGTTGTCTTGCCAATCCCATCTACGTTGAATTTGGTTGTGTTGCTGCTGTGTGTAGCAGTTGGAATTAAATTCCAACAATTTAGATCCATGCTTGAGAAGATGTGCTCCGAATATTATAACTGTGCCTCTAATTTCTTTGTATATATAGGTTCTGTTATAGTTTATGAGGCGCAAGAACACGCTGAGCATGCTAGATGTATATGTAGCATGGTTAGATGGGCTTGATTTAGTGTTTGATTTTTTTGGTTTTTATTTTTTTAAGTTGGGTGGGACTAGTTCAATATATTAATTTTTTTTTTTTTAAATTTTGGGCGACACTGGAGTTGATTTAAGTGTTAGATTTTTAGGTTTTTTTTTTTAAGTTAGGTTGAACTACATTATATATATATATATATATATATATATATATATATATATAGTTTGGGTGAGACCATATTATTATTATGTATAATATATCATCTAAATGAAAAGTCACTAATTGAATTAGTAATTTTACATCAAAAATATTTTAACAAAACAATCGATTATTGCTCATCTAAAACCCATAAAATTCATAAAAATCAATATCTATTAACATTTGCATCATCTTAAGGTGAAGATATAAAAGGGTAAGGTAAAAGGTTTCCATTTCCATAGTGGTCCTCCCTAATTATTGGCCTAGTGAAGCATGATAAGCAAGTTTGTGTAATGTCGTTCGCTCTTCTAAGACTAGCAGTACCCAGTAAGAAATGAATTAAGTGCGTGCTATAGGTGGTCTTGGTTAAATCTACTTTGAACCAAGCCAAGGAATAGGTCGGGCAGCACTAAAAGGACTCAGGTGAAGGGAATAGTAGTAAAGGTAAGGAGAAGGTGATCCAAGTTTGTATTATAAATATTTATTTATGTTTATGGTTATGATTATTTTGTTTTTATCATATTTATTATAATTATAATGGTTGTGATTTTGTAATTTTAAATTTTATATATTATACATTTGTATTTTAAGATATATTATTATATTTTTTTATTTAGTGTGATATTTGAAATTTTTTTATTTATTAACTATGTGTTGTTACTATTATTATTTTAATTTTTGTTTAATTTTCTTAAAAGCACGTAGTTTTATGATGGTTTAGGAATTCATTGTTTTATTCATAACAATATAAATTCTATATAATTATTTTGGATGAAATTAAGCTTTAACATAGTGGATTTATAGATTGATTAAATCTTTTCACATTTTATACAATCAAAACAATCGTTTTCACATTTTGTACAACCAAAGTAAAGATTAGTGTGTACAAAAAAAAATGTAAAAGGTATGCTTCATATGGTAAGTATCTCTTTCAACAAAGTAGAAAGGTAGTTTGATAATGTGAATATCTTTCACACTTAAAAGGTTGCCCAATTTGTATCTTAGCTTATTTATGCCTAATTTCTTTTGTAATATTGAAGCAAGAAAGATATTGAAGATTTGTTGAAGATCATTGGACTAGAAGGAGTCTTAGATAACTGAACCTAAAGAAAAATGGATTTGAAGTCATCTCATTGCTCAAAATTATGATATTGTAGAGGGATATCACACAAATTTGATGGTAAAAACAGTGGCAATGGGGTGTATAGGAATGTGCACGCACACACGCATGCTTATTTTTTATACATGTGCACATGTTTGTGAGCCTAAAACTACGATATTCTCTAAAATACCATGTAGGCTACCAATTGAAAACCAAATGAACATGTTGTTCCTTGAGATGTATTGGCTAGGAAACTATGCCAAGACACTAATATAACTCATAATTTTTTAGTCTAAAATTTCAATTTTTTTAATAACTAAACTCTTAGGCTAATTTAAGAACATAAATTATTACAAATTGGATGATATGAAAGAGAAATAGAAGGAAAAAAAATAACGAGATGGAGATGTTAATACAAACATATTTGCAATTATTATTAAGAATGAATACATACTGAGCCTAAAGAGTTTAGTAGTAATATAAAATGTGTTTGAGCGAAGACACAAGTATATCAAATTTATTGTAATGATAATATAAATTCATCTTAGATACTTCAAGTATCATTCATGAAATCTTATACATTCATTAATTTACACACAATGTCTCCCACACTTTGATTGACCTTAGGGATGCCATCAATGTGATGACTAGGGAAACCATGCTTAAACTCAACCTCCAAGGAGCCTTGAGAAAGACTACCATTTTTCTGCAACTTGTAGACAGATCCATAGTAGCTATGGAAGGAATTTTTGAGGATGTTATGGTCTCGATTAACTGCTCAGAATACCCCACATATTTCCCGGTCCTTCAACAAAAAACCAAGTTTAATGGATATCTTCTCATTTTAGGAAGACATTAGTTGGCCACTACCGATGCTTATCAGTTGTAGGGTCGGAAACATGACTATCAAGAATGGGCCCTTGTCTAGACAACTGGTATTATATCGTCTTACCCAAGCTTCCATTTACCATGACCTACCCTTAGGGTCGGAGAGTGATGAAGAAGAATATGAGGTGAAATATACCACACCCTACCCTATTTTTATGATAGATATTGTTATTAGAGGGGGGTAACCTAATGAGAATGATCTCATTTACCACATCATTCAAAGCCAACCCCCCCCCGCGCTATCGTTCCACTCGATGTCCTACTAAGAGAATCTAAAAAACACCCTTGGATTGAGTTGCACTCACTTGACTCCACCTCTGAAGCCACCAATGTTGTGGAATTTGGCCCATCTAAATCCCTGAATATTAACTCATACCTCTTGGCCAAAGAAGAAGAGAAAATGTGCCAACTCCTTAAGGAAAAATTAGATGCCTTTTATTGGGACTACAAGGACATGAAACGGGTGCATCCCTAAGTGTGCACACATCATATTTATATTTCTTATGAAACCAGCTCACAAAATAGAAGAGAATAGAGATCAACGACTTAAAAATCACCCAATTCTAGGGGGAAACCTCCTTTACATTACATAAATGAACAATTCTTGGATGATAGAAATGAAAAACCCTCCTTCCTATATATAGGAGTCCATGGGTTCACAATATAATCCTAGTCGACCTAACAATAATAATGTAAGGGCACAAGAATAACAATAGTGGATTTTACGGGGCACAATAACAATATGGGGCTATAGGGGTACAAAAATAGCAATAAGGGGGCTACACTAACAACAATAAGGGACTAATATAGGGACCTAACATGATCCTTGCCTACAAAAAAGTGTTTTACTCAATGTTTGAGTATCTCTGGATGCTTCTATATAAAATTATTATCCTCCCATGTGGAATCTTCAGTGGGTAAGTTCTTCCACTTGATGAGACACTCTGAAATTGATTGATTTAGTAGCTGTCGATTTCTTGTTTCCGTGACTGCTTCAAGTTCCAATATGATTTTTCCTTCCTCATCAATTTTTGGCAATATTGTTTGAACTGGAGGTTTGTCACATATAACCTTCTTTAAGCATGAAACATGGAAAAATGGGTGCACTTGAGAAGAAGCATGAAGCTCCAATTTGTATGCCATAGTAGAAATGTTTTACAACACATTGTAAGGACCATAATACTTTAGAGATAATTTATCATCCTTCTTAGCTTTCTTGAGGGACATTTTTTTGTATGGTTGCAACCGTAAAAATACCCAGTCTCCTACATCAAAACTTATCTCGCTACGATGGTGATATACCTATTGTTTCATTCGATTTTGTGCCAAATTTAGGTTATCCTTTAAGAGTTGGAGAACTTTTTGTTGATGCTCAATGTGATCTTCCACTACTTGAACCTTCGAATTTTCTCTCAAAGATGATGTGATGGACAGTCACTGATATCCATAAAGTGCCATAAATGGGGTAATTTTTGCTGCAGTATGGAAGGATGTCTAGATCAGAGAGAAATATAATGTTGTGTATAAAGATGAAAAATACAGGTGGGCGTAACCCCAAGGTAACGAGTTCACCCCTAAAAAGACAAGGAATTTATTGCTCATCCATCATATGGGTAGGAATTTATTGCTTGAGTTACTTATTCTATTTAGGGGCCGGGGAAAGGTCGGTTTGTATTTTATCTAATAGTAACTAGCAGTGATCTGAATAGTCTTGTCTATAAGATGCTAACATGAACCATGGTAAGAAACTACATGATGGTAATGTATAACGTGGTAAGAGGACCATTATGATAGAGAAAAATCCCAGTGTTTCCACTCTAATTGGTATCATGAGAAGTAATATTGGTATCGTTCATAGAAAACAGGTGGTTCCCTGAGTGAACCAAGTGAAAAAACAAAAATAAAATGGCATTGAACATAGTCAAAGAAATAATACCAAAATATCTTCTATTTAAGTTGGGTGTTAGACCACCAAACAAGTGGTGGAGACATTGAAAATGGAGAGTTTTTAACACCTTTTATAAAATACAAGTTCGTCGATGGGGTATCAATGACTCTAGAAAGCTTCTATTGGATGTTCACTTAAATAAGCTTTATGGATCAACTACTTGGAATTTTGACTAAATAATATCTAGAAATATCTTATTGATCCCAGGAAAGCCTCATTTATCTAGTCTCTTATTTTTACCAATTTGTTTATTGGCCCATGCCTTATTTTCCTAGGTATTTATCACCCCAAGTACCCTTTAAACCACAATTTCCAACATAAAAATCATCTATTTCTCTAGATATCCAGAAAATCTTGGACAATCATTCCAAGGTGTTTTGAAAATCCCAAAGGACTCCCACCTATTCGTGATCATGATCATGCTATTCTTTTCATTCCAGGAAGTGTTCTACCAAACATTAGGCATTACAGATATCCTTATGTCCCAAAGAGAAAAATTGATTGTATGATTGCAGAAATGGTAGAGGCTGGTATAATTTAACCTAGTCAAAGTTCTTCCTCTCCTCCAGTAGTATTGGTGCAAAAGAAGCATGGATCATGGCACATGTATTCGGATTATAGGGAGCTCAATAAGCTCACTATTAAAGATAAATTTCCCATTCTTGTGATTGATGAATTATTGGATGAATTACATGGAGCAATTATTTTACCAGGTTGGATCTTCGTTTAGGATATCATCAAATTAGAGTGAAGATTGAAGATATTCTAAAAACAATATTTCGAATTCATGAGGGTTATTAATAATTTTTGGTCATGCCTTTTGGCCTTACCAATGCACCTTCTACATTTCAAGGGTTGATAAATTCCATTTTCAAACCCTTCCTTAGAAAATTTGTGTTAGTATTTTTTGATTATATACTAAACTACAACAGGCCTTTGAATGATCATGTTCAACATGTTGATAGAGTGCTCAAAATATTGGAAGAGAAACAATTATAAGAAAAAATGTCCAAATGTTTATTTGGAGTAAGAGAGGTGGAATATCTGGGTCATATTGTATCTCATGAACGTGTTAATGTAGACTATAACAAAATTAAATCCATTAAGAAATGGAAAGTCCCCACAACCATAAAGCATTTGCAAGGATTTCTCAGGTTAAGAGGGTATTATTGCAAGTCTGTTAAGAATTATGGGAGAATAGCAGCACCTATAACAACATTATTGTAGAAAAATGCATTTTCGTGGAGTCCTAAAGCAACTAAGGCCTTTAAACATCTTAAAGAGTTAATGTCCCTAACATCGATATTAGCTACACCAGACTTCACAAAAACATTTATTGTGGAATGTGATGCCTCAAGAAATGGAATTGGTGTTGTTTTAATGCAAGAAGGAAGACCCATTTCTTTTGAAAGTTGTCTAATCAAAGGAAAGTATATATAGAAAGCTATTTATGAGAAGGAAATGTCGGAAATACTACATGCACCAAAGAAATGACGACCTTAGCTAATGGGAAGACACTTCAAGGTAAAAAGTAATCATGATAGTCTTAAATAATTTTTCGAACAAAGAATATCTTAAAAAGAGAAGCAAAACTGGGTCACACAGATGTTGGGTTATGACGTTGAAATCATCTACAAAAAATGGAAGCTAAATGTTGTTGCATATGCACTCTCAAGAAAGGATGAAGATGTGGAAGCATTGATTTGTTCCATTTCTATTATCCAACTAGATTGGATAACCGAAGCAAGGGATGAATAGAATAATGATGAAGAAGTGTGGACACTCATTCAAAAGTTTCAGCAAGATCCTAGTACATCTGATACATTTAGCTGGAAAAATGATTCCTTATGGTACAAAGATCACTTATATCTTTGTAATAATTCCCAACTAAAAAAAAAAAAATTCTTTTGGAATTGCACACATCTCCCTTAGGAGGACGCTCAGGATTTATAAAAACTTACTACAGGGTGAAGAAAGAATTATTTTGGGATGGCCTTAAATCTGATATTCAAAATTTTGTGGCGGAATTTTCTGTTTTCCAGCAAAATAAAGTTGAAACAATTAAGACCATGGGTCTTCTACAACCTTTATCCATTCCAAGTCAATATTTGGAGGAGGTTTCAATGGATTTTATCACAGGTTTACCTAAGTTCGAAGGAAAGAGTGTCATCATGGTGGTATTTTATAGACTTACAAAGTATACACAATTTTGTGCATTATCTCATCCATTTAAAGCAAGTACAGTTTCTACTGGATTTATGGAAATAATTCAAAATATACAAGGAAACCCAAAGATTATTGTAACCAACAGAGAGAAAATTTTTACTGGAAATTTTTGGACAAAATTATTTTCTTGTTTGGGTACTCAACTAGATCATAGATAATCTTATCATCCTCAATCCTATGGGAAAAATGAGATAGTGGACAAATGTTTGGAAGGATATCATAGGTTTTTTGTATCTGATAAACAAGCACAATGGGTAAAGTGGTTGCCTTTGCCTAAATGGTGGTAGCACTTCCTTCCATACTATAACAAAAATGACCCCATTTATGGCACTTTACGGATATCATCCACTATCCATCACATCATATTTAAGAGAAAATTATAAGGTTCAAGCAGTGGAATATCACATCGAGCAACAAAAAAAAGTTCTCCAACCCTTAAAGGATAACCTCAATTTGGAACAAAAACAAATTAAACAACAAGCAGATCAACATCATAGTGAGAGACGTTTTGATGTAGGAGATTGGGTATATTTATGGCTATAACCATACAAAAAAGTTTCCCTCAAGAAAGCTAAGGAGGATGATAAATTATTTCCAAATTACTATGTTCCTTACAATGTGTTGCAAAACAATGCTACTATGGCATAACAATTGGAGCTTCATGCTTCTTCTCAAGTGCACCCAGTTTTCCATGTTTCATACTTAAAGAAGGTTATAGGTGACAAACTTTCAGTTCAAACAATATTCCCAGAACTTGATGAGGAAATAAAAATCATATTGGAACCTGAAGAAGTCACGAAAACAAGAACTCAAGAACTACAAAATTGATCAATTTCAGCGTATCTCATCAAGTGGAAGAACTTACCCACTGAAGATTCGACATGGGAGGATGCGAATTTTATACAAAAGTGTCCAGAGCTACTCAAGCGTTGAGGAAAACACTTTTTTGAAGGAGAGGGTCATGTTAGGTCCCTATATTAGTCCCTTGTTGTTGTTAGTCTAGCCCCCTTGTTAACCAAGTGGAATTTAAGTTCCGTGAGCAAGTGAAGGAGGCAACGCAAAAATATACTGAATGCCATTTTTTGTGGAAGAAAGCACAAGAAGCAGAAAATGAAGGGAAACAATAAGATTATAAGACCAATAATGAAAAATTATTCATTTTCCAATAGAGGATATACATTCCTAATCAAATGAGCTTGAAGGAGACAATTTTGGATGAGTATCATTGGATTTGATATGTTGGACAACCTGGATACCACAAAATGCTAACAATAATAAAAAAAGACTACTTTTGTCTTGGGATGCATAAAAATATTGTTGAATACTTGAAAAAGTGTTTGGAATGTGAACAAGTCAAGGTAGAGAATCTACACCCTGCAGGTTTACTACAGCCCATTCCTATACCAGAGTGGAAATGGAAAGTCATTTCACTCGATTTAATTATAAGCTTACCAAGAAAAAAGAGTCATGATGCTTCCATTTTGGTGGTGGTAGATAAGTTCAGCAAGGCAACCCACTTCATACTTGTCTAGTCCAGTTACAGAATAGTACAAATCGTTGATATCTTTACGAAGGAGGTGTTTAGATTACATGGTATTCCGAAAACTCTCATTTGAGACTGGGATGTGAAATTCACCTCAGCCTTCTGGAAGGCACTTTTCACTAGTTTAGTTACACAAATTTAGTTTAGTACGGTCTACCATCCGCAAAAATATGGGTAGAATGAACGGGTGAATCATATATTAGAAGATATGTTACATATCTATGTGGTGCATCAGCCCGCGAATTGGGAAGATTATTTGGATTTGGTAGAATTTTCTTACAATAATGGGTACCAAGAGTCTTTGAAAATGGGCCCCTTTGTGGCAATGTACATGATACAATGCCATACATCCATAAATTAGAGCAACCATGAGACTTAGTTAATGCTTCAGCCGGAAATGTTGGAACAAATGGAAAATGAGGTGACAAAGATCCAACAAAATTTAAAAGCTATCTAAGACTGGCAGAAGGTGTATGCATATCAGAAAAGGACTTATCGATAATTCAGAGTGGGAGATCATGTATATGTTAAAATTAGACCCAAGAAAAGCATGCCTAGGTGGACTACCTGTGCGAAACCTACACCCCAGCTTTGTGGGTCTTTCCAAATTTTGGAAAGAGTAGGGTCGGTGGCCTTTCAATTTTATTTACCCAGTCAAATACGTCTGCACAATGTGTTTCATTTATCTGTATAGAATCGATATATGCACAATCCCAAACATATAATACATTGGCATAACATATGTGTAAACGATAATTGTTACTATGTCCTCTGAAAATGAGATGAGTGCTTGATTAATTAATTAAATTATTTGCTGGTTGCATGTAGAACCGAACAATGAATTCCTAGTAGAGCCTCAATGTATTCTCGAATAGAGAGAAATAACGCTCTGGAGGCAAGCCATATCCCAAGTTAAAGTGCAGTGGAAGCACTTTTGCTTACAAAAGGCTACTTGGGAGGACGAAGGCTTTATACGAGAAGCATATCCCGAATTGTTTTCTATGATGGAGTAAAACACCAAGGACGATGTTTGCCTTAAGTGGAGAATGATGTAACACCGAGCTTAATTATCTCGTTTTATTTTTTAACTTTTGAAAAAAATGGTTAATGAACCTATCGAATGTGTTCAACTGGTTAATGAACCTAAGTTTAAATTTTATAAATAAAGATTTATATTGGGAATTTCTATGACTGGTAATTAAATAAATCCAAGAATCTAGAATGGTCGAGAAGAAGTAGTTATTGACAGTTACTTTCCCCTTTGAGAATAATAAGGAAACGTTAGAAAGGGGAAGTGATTATGTGCAAAGGGTAAACAAAGGAACAACATAATGATTGTAAGGTTAGAGTGGTCCAAAGCTGGCTGACAATGAGTGGAAACTCTGTAGCGTGAACCAGAGAAGGGGATGGACAAGAAATCTTGAGGCCTATCTTCAGGAAAAATAATACCACTTTCCTCTTTGATGAGGATCATGAGGGGAGTGGAGGACATCATCACATCACTCATGGTTGGGTGGTTTAACCAGTGAAGCAGAAATTCTAGATAAGGTTTTATGAGTATTGTGTTTAAATCTAAGAAGTTATGATGTACTTTCACGACTCATGTATGTATTATGCATGGATATTTAAGTTAATCATTAATTTTACTGTATAGATAATTTTATGCAATCATTTATATGAAAAGAAAATGATGGCACTATTTATTATTTATTATCCTTGTTATAGTTCTATGAAAGACGTGGTATTGTTAGTGGTTTTTTTCTCATCAGTAGAACACTCCAAACTCTAACTAACACCTAAACGCTTATCTTGGAATTGTGTAATATTATAACATCTGTGTGTAAAAAAATTAACACCTAGTCTACAGAATTTCTTAGCCAACAGAAAATAAGGAGACAAGTGATAGAGGGTTAGGATATTTGCGTCGAGTGGAAGAGTCTAGGAGGACCTAATATTAATAATAATATTCATATCACAAGGATTGTAGCCATAAAATTATTTACAAAATATGAGTTTCAAGAATTAGAGAAGAACTATATTTCACCCAAGGATAGACCATAGAGCTGAGAGGTTTAAGCCATAATCCGAAAAGGACCGATAGGGTTTTACGTCCTTTAGATTTTGGCAGGTTATCCGAGGAAGAAACCAGAGAAACCACGGGTGAAAGGAGAATTAGTTCTTGGTTAATGGTTACACAGGTAATATATCAAACTCTAATGAATTGTTAAGAACCAGAGGCCACGGATAGACCTGGTCTATTAAACCTATTCATTTATCTAAGAAAACCTCGTAAACCAAAAGTCATAAAAGCACAGTAAATATAACGAGAACTGAGAAATTTTTGTATTTACAACTCTGTGGTACTTTGCCGAGACAAATAAATTTCCATTCATGTGTATCAAAGAAAACACAAACAAGGGAGTAAAACAACATAATTGATAGACAAATAAATTTTTTAATTAAATAGGAAGAACCTTGAAATAATACACATTCAGACGAAAACACTGAAAAACAAAGAAATACCCATATAACTTCCATAGTGTTACTCCGCGATTGATATTTACACATAAACAAGATAGTGACTAGAGTGTAAAGGTATTGAGACTAAGATTGGGTTAGCGTCAGAATCCTTTCACTTCCTAACAAAGTCATTACAAGTTAACCAAGACCAGTAGGAAGGTCTGATAGATAATAAACCCATTGAAGGGATGACATAAAATTCCATTGGAGAAGCGCCCAACATAGGAATTCCTATCAAATATAGCTAGTTGTTGTGCATCTTCAAAAACCAAGGTTTTTGTCACTGCCTTGTGACAAGAGTTGTACTTAGAAGAGGAACCTACAAGACACGAAACTGATTGGATATATTTTGGTGTAAATTTAGATCATATTAAACACAAATAAAGTTGTGGAACTTGATAATATGTCACCTCTGAACTTGTGGCTAAATCCATCTCCAGAGATTTAAATGTTTGGAAGAGAATGCATGCAATGATAACTACAGATTGATTGCAAACTATGCAAACAAAAAAATAAAATAAAAAAATCTCAAATCTCAATGCTGGAATGATGGGCAAGGCTCGGATTATCAACTTGCAGGGCATCTTGAGGCATGAACCAAAATGGCACGTTGATCACACTTGGATTACCACTGAGGCCATTAACCAAACTAGTACACCTAAGAGAGATGGAGGAAATAAAACCATGCAAATGACGAACTAAGATCGGGAAAAAACCAGGTGGTTAAACTCGTTAACCTCTCTTGTCATATAGTGAATTGAAACCCTTCTTTCAATCTACGATTAACAATGAATTCAGATGTCTCGATCAAATCCAGATCTCTCAAAACAAGTGCACATTAATATAAGTATGGTGTATCATTATTACTATTGTTAGCAATCCATGAGTAATAACATTATTACTATTACTTCAAACAAGTAATTGTTGGCCAATTCATTTTTTTCTTTTATTTTATTATGCAAATAAATCTGTGGGATCTTAGTAAATGTTACAACCTTTTACATGGCTGCCTATAGAACATTACCAAGCGAGCGAAGGATAAAGCCTTGAAACGACTCCATACATACTCTTAATAATGGTCATGTTGGAACATAACTTTACCAAGGGAGCGAACGATAAAGCCTTGAAACGACTCTAGACATACTCTTAATAACGGTCATGTTGGACCTGTTTTCCATTTATTTATAATAACCTCGATAATGTCCACTAATAAAATACGGGCTGGGGGCTGTGTCTAGTATGAAGATTATAAGATTTTAATCTATTTTTTTTTTTGTTTTTGTGAATTTGGTAGTGCTTCTCTTTTTCTATTTATACTTGTAAAGAAGGTTACAAAATTATAAAGCAGTCTAAAGCCTCAACCTGCCCGCATGACCAGGTCTGTTGGCCATCTCAATGCATGGAAATCAAACCAAAACTGGAAAAGTTTCATTCTTCTACATCTAGCATGAGCTATCTGTTCTATTTTTGATATATCTACATTCTGGAAAGTTAAACCAAGTTCATATAAAACCGATACTATCATAAAGACATATATAGCAGGAAGAGATTATTCTGAGTCCAAAACTACCCTAAAGGCACATAATGCTGAAAATAACTACTCTTCGGATGAAGAGACATGAGCTGGAGCTTTCCAGGTCGATCCTGGCATGTCTACTTGTTGTAATTGCTGGAGTTGCTTTTCAATACGACCAACTCGATCATCTACCCTGCTTTTTCTGTCAGTGGCCTGGTATTGGGTGATCTTAATGTGTTGTAGCTGATCCTCCATGTTGTGCATGATGTCCAGCAAGCGGATTTCAATTTTCGTTGGGCTCTGCTCAGCATTGCTAGGATGTATACTCTGAATAGCCTTTGCTAGAAGGATTTTTAGGATCCAGTATGTATGAATGGTTTGCTGAAATAATGTGAGGCGACCTCTGGTGTTGCCAGGATCGGTGATGAAGTCCAATATTTCTATCTCTGTTTCATTATCCTCTGGGTCTATTTGGATGTCGCGTTCCCATCCTCTAATTTCTTGACGGACAGCTGCCGAGTTTCCCATGACATAACTCGTTGCCAACTTCTGAAGATGCTCTAAATTTGATTTCCGTCCCTGTTTCTTTGGGGGTTGTTCGGGCTGGAGCTGCTTCCATCTAGAAAACTGAGCAGTTGACCGTCGCTTCCCCATGTTATCTTGCCACCTATAGCGCAATACAAACTGACATGAAAACAATGACAGAGCATCAGCTTGAGGCCACCTTGCTCGATTTCTAGGAGTAGCGACAGTATGTCGGGCTACTAAACAAATCATTGACGAGAGAGGCTCCATTGACCAGTGAGCCAAAATACTTAGGCAGAGAATGCAAGCATTATTTGGTTGGGAGGTTGAGGAGTGCTCGGTTTCCTTCTCGGCTGTCTCCAACCTCTTGCATGCAGAGCGTAATGCATGAAAGAATGGAGAAGGGAAGGCGAGCAACTTACCTTAACTAGAACTTTCCTCGCAGACCCTGACAAACCAAGCTGCCGTGCCTGCAACATAATTAAAGGTCGATTTGTCGTGCACCGCCATAATCTGGTATTTGCCTATGCCATTATGGAATGAAAGTGTGCGAAGGACATGCAACTGCCAGCGTTCATCTCTTATGATGCGCTGCCTGACAAGTGGGCATCCCAATTAGGGGGTTGGAGATCTTTATTTACAATCAGTTGAAGGGAGTGGAGTTCCACGTTCCAGATGGCTTCATTGGCGCTGCAATCAATATGTCGGTTTGGATGTTGGCATCCCCAATTTGCTAGATAGTCTGCTGCTGCATTGCCTTTCCTTCGGATGTGGCCTGGAAGTATGTACTGAACCTTTTTCATCAGCTGACTTACTTCCTGAATGAGAGTGGCTGTTCTCCAACTTTGAGTGATTTTCTCCCAGGGTGTGCCTTGCTGTAAATTTCGGAGGATATTTGTGACAAGTTCCGAATCTCCTTCAACGATGAGGCATTGGTAATTCTGTCTGATTGCAATGATAAGACCTTGCTTCATTGCTATAAGTTCAGCTTCATTATTTGTTGCATGGCCTAGATCCAAGGCATAGCACCGACAGACAGCTCCGTGAGAATTCCTGAAGATTCCTCCTGATCCTGCTTGTCCCGGGTTACCTTTGGAGGCTCCGTCATAATTTAGTTTGATAAATCGTTGCTAGGGAGGGGACCAAATTTTTGCGATGGATTCGATTGACGGTCTATATTTCCAAATATTTTTTGATAGCATCTGTGGTTTGAGGTTGACAGCGTTTAAAATCTGTGTTTCATAACCCATAGCCTTCCAATCCTCATCTGTCCAACTCTCTACTAAACTTGTTTCATGGATATTTTCTATGGATCTTTGCCAAATGTTTTGCAGTGGTTGTGCTGTATCTTCAAACACCCTGCGATTCCTCTCTTTCCAAATGTTCCAGAGTAGGAATCCAAATGATAGTTCCCATGCTCGATTAATTACTTGATAGTGAAACCTCCCCTTGTGCCATTTACTGATGGTTTCTGTAATGCTGTCGTTATTTTTATCCGTTTGTCGAAATAAATGTTCTAATTTCTCCCACAGTGTGTGAACCCGTGGGCAAGAAATTAGAAGGTGTTCGACTGTTTCTACCTCTACTTCACAGAAAGTGCATCTAGATGGTCCTATCATCCCCCGTTTTTGCAAATTTTCCCAAGTTAAAATTCTTTTATGGCTTAGCAGCCATAGAAAGTATTCCACCTTTGGCCAATGTTTTAATCTCCAGATCTTCTTCCACAGTGGCCGGCTTGCATATTGGGTGTGTTGTGATTGAATGTAGTAGCCTTCTTTGATTGTATACTACCCTTTTATTAGATAGCCCCATCTAAGTATGTCCGGAACTTCAACTTGTCTCAGTTTTCTAGAGTTGAGTTCTTTGGCAAAGTTGTCCCATTGCTGTGCGGCTGGAGCTTCTGGCCAGGATGTTTTGTCCTTCCATTTTCGCCAAATATCAGTCACAGTTGGACACCAATAGTGGTTTAGTAGTCTGTGGTTTGGAGTATTCGTGTATAAAAAGATCTCTCCCAAGTTGAGTCGGCTGAACAGTTTCTCTCGTTGTTGCCATGAATCTTCCCAAAAGAGGGCTGTACTTCCTTCTCTAACTTCCCAGAAACTATGAGCATGAATTAATTGTCTGTTCATTACTGCTAGGTTCCAAATTGTTGAGCCTTTAGGTGTCCTATCAATTTTCAAACTCCCAACAATTGTGAAAGGCATGTCATATTTAGTTCTCCAGATGTTCTTCCAAAGATCTGGGCCTCCTTGTAACCAGTGCCACCATAACTTAGCTCCCATCACATTATTCAGAATACTAGGATCCCGAAGGCCCAGTCCACCTGCTGCTTTTGGTTTGAGTAACTTTTCCCAGGAAAGAGGAGCCCATTTCTGGTTGGCTTGGGCACCCTGCCATAAATTTTTTTTAAACATATTGACCAATTGCAAACAGACTCCTTTCGGACAGGCTCTTCGAGACAGTTGATACAAAGGCAGAGCTTGGAGCACTGATTTTAGCATAATAAGACGGCCTGGTGCATTCAATGCTCTGAAAGCCCAGTTCTGTATTCTGTTTTCCACTCTTATGATGACATCCTGCCAGTCTGCTTTCCGAGCTAGACCTGTGTTCAGCAACATCCCTAGGTATTTCAAAGGGAAGGCGCCCCTTTGGAATCCTAAAGTCCTTTCCAGGAAGTGTTGAGTCTCTATCGTGTAATTGAAGAAATAGATATTAGACTTATAGTTGTTAATCTAAGTTCCTGAAGCTGCCATGAAGACTTCCAAAATTTTGGGGATTGCTTTACATTATTTTAGTGTCGCCTGGTAGAATAATAATGTATTATCAACAAATTGTTGATGAGTCAATGGAAGGTGAGGTCCCCACAATTTTAAGCCTTGTATCTTTCCTTCCGCAAAATGGGCTTTAATAAGTCTGCCGAAACCTTCAGCTGCAATTATGAAAAGAAAAGGGGAGAGGGGGTCTCCTTGCCGAAGTCCTCTTGAACTGTTGAAAGGAGTTTAAGGACTTCCATTCAAGAGGATGGAGAAGTGCGGGGAGGAAATGAATGCTCGCAACCATTGAAGCCAGCGGTCATCAAACCCAAAGGCTCGCATTACCTCAATCAAATACTGCCAACTAATTCGGTCATATGCTTTATACAAGTCCAGCTTAATCAGCAAACCTTTTCATTTGTCCTTCTTCAATGAGTGGATTGCTTCCTGGGCTACCACTATACCATCTAAGATTTGTCTACCTTTGACAAAACCAGTCTGTTCCGGGGAGATTAGAGTGGCCATTAGTGGTTTTAAACGATTTACCATAACCGTGGAGAGGATTTTATAGATAACGTTGCAGAGGGCTCTCGATCGAAAGCCAACAGGGGTATCTGCATTTTTCTGCTTTGGGATAAGGGTAATGAAAGTGGCATTCAGGGCTGGGTAAACAGCCTTATTCCGATGGGATTCTTCCACAACTTCTAATATATCCTGACCGATGAAGGGCCACGCTGTCTTGAAAAATTCACTTGTAAATCCATCTGGTCCCGGGGCTTTGTTTTTGGGTAAGTTTAAGACCACCTCTTCAACTTCCTACAATGTAATAGCACGTAGCAAGGCCAAGTTCTGCTCTTGATTAATTACATTTGGGATATGTGCAATGATCTTATCTATAGCTGCCTGTCGATCTCGGTGTAGTTCAGTGAGGAGGTCTTTAAAGTGGGCCACTATTTCTCTCTCCATATCTTCATGTTTAACTAGACGGTCCCCATTTGTTGCTTTTAAGGAAAATATTCGATTATTTTGTCGGCGCTGTACCATTGCTTTGTGAAAGAAACTGGTATTTCTATCACCTTCTTTCAGCCAATGCACTCGAGATTTTTGTTTCCATAATATCTCTTCTTGCTTCCGACGCTCTTCTTGTTGGCTAAGAATACGGCCTTCCTCCACTACTAGTTCCTCTGATCTGCCATGGAGGATAATGCGTTGTTGGATCTCTGTCATTTGGGCATGCATCCGAATTTGATCCTGGTGAATGCTACCAAATTCAAGATGATTCCATCGTTTGATTTCTTCCTTCAAATGTTTTAGGCGGAGCTGGAACGAGTGCATCTGATTGTGACCTCTGATTAGATTGGAATTCCACCAGTTTTTAACCTTTTCCATGAACTGGGCATCCCGGAGCCAAAAGAGCTCAAACCTGAACGGACGATTGTGGTGGCTTGCTTTGACATCCAGCTCCAATTTAATCGGCCAGTGATCTGATCCCAGAGTAGGCATTATAGTCGCTTCATAATAAATATCAAGGCTCACCAGAGCTTCTGAGGCGAGGAAATGGTCCAGGCGGGAGGCAACCTGAAAGCGTTCTACCCTTCTGTTGTTCCATGTAAAGTGACCATTAACTGTAGGGATATCTACTAGGCGAAGGTCGTGAAGTAGCTCTTGAAATAGTGCCATATCCAGATCTTCCCATCTTATTCCTCCCTTTTTTTCCGAGAGGTTTAAAATCATGTTGAAATATCTGCCTAAAACCCAATATCTTTCATTATGCATTGTACTCAGTTTCCTTATATTCTGCAAAAATTTTGCTCGCTCTCCTGGAATTGAAGGTCCATAAACAACCGAGATTAGGATTTTGTCCTCTACCCCAATCTGGCGGAAGGTTGCTGTCAAAATTCTTGGAAGGCCAAGCCATCCTTCTGCACTAATTTCCTCAGTGTTCCAAAGTATAGCTATACCTCCCGAGGTACCCACAGAGTCTAGAGCCATACCTTCATATTGCATTTTGAAAGATTGGAGGATTGCTTCAAGTTTCTTCCCAGGGACTTTCGTTTCCTGTAATAGCATAATTTGAGGTTTCTCGGTCTTCAATTTGTATTTCAGGTGTCGCTGCTTACCCTTGCTGTTGAGACCTCTAATGTTCCAGGAGAGCACCTTCATTACTGATTTTTAGGAAGTTGTTGGAATACCGTTGTTAACAGTATTATTTTCCCAGTATTAATCAGCATTTCTCCCACTAGCTGGATGGATTCCTGCAGAGTTATGTGACCTCTCTTTTTGGCAGGTTTTGCTGGAGGAGGTGTCTTCTTATTGGCCGATTGTTCTCATTCTTGTGATTCTTTCTGAGCTTGCACAGTGAGGTAGTGCTCAAAAGTTTCTTTGTATAATTTTTTCTGGCCTGCTGGTATAAAGCGATCATCAAGGTTCCTCCATTCGAAGAGGAGGTGTTTCAGTAGTTTTTCTTCAGCGCTCAAGTCATCTTTGTTTTGTTTAACCTCAATGGTTATGAGTTCTTGCGGCTGACTATCTTCCGACGTTTCCATTTCCTGCCCAGCTTTTCTCTTGGAAGATTGGTTTTTTGGCAGCACCTCCATTACTTCTTCAACAACAGCTTCTGCATTCCTTTCACCAGTTGACAGTTCGCCTTCTTCCTGTAAAACCTCATGCCGATTCTATGGTATTTTCATACTCTGTTTTGCCGCTGAAATTGTGCCTGTATTCCCCGCACGAGAAGGCCATTTTTTTACAAGAACAGGTACAAACCCTTCTTCATCCTGTCGGGGGTGCTCCTCTAAGCCATTCTGTCGGGGAGGTGGTGGTTCAGAGCCGTTCAAGGGGAAAAATCTATACAAATTACCATATTCATGATAGCGGCGGCAGCGGAAAGGAATGTGCTCATAATCTAACAGTTGCTGCCATATTTTACCTTCATACTCCAATGCTATCATATCTGGAAAGGGTTCTGAGATGTTCATGTATACACAGATTCTAGCAAATGAAGTATAGCGACCCCGAGCTGTGGAGTCTGCTATTTTAACAAAAGAACCTAATAAATTTCCTATTCCTTCCAAAATTTCAAGGTCCCAGAAATCCATGGGAAGCCCAAACAGCCGAACCCAAACTGGAGCAGCCAGAAATTGCTCTTGTTTAGGATTGTAACATTCCTCCCATTGTCGAAGGAAAAGCCCAACATTGCTATAAAATAAGGGCCCTCCTTCAAAAATGCGTTCTTTATCAAGTAGATTAGAAAAAATAACTGTAAAAAAACCTTTTGCCCCAAGTTTGAGATCAATGTGACCCTTGGGCTACCATTTTATTTGAATCCATTTTAATAAATCTTTCTCTGAAGGCCAAACACCTATAAACTTACAGATTAGGGCATGATTCTTCATATATCCTCTGTATTCATCCAACTTTGATGCTGGGATGACAAATCTTGGTTTCTTGACTACTCTTGGCAAGCATGGTCCCTTCAGTTTTGCTTGCCATTCTACGCCTAGGACAGGGGCATTCCTTTATTGCGTCGTCCCTGAATTTAATCTATTTAAATCGAACGATATCTATAATATATATCACCCTTATGGAAAAGTACATGACTTGCCACTATTTCATTGCTCTCGGCTGTAGTTATGCTGGTATCTAACAGAAATTTCTCAGATAAACGAATTCAATTAGGCTGTAGACGACACTCACACCAATATAAAACAATTCGACAACTCTGATGTCTCGAAAATATGGAACTGCGAGGACACAATTTTGTTTGGAAAATTTTTCCAATAGCGAGGTGTTTCATTTAAAATTTTTTATCACTTTAAATATTGGAACTAAATATTTAATTTAAAAAAAAAATTATTGGTGGTTTATAAAATCTAAAAATAATATTGTTAAACCATTATAATTTTTTGTTTATTTTTTATAGATTTGATAAAACTATGTCTTTATCATATCCAACATATCAATTCTAAAAATTGAATAAGTAATAAACCAGTAACCTAATATCAAAAATACATTAATAAAACACAGATCACAAAATATCCAAAAACCCATAGAAAACTACCATTTAAATTTGATGTTAACATCATAATAACATTGAATTTATGTAGTAAAATAAAACGCATGCCCATTCTTGCGCAGGCGGTGTCAAAGTTGCACCCAATATTTGTAACGAAATGGCATCATTCCATTTTTATTTATTTTGTGAAGTACTCCATGGAGCCTTATCCTTGCATAGTTGGATTACTTTTTATTTATTTAAAGTTTCTAAATTAAAATGTTCATGGATGTGTTTTCATATTTAAAAGTACTAAATATAAATGTATAATATATAGTTATATTTATTTCATATTTTTGATGTAAAAATAATTTATTAAAGTTTTTTTTTTACTTATGATTTACTAATTTAATTAGTTTATTATTAAAATAAAATAAATATTATATAATATTAATAATATCTTTTTATAGATATATTATGTTTGAATTCCATATTAAGTTATGAAATAACTATATATTTTCTGCAATGTTTTTCTTCTAAATTATTTTACTACTAAAATTGATATAGAAAATTAGAACTAAAATATTTTATTATATCTAGAGACTCTATATAGTTTAAATTTGAGTATAAAGGAGATTTTATTTAATAACATTAAAATCCATGTGTTATAAATAAAATACTTCAATTTTCACCATTATTATATTTTATCCAATTTTTTTTATAGAAATATAAAACAATGAAAAAAAAATTACATTTAATATGAAGGAGCTATGTAATTCATTGACTACTTAATATAGAGGTGACAAATGATATGTATAAATAATATTATTGTTTTTATATGTTGTTTAATTTATTGTATATTCACTTGATATATGAAAAAAACAATATTAATGACAACAAATATTTTACTGTTCGTTATGAATAAAATTTTACAAAGAGAAAAACAAAATAATTTAAATTAGAAATTTTGTAGATATTGAATAAAATATTTTAATATCATGTATATAAACAGAGAGAGGAAATGCTATTATTCCATGAATAAGTTATTTTAATTCAAAGTATGACCAATATTTGTGATCCATGGAGTTGATATATGATATTTCAAAAAGTTAAAACAAATAAGCTAAAAGTTAAAATTTGTTATAATTAAAATATTTTATTAGTATTCAAAATCAACATAAATACATTTTAACACAACATACACCACATCTACTCGGAATCAAGATAAATCAAATCCCTTAAATACAATGCAAAAGAGAATCAAACCTCTTAAAGAATCAAATCTCTTAAAGCTTAAAACCTTTTCATGTTTTATAATAAAAAAAAACAATATGCACCCATATGATTGATTGGTATATCCCAAACTAAAATAAACTTATGTTTATTTATATCTCACATAAAAAAAATTATTGTTACTATTTTAAATTTGAAAATAAAAATATGATTTTAATATTTTTTTTTGATTGTTATAACAAATATAATTTTAAATTTCAATAAAACTATTAATATAAATATATTAATATATAATATACATATTTTAAATATAAACCTCTTTTCTCTCTAAAATATTTTTATACATATAAAAGGCATTACATCTTATCTATCTTTAATTTTCAAAATATTTAACAAATATAAATATAAATTTATTCATATTAATAAATTTAAGCTAATTCATATTAACATCTAATATTTAATTACTAAATATACGGAAACTATGTTTTTACACAATTGCGTTGTTGCCGCGGCATAACATGAAAGCCCAGTTTCTTGTTACCTGTTCCAAAGATATTTTTCAACGGTAACAACCATTTCATTCCAGTTTAACTTTACACGTCTCAGGAAATCAATTTTACATCTTACTCATTAAAAAATTGAGCAATAATTAAATAATTTCATATTTTGTATTTTATGTTTTATTTTTATTTTTTTGAATTTGGTGATTTTTTTTCTTCATTATAATTTTCTGTCATTTAGATTACATTTTTAGCATATAAATAGATTTTTATACACCTGAATGAATTTTACAGATCATCTACTTGAAATATACAAATACGAGATATTCGTATAAAATTTCAAACAAATTTATTTAAAAAAGAAAACACGAAACCAGAATTTAAAATAATTGGAATACATAATTAATTCACTCTTAAAAACAAAAATTATGATATTAAAAATTATATACAATAGCTACGCATTTTGGAAATTAAAGACAGAGTCGAGAATCTTGCTGGAATCCTGGCATTTAAGAGCCTTATTACAACATCACCAGCAGCAGCCAAATTTATAAACGGCTTAATACAAAATGATCAGAGGCAGCCAAATTTATAAACCACGTAAAAAACTGAAAGCTGAATGCCTCTCCGACTGATTATCGATTAAAGTATCTAATTCCAAGATCGGTGCCTAAGGCCAATAAACATTGTTTGATTCGAAGTCTGACACAAAAATTCGAGAGGGATATGGCGAACCTCTCAATGAGGGAAATATGTTGCGCCTCATTAATCTTCGCTCAGGGTTGCAGATTGTTATTTTCAATTCCCAGTCGAATACCATCGTCCATCCACTGCTATTTGCTCCGAAAATATAAACGTTAGGGGATTCTGGCGTCCAGATCAGATTCGGTTCACACCATTCCGGAGCCCCTGGCCCTTCCTTCAACTTCCAGATGCGACTACAGAGACAACCATGACTATAAACTATTACGACCACTCGCCCATCACTTCCACCTAATTCCGCCAGTTTTGGTAGCTTGTCACACGAGCAAACCTGAGGCAATCCAATTTCTTCCCAACGCATCTCTGCGATAGTGAATGCTATTATGCTACTCACGCCCAACCAGTAAAATTTTCCATTAGAGCAGATACCCTTTCCAGTTGGCCAAATCTCCAGCGGGACTGTCATGGCGACCATAGTCCATACATTGGATTCCGAATCATAATTCTGCATCACCATACTATTGTGAGGTTCTTTTCCCCGTCGAATATTGTTTACCCCGAGCAGAATAGTGCAGCGCCTCCTGGTAGCATCAATATCCATAGCAATGAAGCTCCATTGGATAAGCTGAGGATGCGGCAGGCGTCTACGAGACCCAGTACCTAAATTTCCTATGGAAAGATCCAATCGATCTCCTCTGCTGTGAGAACAGTATATATTCCGGCAGGCATCCACAATGACGACATCACCAGGCAAAGGAGGTGTGTAAATGTTAATGTCTGAACTATCGCCTCCTAAATATTCTATCACCCAAGTTCGAGTAGTACAATGACTGTCCCAGTCCAACTGAAGCAAAAGTCCTGGGAAGGAGTGCACGGGAAAATTTAAATCAATTCTCTGCAGGGCATCCAGGGAGGATAGCAATTCTTTCCACTCTCGCGAAAGAGTTCTCATTTTGGCAAGAACACGAATGGGCAACATGGATAAAATCTTAAGAAGCAAATCCTGTGGGAGGGTTTGCCAAATCTTTGCTGCTTCCATGAAAATGTCGGTCCTTTCCCACAGTTGCGGAATCGATCGCCAAATCTGTGGTTCCATCGCCATCTCCTGAAATTCTGTCGACGCTCAAATATATGGAATCGTTTATTTATTTTGATCTTTTTATCGCAATCGCCACCTGAAAACGGTTGAATAGCGGTAGCAAGATTTGCGGCTCAACGGTTATGATGTAAGGGACCACTCCGTGCCGTGAGATGGTGGGGTACATGGAATTGGAAAAATGAACGGTAACCATGGTGAAAATGTGCAAAGTACTTACTTAATTTCTATTATACTGCCTCCTAACATTTTGCAGTCATGTAACAACATTTCCCACATGACGATTTGTTATAATAAAGTCATCGTTTTCGCTTCTTATTGATGTTTTTATGGTTTTGAGTTTACAGCATTTTCGTTTAAAAATAGGTTTTATTTGATAAAGAAAGTATGTTATATACCAATTTAGTGTTTGTTTTAAAAATTGTGTTCGTTTAATTTTTTTTGGAATTATTGTGATATTTTTAATAAATAATTTATATATAATTTTATATTTTTACTTGTTTAAATTGGAAAAATTGATTTACAATTTATGTTTTTCTTGAATTCAATTATAAATGCGACACCAAATTATTTATCATGAAAATTTTCAAATCTGTAATGCAATTGTTCTTTTAGTTGAATTTTTAATTAGAGAAACATATAATCTTTTAAATTGTTTTATTTATATAGTTATTCTCAAACATATTTTGTTTGAAATATATATTCTCAATTTTACTAATTGTTATATTACATATATTTGATTTTTAGAAAGTCCTTGTGTTTCATAATGTTGTTGCAAGTTATATCTATTTTGAAGTTTACTTCTTAGTGTTCTTTAGTCTTGAAAATATAAGATTACTCTTCCATTGGAGTCTGCAACTTTTAATTTACTAGTATCGATTTCTCTCATCCTTGTAATTTCTTCAACTCTTTCTTGTATCCAAACAATTTGGTTAAAATTTAGCGTTTCTAGGCCTTTCTAGAAGGTTGCAAGAAGAGATTGTTCTGGACTACTTGTACCCATAAAGTTTTATAACTATTCTCCATCGAAGTTGTCATGGACAACATAAAGTTGTATAAATACTCTATTTAGCGTAATAATTAGGAATTGCATATGTTAATATGCATATTACTTTGTTTAAGTTTTCTTACCTTCCTTCTAGATAGGAGATAGTAGATTCTAATATAAGACACTAGCATACCAGTTGTCCATTGTCCCCAAGCACTCGACATAATTTCTCCAGCGAAAAAATATAATAGAAAGAAAATAGCACTGGAACAAAAGTTAGGGTTTCAAAAATGAATGTACACCATCAAAAGATCGACCGAGAAATCCTTTCTGTTCGTAGGAAGCAGGTACTGACCCATGTGAAGATCACATGGGCGAGGGGAACATGGCCACCATCCATTCATGTAACAATCGCCATTCAACCGTCCTCGTTTAATTCATTAAAGCTTTGTGAAATGGAGCAAGGGTACGTTACATGATAAACCACTCAATTACACGGACAGAAAATAAAGTTTGGCTTTAATTACCTTATATGCATAAGGCCATCGTTAACCCATGTGATGAACTAAGGGTAAGTGCTATGTGACAATGTTATTTTCACATAAATAATGAAAGAAAGAAATTCGAATTAGAGTTACTCTCTTTTCCATAGTGTTTGGATAGCCTAAGTCCCAGTGCTTACAAAGAGGCTGAATTTCATATGATGAATGAAAAAAAAAACACTTATAATAATAATGTAACAAGGGTACTGAATTCTAATTGAAATTTAAGTGGTAAGGTTTTGTTATTAGAGGATTGGAAGCTAGGAGCTATGGTTTTGATAATAGAGGCGTAAAATTTATATAGAAAAAAAAAAAAAACATATATAGAAAAGGCCATATAGATGAGGCATCTGACAAAGCTCCAATACATTGAGAAGAAATTTCATTGACACAAAGTTGGAGTACATCAAGAAGAAAAATTATAGGTTAAAAAGAGATTGAATCGGGTTACGATTTTGTATGATCCCAAATTTCATAGTTGTATCAAAATTTCAGGTTAGCCAGTTTTCCATATTCACCATTTTTCAAGTAAAACTTAAAAAAAAAAAAAATTGTGTTGATATGCTTGTGCTATCAAATGTTCCTGAAATTTTATAAAATATTTAATATGATTTTTAATTTTTTTTATCATGTTACATATCTGGTCTCAGCGTAGCACTTTTATGTTTCGAGCATTACATTTGGAGTTCTTTTATGTTTCGAGCTGAAGGTTACGATCTTTTTATGTTTTGGATGTTTGTGGAAATCTTGTAATTTTTTTTTTTATTATATACATTTTTAATATTTTTAGTATATAAAATATCTTTTTAATATATAAATAATTTTAGTTTTTAGTATTATAAAACGGTTTTTTTCTGGCACATGTATCATTTAAAATATAAGTTTTTTCTTAATTCTAACAATTTTTTCTAAATTTCAAATAAAAATGATAAAAAAGTGAAAAAATTTATATTGCTATTGTAATTAATATTCTTTTAAATATAATTCTATGTATATCAATTTAAAAACTCACTTTATTTTTTATTTAAAAAATAAATTAATTAACAAAAACGCTTATAAAAGACGAGCATAAACACATCACAATGCACATCACATTGTCATGTTTTTGTAAAATTTTAAATTCAATAAATTTTTATTATTGAAACATGATATACTGGAAAATTGGAAGATAGTTTCGTTTTTTCAATAGGTTTTATCCCAAATGTGTTAAGGATGTTTTACAATTGTAAATTTGAATTTTGTATTTGTACAATCTTATTGCTTTAATTTTTTTAAAAATTAAATTTAATTATATTTAAAATTATAATTATTTTAAAAAATAATAAATTTAAATTTCAAAATATCTCAAAATTATGTCCAAAAAATATGTTAACAATGGAGTGGGTAATATTATCTATATCACTGATTTGCATTGATATATTTGTAGGAAGATCATATTGTGACGAAATTAATTAATATTTCTAGCAACATTGTATCATTAAAACGAGATATCCCGGAGCGCAATGTTTGAAGGTGCGTATATATGTGATTGGTTTTTTTTAGGAGATATATGTGATGGGTTTTAAGTAGTTATTGAAAAAAACGTTCAGAGATACGTCAAAATTGAATGGGGGACTGAGTAGTGGCATTTGTTCGGATTTGGATTCGTTTACTTCATTTCACTTAGCTAATCGAACATTCAAGCACCATGTATACAACATAATCGAACATCCAATAATCGAACATGCACCAAGTAGATAATATAAGTTATCATATTATTTTCTCTTCATAATTAATTTAGATTAACATGATATAATTTCACAATACATTAACTTAAATAAGGTAATGATTTTCTTAACATGTTCACATCATAAACTCATAACAATCACATATGCAGATTAATATAACATAAATATTACAACTAAATTACTCATATTTGAATGTCATAACTCTAACCATCAAGTCACTAGCATGTAACAAAAAGAAGTTATACATCATGCTCATCATCAACATGTACCTAATTATCAAGCTAACTGTCATACAACAACAAGAACTAACCTATAACATGCTCAACAACAGCATTTCGCATATAACATGCTCAACAACAACATTTCCTATAATGTTCAAGTTATGTAGCATAAAACAACAATAACAATGCATACAACTACAAGTTACTATTATTCATGGCTATCTGAGACGTGTACATATAACGACACTAATCAACTAGTATGTAACCATTTGGATTGGGTTTTAATTAGTTATTGAAAAAAACGTTCGTCCAAATTGAATGGCATATGAGTAGAGTCATTTTTTTGGATTTGGATTCCGTCACTCTATTTTAGTGGGCTCTGAATCACTCAGCGTTTTCATATTACGTTTACCATGATATTACATTTTTACATGGCTACGTACAGAAAGTTACCAAACAAGCGAACGATAAAGCCTTAAATCGGATTTTAATCCATTTAAGTCGAACGATATCTATATCACCCTTAAAGCAAAGTGTATAAGACTTGCCACTTGCTACTATTTCATTGCCCTCGGCTGCGGTTACGCTGGTATCTAACAGCAATGTCTCAGATAAACGAATTCAATAAGGCTCTGGACGGTACTCGCACCGATATAAAACAATTCCGCAACTCCGAAGTCCGGAAAATATGGAACGGCGTTGTCTACCTATGTTAGAATTTTGTTTGGATGGTTTAATTTTTTAATGGTATAAATAGTTTTAGCAATATTGAGATAGTTTGGTATTTTAAATTTTGAAATTCAGTATTTGAATTTTTATGTCAGATTTTTCTTAAATCATATCTAAATTTTTATTGTTTTCCTAAAATTTTTTTTTATTTTTTTTTAAATATGACATTGTTTTGTAATCTTGGTAAAACTATATTTTTATTTTCTCTAATATATTATTTTTATTAAAAAAATGAATTGAATTTGTGATAAATTAATGATTTCACATCAAAAATGCCTAACAGACACCCAATCGCCACTTATCCAAAAATCTATAAAAAAAACTACAATTCAAATTTAATGTTAACACCATAAAACAAAATATTAATTTTATCTAGTAAAATAAAACACACGCAAAAACAAAATATTGTATTTCTCCAGTAAAATAAAACACATGCCAATTCTTGGATGGGGTGTCAAAGTTGCACACCATATTTGTAACCTAATTGCATCATTCTATTTTTATTTATTTCGTGAAGTACTCCATATCATTGTTGAAATTTTTATTTTGTATTTAAATTCTAGAAATTAAAATGCTAATAGATGTTAATGCATGTGTTTTTAAATATATTTTAAAGTAGTAGATATAAATGCATCATATAATTTATATTTATTTTATATTTGATATTAAAACTTTTTACTCAATTAAGTATGAACTATATTAAATTTAATTTTATTATAGAATAAATTAAATGTTACATAATATCAATAATGCTATTTTAATATAGTTTATCTTTCAATTCCATAAGTAGTGAAACAATTATATATTTTTCTTATACTAAAATATAAATTATTTTATTTTACTTTTAATTACTTTAAAGTTGTGTATAAATTGATGTAAAAAAGTGGAAACTAAAGTATATTATTTCATTTAGAAAAATTATATAGTTTAAAGCCGGGAGATGTTAAGATGTTATTTAATAACAGTGTCAGCTTTAAATAAAGTACTTCAATTTTCACCATTATTTTATTTTATGCAAAACTTTTTAGAGAAATATGAAGCAATGAGAAACAAAACAAAACAAATTAGCTTTTAATATGAGAGAAATATTTAATTCATTCATTTTTTTATATGGGGCTGACAAATGATATGCAAAATAATATTATTGTAACAACTATACACTTCTAAACAACACATATAAAAGAAAATATTAATCAAATTTTAACTCCAGCATTAACTTCTTATTGCACTATAGATCAGTCACAATATTTCTAAAGTTTACAGACATGATATGACTTGATACATAGATTATACAACTCTGATAACATATCTAAGGGTTTACATGCATTTGATTTGACTCATGCCATGCCGCCAAACTTGATGGCCTTTACCTTTGACATGACTATAATTTAGATATGGTGTTATTGTTTTCTTTACATGATATCCGAGGCAGATCCTACCAAACAAAACATTTAATTAAATCTCTGATTTCGGTACCACTATTTTTCTCACTTATTAATAGCAATCATCTGCATGTGAATAAGTTTGATGTGATAACACTTGTCCGTCATAAATCGTGGCTCCATCTGGGCCATCCATACCTGATCCACGAGATCAACGGTGGTGAATGAGGGGTGGGATGGTTAGGGTAACCACCCACCCCACCCTTCATATTAGTCTCTCATTGTTCTGCCGCTTGGGTCCACCTATGGCTCTGCAAAGTTTTTCCTTGTCAATCTGTGATGAAAATCATAGGGTCTTGCTCCAGTTCAACATGTTGTTAATGAATACTTAACCATTGTTTCCCTCGTCATCAAGGTGAGCTTCCTTTAAACCTCTCCTTGGCATCCATGGCATCTGCTCATTTTTTATTTACAGGTTCAAGATTTTGTGCATGGTTTTTTTTTTTTGTAAGTCAGTATCAGTATATTATATTATGAACCAGAGATTACAAAAGATTACAAAGGCCTGAAATCATCAGCATAAAGTGCCACAGGCCTGCTCCTTGACGAGCTGAATGTTAGACTGAGGAGACATGGACAGTGAAAAGCCAAGCTACGTAATGACGAGACAACAAAAACCAAAACACAAACCTAGGTCCACCACGCAGGGTTACCCAAGAGATTTGAAACATTCACCAAAAAGCTCTAACGGCCGGAGGATCCCAAATACATACCCGATGCGATCAGTAGAAAATAAAGATATATATAAGAACAAACAGTTGACAGGTGCAGTCCGAATAGAAGACCCAAGAGAGAGCATACACCTTACTGAGTTGGAGTCGATGCTCCAGAATGTCCAACCATGCTAGAATTAGCCGCCTCCTCACCCTTCGCTTGAGTTCTGGGCTTGAACCGCCGGATGATAGTGGTTTGCGAATCATTTGTAGGAACTTCAATGGACACGTTGAGGAAATGGCGGAGATAAATGTCAGAACGCCGAACAAAACTGTCCAACGCTTTGCCGTGCTTGCGGAGCTCCTCTGTGAGTGAATTAAAGGCAACTTCCATCTTGTCCAACCGCGCGGTGTTCCTGGCCGATGCCATGGAGGTAGCTGCAATGGTTTCTCTGACCGTGGCGCCCTGCATAGCAATTGCCTTCGCTAACATAGTTTTCATTTTCCAGGCCACCACCTGGGTCTGCAGAAATTGCGTATGGGGAGTGGAAGGTGTCCCGGGGTCGACTAACCAGTCGACCTTTTCAATAATAGCATTGTCGTCAGTCCAAGCCCGGGATAGTTCCACCTCTTCTTCCAACAATTCAATCATTTGCTTCCCCCGTTTTGAGATCGAGGCTTCGTAACTATCTTTGGCTCGCTTAAGGGCCTGCGAAGCTTTAATACTGCAGAGGTTGATATCCGCCATGGCTTTCAGGTTAGAGAAATCCGAGATATAACTGAGAGGAGCAGAGCGTGACCTAGGTTTGGAGCAAGGAGAGCGTACCGATAAGAGATAAGTGATATGAATGAAAGAGAAAGTGGGACCAAAGAGCTGCATAAAAAGAAATTCGGGAGGGGGGGTGATAAATGATGCAGGAAATCCAATTAAGGTGATGATGCATGGCAGATCACCGTCTGATCTGCCCACTATAGCCGGGGTCCTAAACAGAGATCCCCATCCCTTAAGTGTACCGATCGCACGCTTAAAATCTCCTCTTAATTCGCCGTAAGGAATGGATCCTGTATAGTTGTCCTTTCTCATTATGAATTGGTGAATCCAAGACAAGCTCGGTAATGTTACCACACTGTGACATCCGTTATAATTTATCATGAGTCGGGTATTCATGACCTGCTTATAATGGGTGGGATGCCGTCCTTCTCCACGGTAGTACCAGCAGTTAAGTCATGCCTCGATATGCTATGGCACTTATCCCTAAGCTCTGCATGTGATAGATTCATCCAACAGGTGTCCAGGGCATTAGTTGGGTTATCGACCGCATAATTTGCGAGGTGGTCTGCGAGAGTATTTTCTTTTCTTCGCACTTCTTGCAAGATGATGCCATCGAGGGAGGCAAGGTGCTGTGTTATGAGCTCTGTAACAGCGGCTAGACGCCAATGTTTTATCGCCTTATCGGGCTTAGTTCCATACTTAATTTTCTTAGTGGTTGTTATGGCGAGCTGAGAATCGCCTTCTACAGTGGTCAGTCCTCTGCCGAGTCGGATTAAAATCCTTAGCCCCTGTTCTAGAGCTGCGAATTCCGCATCATTTTTCGTAGTTTCTCCTAGATTTCTACAAAGGACATGCATAATTTCTCCCTTTTCATCTCGCAGGACACCTCCCATGCCAGCCGGGCTGGGGTTGCCTTTGGAGGCCCCATCAAAATTGAATTTGCAGTATCCTGGAGGAGAACAATGCCAAATTGCAGGAGAGGGTGCGGGTCGACGGGCGTGCTCCTGTATATAACGCTCTGCCGTCTCAAAGAGACCGAAAATGGCCAGAATTCTGAGGTCATTAGGAGACATCGACTCGACTTTTTCTTCTTTGCACCAGGTGAGAGTAGTCTCTCATAGGCCTTGCATAATAATTGTTTTTATTTCGTCTATCTGTCTGAAGCTACATTTGTTAAAAATGCGATTGTTTCTCTCCTTCCATACTATCCATATTAAGAAACCCGAACTGAGCCTCCAGATAATATTAGAGTGCCAGTGGGTTATTGTATCGTTAATGGAATTTCTGTTTCTGTCTGTTTGGTGAAAAATTCTTTATATCCAGTCCCAAAGGTGGCTAGTCCAAACACAGTCATTGAGCAGATGGTTCATGGTCTCCTCATGCTGTTCACATAAGGGGCACTGAGAGGGTCCTATGAACCCTTTCTTTAGAAGATTTTCCCACGTCAAAATTTTCCCATTCTGCAGAAGCCATAAAAAGGTCTTTATTTTGGGCCAAAGGTTGCACTCCCATACATTATCATGCCAGGCCACCTTATCATCTACATTCCTGTTTTCCGAATAGGAGCGGGCTTCTTTGAGGTTAAAGGATCCTCCGGTGAGCTTACCCCAGCGTAGAATGTCCGGCCCTTGTACTGTCTTGATTAGTCTCTTCCTGAGGATAGTTTCGAGGGTATTGAGAAGATTCTTTAAGTGACCATCCGGTGGAGGAGGAGAGAGAGTCCAAGTTCTCCAATGATGCTGGTCTTCGTTACTAGCCCAGTCATGATGCACTTTCAGTTTTCCTTTGTCCTGAAACCAAAGCTGTAGAGGTTGTAGGTCAGGGTGTTCGATTTTTGGGAGCTGATGCCAGGCATCTTCCCAGAAAAGAGCATGGTGCCCATTCCTTAATTCCCAGAAACAGTGGTCTTGCATAATGTTCCGGTTGGCTCAGGCTAGGTTCCATATGGGAGAGCCTGCAGGGGTGTCAGTTATTCTTACTAGCTCCTCAAGCTGCCATTGTGCCGCATATTTGGCTTTCCAGAAGCGTGCCCACGGGTTTTGTGGTTCTGAGAGCCACCTCCACCATAGTTTAGCACCACATACCCTATTGGTGGAGCATGTATCCTGTAAACCTAGCCCGCCATAGCTTTTAGGCTTGCAAAGTTTGTCCCAGGCTGCTAGCGCCCACTTAGGCTTCCCTGAATTTCCAGACCAAAGAAAATTTCGTTGGATGTTCCTGATTTTATGAAGAACACCTTTGGGAGCTAGAAGGATCGAGAGCATGTAGTGAGGTATCGCTTGGAGAATGGCCTTCGTCATGACCAGACGACCAGCTAGGTTGAGGACCCGGTTGGTACAATGACTGCACCTGTCCGCCAGCTTTGAGAGAAGATTCTCCCAGTGACATTTCTGCCAAGGTGTGTCAGTAAGGGGAATGCCCAGGTACTTGGATGGGAGATTGCTCGTCTTGAAACCCAGGATGCCAGTTAAATGCCTCTGAATAGCTAAATGCGTGTTGAAAAAGAAAATAGAGGATTTATCATAATTAAATTCCATACCTGAGGTGTGACTGAACAAGCTTAGCATTTGCTTGAAACCTATAGCTTCCTTAACGGTAGGGACTCCATCAGAATGACAAAGAGGAAGGGCGAGATGGCGTCCCCCTGCCTGATTCCTCTTGAAGGGTAAAAACAATGAGAGGGGGCTCCGTTAATCAAAATGGAGTGGCTGGGAGATTTAATCAGAGCTAAAGTCCAGGTGATCCAATTATTTCCAAAGCCAAATGCTTTGAGAGCGGCTTCCAGATAATCCCAACTGAACTTATCATATGCTTTGGATAGATCCAATTGCATTATCATGCAAGATTTTCTGTGAGTTTGCAGCGTGTGGATCATTTCATGAGCCAGCAGCACATTGTCCATAATTTGTCTACCTTCCACATAACCTGACTGTTCCTTGGAGACAATCTAAGGGAGAATAGGTTTTAGGCGATTTTACATGACTTTTGATATGATCTTGTACAGTACATTGCATAGCGCTATAGGCCTGAATTTGGCAGGGGTGCAGGCCTCCGCTTCCTTGGGAATCAATGCTATGAACATGGAGTTTAGGGACTTCAGAATTGAATATGAGGCTCTGGAGTCCTCCACTACCTCCCATATGTCTTCCTTAACCACGTCTCAGCAGGCTTTAAAAAAATCCACTGTAAAACCATCCGGCCCGGGAGCTTTCCCATTGGCCATCTCTTTGACTGCCTCCTCCACCTCCTGGAGGGAAATCAGTCTCTCCAGGGCCCTATTTTGTTCCTCAGTGATGAGGAGGGGAATGGAAGAGACTACCTCTTTAATGGCTTCCTGTCGTTCCACATCAGGTTCAGTGGCGATGAGTTTGAAATGATTTCTGAGTTGGCAAGCAATGTCCTAATGTGATTGGAAGAAATTCCTTTATTCATCTTAGATCTTGGTAATTATGTTATTGCACCTGTAGTCCATAACAGATCTATGGAAGAATTTTGTGTTCCTTTCTCCCTCCTTAATCCACTGAATTCGTGACTTTTTCCGCCACAGAATTTCTTCCTGCTTGCATCTTTCATTCCATTGCTACATGAGCTCCCTCTCTATATTGATAGACTCCTGCGAAATGCTACCATGAATCCAAGTGTTATGGATTTCTTCCAGCTGTTGCTCAAGGTGTTTCTTGTCTGCAAAAATGTTGCCAAATACTTCTCGATTCCAAGCTTTCAATTTGGTTTTGATAAATTTGAGCCTTGCTTGCAGCTTGAACATTTTCATTCCTACTATAGGCAGGGGTTCTTTCCACCATGTTTTAATATTACTGGAGAAATCCTTGTGAGAAAGCCAATTTTTTTCAAAACGGAAGGGCCTGTTTCTAGGAGTGCCTAAAATTGAGGCCTGGAGCATTAAAGGCAAGTGGTTCAAGCCTCCAGAGGGGACGATATCCAAATTTATAATGTTCCCTTCCAAGAGGATACTCTCGGAGACCAAAAAGCGGTCCAACCTAGAGGCAATGAGCCTGTCTCCACCTCTTCTGTTAGTCCAGGTGAAATTTCCAGTACGGGGTTGAACGTCCACCAAGTTGACATCATGAATGAAGGATCTGAAGGCTGTGGCATCATTGCCCAGTGCTCGTGTGCCCCCCTTCTTTTCATTGAGCGAGGTAATCATGTTGAAATCGCCTCCATATATGGCACTGGAGTTGAAGTGTCTCTGATGTAGCTTGGTTAGATTGTTGAGTAGCATTATTTTGTCCTCTTGTCTTTGAGGGCTGTATACATTGGTGAACAGAAAGGTTCCTTTCTCCCCTATGACCTACATTTCCAGGGCTAGAAATTTTTTGGTGGCTTCTGCATTAAGGAGATGAAGAGATTTCGGGGTCCAAAAAGTATCCAGACCCCCGCTCATGCCATTTCCTTCTACCGCTAGGTATTCGAGCTATTTTCCTGGACGTTTACCCACCTCATCCAATTTCTGATTCGTACATTTGGTCTCCTGGAGGAAAACTAAGTCCGGTTTTTCTTGCATGATTTTCTTTTTCAGGAGCCTCTGTTTCCTAAGGCTTCCTAGTCCTCTTACATTCCAGGAGAGAACTTTCATTGCTAACTTGTTCTTAAGTTGAGAAGGAGAAAGCCTCTAGGGCTTTCATCTTTCCCGAATTAATCAACATCTGACCCAATTCTTGAAGAGCATCATTGTTGGATCGTCTTCCTCGTTTCCTCCTATGCTTGAGGCTGGCTTGAGTTTGGTGGAGAGTCTGTGACTTTACGCCTAAGCCTTTGGTTTCTTCTCTCCCTCGTTTCGCCCCCTTCAATGCCGCATCCTGTCTAGTTAGGAATAGGTAGTTTACCCTATTGATTTCTTCCTCTGGTATTTTGTCTATTCCTTTCTGTTCCCATTGCTCCACTATAGAATTCAGATCGAGTCCTTCTTGCTCCAGAATCTCCCCCAATTCCTATTCTTCCATGCCCAGTTCACTAAGGCCCATGTCCTCATCCTCTTCCTCAGCTTTGCCTTCCGATGTGGCTGAAAGCGGATTTGAAGGCTTGAAGGGTTCCCTAGATTGGTTGCTTTGTTCTTCCGTTTTGATAGCCTGTTGCTCTGCTGCTAGGGTTTGTTCTATGTTTTCGGAAGGAGAGTCTTCTCCTAATATATCGAAGGTGTTCATTGTTTTTGTGAGCGGATCATTTGATTTAGGTATATTTCTGTGACTGGCCCGATGTCTACCCGTGGGTCGGACAAAACCATCCTAAGCCGAGGTAGATTTCTCTTTGGGATTCTCGGCCGGTTTTTTTAGCAGGCATTCGCGGACCAAATGCCCATGTTCGTGACATTTCCTGCACCTGAACGGTATCTGCTTGTAGTTGATGGTCTGAAAATAGGCTTCGTCTCTGTATTCCAACCATAAACCATCATGCAGAGACCCAGATACATCCATTTCAACATAAATGCGGGCATAAGAAGTGTACCTTTTTTGAAGAGTGGCTTCAGAAGCACGAACAAAAGTTCCCAAGGTGTTTCCAATCTGTTCCAGCGCTGCTGGTCTCCAATAATCTATTAGTAGAGAGAACAGTCGGATCCACACCGGTACCTGGGTGAACGTTTCTTGTTTAGGGGTGAAGTTGGGTATCCATGGTTTCATGTAGAGGCCTGCTGAGGCATAAAAGTACGGGCCTCCTTCGAAAATCCGATCCTTATCTTCCAGATTCGCGAAAACAAATGTAAAGAAACCCTTGGCGCCCAAGTGCAGCTGCACATCTCCTTTCGGTTTCCAGACCTGCTTGATCCAATGACCGAGGGCTTTTCACTGGGCCAGAAGCCCATGAACTTGCAGATCACAGCATGAACGGCCATTTGGTCTCTATAAGCTTGCAGATCTGGGTCGTTGATGATAACCCTGAGGCTTTTGCTCGCCTTCGGCTTGCATCTGCCTTGGTATTTTGTGTGGTTGCCGGTATCTCCGGACTCCTTTGCATTAGATCTATTCAGATCAGGACTGCCATTTTCCTTGTTGGTCAGATCTATTCCTCCTTCTTGCGGATCAACTTCCTGCGAGGGCAGTTCAGGGGTTGTGTCTCGCTTTCTTGCGGTATCATCTGTCATGTTGACTGAGGGATTGCTTGGGTTCAAGATACCACCCTTTAAGCATCCCCCGGCGGTTGAAGAGCCGGTGATTTTCAGACCCTCCACCTGCATTTTGCCCTTATCGATTGTGACTTTCTTGAAAGTGGGGGCTCCAGGGGCCCCCGGTCTTCCCATCTTCTGATCCAGTTCGATGCCTCTTCGCCGCAGATCTTGGAGACGATCTGGACTTCTCGCCAGTATTCTATAAAAAATTAAACTATATTATGTTTTTTGTGCATGGTTTTTAGTTTCTCTTAGTACACAACTTTTGATTTCTTTTGAAATGGTTTTGGGGTTTCAGCTTCCACCGAATGACTGCTTTGTACTTTGCATGTATCACCTATAGTTTTAAGAAAATGCTCTTTCTGAGAACACGAAGTCTCTAGAACTTCCTCTGGCCACACCTCCAGGTAATAACTAGGGATTCTAATGTACATATTTTACTTACAATACTTGTGTTCAAGCTAAATTCTTGTATCATGGCCAATGACTTTATTTTCTCTTGTTGTATTGTTGACAGGCTGGTGGCCCAGCCCTAGCCGATAGCCTGAGCTTCTTGGGTTCCATCGCTCGCACTTCCCCTTCATGGTATGTACCGTTTAACTCTTAGTAAATGGCTTATGGTTAAGCTCTTACGTTTTCATTGAATTCGACCTACTCTCTATCTCTGCAGGTTAATTTCTAGTGAGATTTTACTCTTTTTCATGCTATAATCTTGTTCTTTATGTAAGTCTGTTCTTTATCTATGTTCTTTCTGGAACCAACCTTTGCATTTTATCCATGAATGGTTTAGAGTAGTCTCGATTTTTATTTAATATGTCCTTATTTAATTATGTAATAGGATGTTTAGCTCTGAGCTTGGATCTTGGTAATTTTTAACGAAATACTATTCACTGGTTCTGGTCAATACCGTAAGTAATTATTTCATCTCATACAATTGAGCTATTTGGACTAATTTACATTCTCTGTCAGGTTTCCAAATTATCAATACTGCATTCAGTTCCTTTTTTGTCATCTATGGAATGTTTAATTATTTCATTCTTACTGCATATGTTACACAATTACATTTCGCTATTATGCTCTTGGTAATCATTTTTCTATAGAAGTTTCAGGGGTTTTTTTTTTCCGCAGAAAAAATCGGTAACCTTTTATTTATAAAAATGAAAATTTACACATAGCATATGCATTGAAGCATTTTCAAAAGTTGTCGACTGGGCTCATGTGATTTTTCACACAATGCGACGTAGCGAGGCTACCTTGCATTTAGAAAGAATAAAAGAAAAAGAAAGAGAAAAGGGAAGAGAGAAAGAGGCAGAAAAAATGGAAGCTTCTAGATAGTGGGAAATGCATCCCACAAATCACATTTTTCTCCCTTTCTTCTTCTCAACCTTGTGCCATTCTCCTTGAGATGGCTCACAAGTGGCAAGGACAATCTGATTTTCTACATGTTTGGTTCCTGTATCCTTGTCCGAATTTGATGTTTCTGATGTATGGTGTCTTTTAATTCCTCCGCTGCCTGAGTCCACAACATTCTTGTCTGATTGTTTCGTCCGAAGGTGTGGATCCATGAGAACCGTTGTGTCCGCTGTTTGCACCTCAGGTTCCTGTGTAGGTTTTTTTCTTTCTGGTGGAGTTGTTTCCTCTTCTTCTTCTGGCTCATCCTTCTCTGAGTTAGGAGGGGGAAAATGCCAACCTTTCCTCTACTTCCTGTTCGGTTTCTTTTTTCTGTTTTCTTTCTTAATCTCTGGGAAACTATTTTGAAGATGTCCTGTCATCCTACAATTCCTGCATATGAACGCAGTATTCTCGTAATCAAGTGATTGCAACCAATTTTGTTGCTTATAGATCAGCATGATGTTCTCTGGTAATCCTTTTCTTAGATCCACTTCTATGCAGATCCGTGAAAAGGTGAAGATTCTATTTTCTAACCTTTCCATGTCGGTTTTAATATACCGGCCCAGACTATTCTAGATGCTCTCTAGAACCTGTTCGTTCTAGAAGTGAAGAGGCAGGTTGTGAAGTCTCACCCATACTGGTAATCTGGAAACTGTCATGGTGTTGGGATCAAAATATGGAAACCATGGGGTGATAAATAGCCCTGTGGAGCCCCAGAACCAAGGCCCTGCTCTGATTAGGATATCTCTTTCCTCCGAGGTTGGAAATTTAACAATAAATAACCCCTTGTAACAGAGATGTATTTCACATTCCAGAGACCATTGGGTGAAAATACAATGAAAAAGATCCATGGGTTTAGGCCAGAAACAGTTGAAGCGGCATATTAATGTCTGAGCTTCATATGTATTTATGTGCTCCTCTGTTGCTGTACTGTTAATTTTGAGTGCTGGGGTTTGATCCTGTTGTTCTACTAGTATATAAGTTTCAGGGGTTACCCACATGCATGGGTAATTTGTCTCTGTTTCATTTCTATTTGGGTTTTCCACATTTTAGGACGAGAATCCTAACACTTACACTTGGGTTTAGGTTCTAAACCCTGAAGCGTAGCCCTGGAGCTTACTTATATAATAATTTTATACCCCCATGGGTGGTGTTATGTGAATGATTTATCTTCGAGTTCCATAGTATTATATGCGTGGAAAGAATTGTAGTTAATCTAATCATAACAATGGTGGAAATACTTCCTATTTTTTTTTCTACAGAGTTTTTAGATTGTAAATGCAATTTCTCATTATGTGTTATAAATAGAAGTTTTCAGTCTCATCCTACTTAAAATAACCCTTTTGTATTTCTTTCTTGATAATGTATGTGCATACTTTTTTTCTTTAGGGATACATATAAATTCAGCCTTAAGAAGTTTGACCTTGTTAAATTATTCTAGCACAGGTTTTTCAAATTCAAATCTAGTTATGTTGTAATAAATAACAGTAACTGTAAATATTTCCTACTTTGAAAAACCAAAAATAAACCATAACTCTAAGATAGAAAAATATCTAATTATGGATAAATTTCTTCTGAAGTGTGATGGTCCTCCCAACCGTGAGCAAGATAGAACAATACCTAATTCTGGATAACTTTCTTCTGAAGTATGATGGTCCTCCCAACCGTGAGCGAGGAAATTACGTCATCATCTCCTCCCTTGCTCCTCACTAGTGCCTACGTGTTTCAATGAGACAAGAAGTTAGAACTTAGGAATAAAATCCAATCATTTTATTCTTATGGGCATGAACTAACCTCCACTAGTCTCTCTACCAGCACTAGATTATTCATGGCAAACTCTGCTTGCTTCACCCTTCATCCCTTCTACACAAAACCCAATTCCTTCCCATGATTTTCCCATAAATCATGTATTTGGAAAAATGGTAAATGTCAAAACTTTCTCGACCTTTTTACCCTGGTATCTTAGAATCATTTACCAATAAGTTACTTATTTCTTTCACCTTTTTACCTTGGTATCTTGGAATCATTTACCAATCAAAATCAACCTAAATTCATGTTAACATCATATATAGTGAGAGAGAAGATAAATCAAATATCTTTAAGTATAAAATAGAAAAGAATCAAATCCAAAAATTTTCCAAATTGCACAAAAAAAAAAAAAAAAATTACAGCTTTATCTCATTGGTATATCCCAAACTAACATAAATCTATGCATTTATATCTAATATAAAAATAATTGTTGTCACTGTTTTGAATTTGTAAATATAAAAAAAAAAATCGTTACTATTTTGAATTTGTAAATAAATATATTATTCTAATACTTTTTTTTGTTATGACAAATATAATTTTAAAGTTTCAATAAAAATATTAATATATATTATATATATTTTAAATACAAACCTTTTTTTTTCTCTAAAATATTTTTATACATACAAAAGGTATATTCATGATAATGGTGATGATGGTTAACATCCACGGAGATCAAACTTTGGTCTATTAGACCTAAAGAAACAAATTATTTAGTTTGCTTTAAAATTGTACTCCCATGCATTGGAGAGAAGTGTCTCGAGCTCACTATAATTTTGGCATGTTAAAAGGCTAGGAAGGTCGGTATTGCAACGAAGATTATGAAAATGAGATCTAATGTGGGAGCACGTAGCACACTCTAAGAGGAAGTGATTTTCATCCTCAATTTTCATATTCTCACAGAGATGTTCTAGCCGCGGTGTTTTAGGAATTGCCCAGCTATCTCTTTCACTATGGAGCTCATGAGAGTTCATTCTTATCTTGGCTATATTAATTTTTTTCTTTGAGCTAGTTAAAACAGAGAGATAATTTTGAACTTCTAGAGTAGGGTTGATGTCCTCCTTATAATATCTTAATTTTCTTTTAGACTCTAAATATTTCTCAAATGACATTTTCTCTTTAAACATAGAAGTAACAATATTTTTAATGTTATTAATATTTTGCAATGAAAAATTTTCGTCAATCTCCCAATGACTTAACCAAGCCCTCATATCTTAATACCAACCTCGTTTGAGCCCTAGGTGGTTTTGGATAGAATTTAAAGCCATCTTAGGAAGTCTAAGCTCCCCCATGTTATTTATTTTGTGCTTGCACAACAAGATCATGGTCATAGCTAGGTTTTGGATAGGAGAAATACACACTTCTATAAGGAGAATAAGTGTAACACTCATAAATATAAGATAAAAAAAAATACCATCCAGTAGATGTTAAACTCACATCATCGAAGTTTGGACCTGGTTATATTATAAACATTACTACTTGCACTCCATAACCATACCATCATTACATTAAAATTCTAACTTGACACATATAAATATATGTGCAGTTCAAATAATATGGGTTTCCTTAGTATAGTACCAGGTTATTTAAAGGTTTAAACTTTACTATTCAAATCTTAGGGTTAATATGATTTCACATTTACATATAACACACCAACCTACCTCGTTACCACCGACACATATAAATATCTGTGCAGTTCAAATACTATGGGTTTCTTTAGTATAATACCAGGTTATTTAAAGGTTTAAACTTTACTATTCAAATCTTAGGGTTAATATGATTTCACATTTACATATAGCACACCAACCTACCTCATTACCACCGAGAACTTAGTTGTCACGAAGCTGGATATTAATTTTTGAGGTACTAATCATTACTATCACCTGACAACTATAGGATTCACAGTGCTATACTGTATTTATCGATTGAATATACTAATTTTTTCCACCGTAGGATATCGATTGATCAACGGTGCCAATTCTGGGCAGGAGTTTCCTTGTTTACTCTACCAACCCTAGATAATCTCGGCTTTGTTCACTATGCTTGACCTGTGAAGACTGTTTATCATTCTGAGTTCTTCTCAGCTCCCTTGCGTTTTATGGCTTCAACCATGATGAACCTTCTCCCAGCTCCTAAGGGTTCCAAGGTGAAGGCCACATGGTGCTATAATATGGTGCAGAGGAGGTACTCTTGCGTACATTGAGGAGACTCTGATTGTTAATTTCAAATGCATTTCTTTGGAATTGGGTTATAATGTTTAAGTTACAGGTAAAATATTTCCCTTGACTTCCTTAATTGCAATTCACAGAGTTCCCTCATAGCTTACTACTATAATCCTTCTATTGTTTTTAATGTCGATTTTCTTTCCTATCTCTGGGATTAATTGGAAGTCTCAGGTGTGAGAATCCCTAAAGGAGAAAAGGGTTTGATTCACAATTTTAGGTAAATTTTTCCATGATAATTCTTCGTTCATGAGCACAGCTCCTCTTATTAGTATTTTTTTTTTGGAAGTTATTATTACAGTCATTTCGCCAAAGGCCTTCAACTGATCCATCAATTTTTCGGCTATGTCTCACAGGTCTGTTCCAATAGGTTAGCAATCCTCTTGGCTTGCGACATCTGGACTTGAAGTTTCAATGGTTTATGGGTGGAATCGATCATGGCTAATAAATCAGTTTTCACTCCAGGTATTTATTCACTTGCATAGCCTATGCGGCCGTGAATATCTTGCAAAGGATTTTAAATCTCTTCATGTGGCTCATAAATATGAATATGTGACTTTTGTATTTAGGCCTGCAATAGGTCAAAATTCATTTTTATGTAACGATTATTTTGAAAAAAGCATAGAGTTTTCTCCAGAACTCAGATTTTTCTTCCTCACTTCTTTAATGGAAGATATTTTCACGGTTTCGATTATGTGAATGAGTTCCGCCATTATGATTATTAAAATTTTAGTCAGCCTTTACAGTATAAATTACCGAGTTAAAGTCTGGAGTTATCTTGGATAGTTTATCTCTTTAAGCTTTGTGTCTCATTATCTCTGTGATGAAAAAATAGCTTGTTTGTTCTTCCTGCAAATGATATAATACTTAAGGTTTCTTATTCTGGGGTATTTCCTTCCATACCACTTAATTTTTTAGATACTATTTAATACAATATCTTTCTATTTGAATATAAATGTAAATGTACAGAAAGCTTTCCTTTCGAATATATTTTATATTCATGGTTTAGTTCCTAGCAATGGCCGGGTCTCATAATCGAGCCTTTCTTCTCTCTTCTTTCAAGTATTTTCTTTTGTGATAAATATTGCATGTTGGAATTTCAATACATGCAATTTCGAATGTTGCTATTCTTAAATGTTATCTATTACTGTTTATTATTTTCTATATTCATCTTGCTAGATTAAATAATAATTTCATTTTTGCGACAGAATGCTAGATATGGTGACTGGAACACCATACTTAGAGTCTGTGTATAGAATATAATGGAAACTGAGTGTTAGGTCCCTATATTACTAGTATAGTCCCTTATTATAGATAGTTTAACCCCCTTATTGTTATTATTGTACCCTTGTAACCCCCATATTGTTATTATTGTGCCCTTAAATTATTAATGTTAGGTCGGCTAGGATTACATTGTGGCCCCACTAGGATTACATTATGGCCCCATGGACTCCTATATATAGAAAGAGGGTTTTGCAATTTGTATCATTCAAGAATTGTTCATTTATGTAATGTATTGGAGGTTGTCCCCTCGAAGTGGCTTATTTCTAAGGTGTTGATATCTCTTTTATTTTATTTTTGGAGCTGGTTTCACAACATTTGGTATCAAAGCTTTGGATTCTAGGGTTTCGCTACTCTAAACAGGTCATCGTGGATTTTTCGCTATAATGTTTTTTCTACGAAGGTTTAGAATCTGAAATTTTTAGGGTGCAAAGCCGAAATCCTGAGGAAACGTTTTGCAAAATTTCATATATTGAAGAACTGAAATTACATAGACAATCCAATTTCAATATCTAGCTCCTAAAAAGCAAGAAAAAGGTGTGCATTTGTTTTTCCAAATTTCATAAGTCTTGTTTGAAGAATCAATTTGGATTGATTACAAGGGCATATTGTAGAATAGATATCAGTATTGGTTTCTAAAAAATGCCCCGTAAAAATAATTCAACACCCATTAAGCCTATAGAAGGCTCTACTATGACTCATGAAGATGAAGAATTGCAACATGATGTATCAAAATTACAAGAGGAAGTGCACCAATTTCACTCTCGCAAAGAGAAGCAAAAAATGAAATCGAAGTTTTGAAGAAAGGCATGGAAGCGAGATGGATGGTTTGAAGAAAGGCGTGGAATCTAAGATAGATGGCATGGAAGCTAGCATGGAAGCTAATATGAATGAAAAGATGAAAAACATGAAGAATGATCTAAAAGCATACATGGAAGGTTTGACAAAGTTGATGCAACAAATGTTTCCTAATGGTGAAAAGCTAGTAGAGGAAACTCATGATGAGAACAAAATAAATTCTAATTGTGATTTCATACACTCTAATGTTGGCGGGAAGAACCACCATATTCCAAAGATGGATATGAGGAATTTTGATGGCAAGGATCCCGTAACATGGATACTATAGATGGAGCAATATGTTGATCTCAATAATGTGCAAAACACACAAAAGGTACGCATTGCAACTTTACATCTAGAACAAAATAAATTTGTATGGTATCGATGGCTTTGCTCCCGTAAAAAAATTTTCACTTGGTCAATTTTTACGGAGCAAATGATAGCACATTATGAGGATACAAAGAGCAACACCTTCTTTAGTCAATTGATAAATCTCAAACAAAAGGGTTTAGTGGGGGAGCACATTGAGGACTTACAAAAATTGAATATAAGGGTAACTGATATTAAAGAGGAACACAAGATTGATCTCTTCATAGGTACTTTAAAGGATAACATCCAACATGAAGTTTTCATTTTGGAACCCGATTCATTGGAGAAGGCATTTAGGTTGGCAAGAAAATTTGAATGTAAAATTATGGCCACAAGGAAGCCTACCACTCACTTCTATAAAGACAGAAGTGTTGCTACTCCTAGATTTCAACAACCTACAAGGTTGACACCATAACAATTGGAAGAAAAAAGAGCAAAAGGACTTTGCTGCAGTTGTGATAGCAAATACACTAAAGGTCATAAGTGTGTTGAGAAGAAATTATTTTACATAGATTGCGAAGAGGAAGAAGAAAATGAAAACGAAGAGGATATACACCAGGAACCAACCCTAGAAGAGGAAGAAATGAATCCGACCATATCGTGTAATGCATTGGTAGGAATTACCACTCAAACTCTCAAGATATAAGGACATATCAAGAAGAAAAATGTAATAGTTTTTATTGATTCAGGTAGTACCCATAATTTTATTCATTGTAAGGTAGCCAAGGAATTGAATTGTTTCCTATACCTAGCACCAGAATGTCAAGTGATGGTTTCAAATAGAGGAAATATAAATTTCTCTGCAAAATGCCATATTATCAAGATATCCATGGGGAATATGTATTGAATAGTCCAATGCTTTCCATCCCAATGGGAGGTGTTGATGTCGTAATAGGAGTAAAATGGTTACAATCTTTGGGGACGGTAGCTTTTAATTTTCAAGAAATTTTCTTGAAATTTTTTTCGGAAGGAAATGAAATCAAATTATGGGGTATCGTAGGGAAACCAGGAAAAATAATAAGCTCTAATGTCATGACAAAACTTCGGAAGAAAGAACAATGAGGCGTAATTGCACAATTATTCTCACTAGAAGTTCCAACATCAAAATCATCTATTTCTCCATATCTCCAAAGAGTCTTGGACGATCATTCCAATGTGTTTGATACTCCCAAAGGGCTCTCACCTATTCGTGATCATGATCATTCTATTCATTTGATTCCAGGAAGTGTTCCTCCAAACATCCAACCTTACATATATCCTTATGTCCAAAAGAGTGAAATTGAACGTATGATTGCAGAAATGTTAGAGGCTGGTATAACTCAACCTAGTCAAAGTTCTTTCTTTGCTCCTGTAGTATTGGTACATAAGAAGGATGGATCATGGTGCATGTGTCTTGATTATAGGGAGCTCAATAAGCTCACCATTAAATATAAATTTCCCATTTCTGTGATTGATGAATTATTGGATGAATTACATGGAGCAATTTATTTTACCAATTTGGATCTTCGTTCAGGATATCATCAAATTAGAATGAAGACTGAAGATATTCCGAAAACAGCATTTCGAACTCATGAGGGTCATTATGAATTTTTGGTCATGCCTTTTGGCCTTACCAATGCACCTTCTATATTTCAAGGGTTGATGAATTCCATTTTCAAACCCTTCCTTAGAAAATTTGTGCTAGTATTTTTTGATGATATACTAATCTACAACAGGTCTTTGAAGGATCATGTTCAACATGTTGACAGGGTGCTCAAACTATTGCAGGAGAAACAATTATATGCAAAAACATCCAAATGTTTCTTTGGAGTACAAGAGGTGGAATATCTGTGTCATATTATATCTCACGAGGGTGTTAAAGTAGACCCTAACAAAATTAAAGCCATTAAGGAATGGAAAGTCCCCACAACCATAAAGCAGTTGCGAGGATTTCTCGGGTTAACAGGGTATTATCGCAAGTTTGTTAAGAATTATGGGAGAATAGCAGTGCCTCTAACAACATTATTGAAGAAAGATGCATTTTCATGGACTCTTGAAGAAACTAAGGCCTTTGAACATCTTAAAGAGGCAATGTGCCTAGCACCGGTCTTAGCTACGCCAGACTTCACAAAAACCTTTATTGTGGAATGTGATGCCTCAGGAAATGGAATTGGTGTTGTTTTAATGCAAGAAGGAAGACCCATTTCTTTTGAAATTCGTCTATTCAAAGGAAAGTATTTACAAAAACCTATTTATCAGAAGGAAATGTTAGCGATACTGCATGCACTAAATAAATGGAAAACTTACCTAATGGGAATACACTTCAAGGTAAAAATTGATCATGATAGTCTTAAACACTTTTTGGAACAAAGACTATCTTCAGAAGAGAAGCAAAAATGGGTCACAAAGATGTTGTGTTATGACTTTGAAATAATATACAAAAAAGGGAAGCTAAATGTTGTTGCAGATGCACTCTCAAGAAAGAATGAAGAGGTGGAAGCATTGCTTTGTGCCATTTCTATTATCCAACCAGATTGGATAACCGAAGCAAGAGATGAATGGAAGAAGGACAAAGAAGTATGGACACTCATTCAAAAGTTGCAGCAAGATCCTAGTACATCCGATACATTTAGTTGGAAAAATGATTCCTTATGGTACAAAGATCGCTTATATCTTTGTAAGAATTCCCAACTAAAACAAAAGATTCTTCTGGAATTGCACACTTCTCCTTTAGGAGGACACTCAGGATTTTTAAAAACTTACCACAGGGTGAAGAAAGAATTTTTTTGGGATGGCCTAAAATCTGATATTCGAAAGTTTGTGGCGGAATGTTTGGTTTGCCAGCAGAATAAAGTGGAAACAATTAAGACCCCAGGACTTCTACAACCTTTATCCATTCCAAGTCAACGTTGGGAGGAGATTTAAATGGATTTTATCACAGGTTTACCTAAGTCCGAAGGAAAGAATGTCATCATGGTGGTAGTTGATAGACTTACCAAGTATGCACACTTTTGTGCATTATCTCATCCATTTAAAGCAAGTACAGTTGCTACTACATTTATGGACACAATTCAAAAGCTACATGGATACCCAAGGGTTATTGTGAGCGACAGAGATCCCATTTTTACTGGAAATTTTTGGACGGAGTTATTTTCTTGTTTGGGTACTCAATTAGCTCATAGCTCATCTTATCATCCTCAATCCGATGGTCAAACTGAGATAGTAAATAAATGTTTGGAAGGATATCTTCGTTGTTTTGTATCTGATAAACAAACACAATGGGCCAAGTGGTTACCTCTCGCTGAATGGTGGTATAACACTTCCTTCCATACTGCAACAAAAATGACCCCATTTATGGCACTTTATGGATATCATCCACCATCCATCACATCATCTTTAAGAGAAAATTCGAAGGTTGAAGCAATGAAATATCACATTGAGCATCAACAAGAAGTTCTCCAACTCTTAAAGGACAACCTGAATTTGGCACAAAATCAAATGAAACAACAGGCAGATCAACATCGCAGCAAGAGAAATTTTGATGTAGGAGACTGGGTATTTTTACGATTGCAACCATACAAACAAATGTCACTCAAGGAAAATAAGAAGGATAATAAATTGTCCCTAAAGTACTATGGTCCTTAGAAGGTGTTGCAAAATATTGGTACTGTGGCATAAAAATTGGAGCTTCCTGCTTCTTCACAAGTGCATCTAATTTTCTATGTTTCATGCTTAAAGAAGGTTATAGGTGAAAATATTCTAGTTCAAACAATATTGACAGAACTTCATGAGGAAAGAAAAATCATATTGGAACCTGAAGCGGTCACGGAAACCAGAACTCGACAGCTATGGAATCGATCAATTTCAGAGTATCTCATCAAGTGGAAGAACTTACCCACTGAACCCAAGACCAACAGTTCTCTCTTTGTTTCTTCAGTTATCCATAGTTCTTCTTTCAGGTTAAAGATACATTCTCTACCTCTTTCACAACATTTAAGACCATGCATATAGCTAATCCTTGTCTAATATATTCTCTCTAAAAGTCTTTATCAGTCTTTCCTAATCTATTTAAAAAAAGAACTTGAACTAAAAATATCAAGATAATTCTATATCAATATCACATCCTGATATTAGTTCCCTGTACTCATACAGACCTGTAAAAAGTTCATAATAAATCATTTTAAAAACAAACAGTTATTCCCGTTCATTCCTAACACCTGTCATTGAATTTCCTAAAAGATTTTTGTCACTGGAAGTTTAACAAAATATACTTCTATACACGTGGAATGATTATATTACAATACTTAATCAGTTATATAAAAAAAGATTTACTTATCTGATTAACAGTTTATAGTTGTGGTCCTCCCAACCATCAAGAGAGGTGATTACACCCTCCTCTTGCCCCCGTTCTCCAATCCTCAAATTTATGGGTTAAGAGTGAATATTTCTGTTGTGACCTTAGGACACCTAGTCTAGTTAGTACCAGAAATAATTCGAGATTTTTCTAAGTGTTTTCCACTGATCACAACCAGCTCTGGAAAATTATCACTCTCCCTTTCTCCATGAACAAAACCCCTTCTCCTCACTGAGATTCGTCTCTTATCCTTAGAGGACCAGGTAACTGTTTCCAACTTTTCCCAATCACTTTCTAGTTATTGGAAAACATTTACCATCAGATTTTAATTTTTATGAAATTAATTTCCATAACTGCTTTATTATTCATAATTAATCACTAATGAAAATAAATTTTCAGTAAAGCATTAATAATTCTAGCCTTTTTTCTTAAAACAATAATTAAAATTTTCTTTTAACTAGTTAACAACTAGTTATCCTTAATGCAGCTATCACAACTTCCCCCTCTAGAAGTAACACTGTCCTCGGTGTTTCACTCTAACTCTAAAAAAAGCTATGGGTAAGCCTCACACACAAATTTTTCGTCCTCCCAAGTAGGCTCATCCGGGCCGAATTGCTTCCATTGCACTTTGACTTGTGTGATGACTCGCTTCCGGAGCATAATTTCCCTCCAGTCAAGTATATGTTGCGGCTCAACCAGGAACTCACCATCCAGTTCTACATGCAACCGGAAAAATTCCTTTTCAAATTCTTATAAATAAATAATACTTGCAAGTTAGGAATTTTAATTATGTCCTACCTCTATATTTTTCCAATGAATTATGTGCTTTGAATCATGCAAATAATGCTTCAATAGGGACACATGGAACACATTTTGCACTCATATGTGACTGCGTAAAGCCAACCGATAGGCCACAGGTCCTACCCTTTCCAAAATTTGGAAAGGTCCACAGAATCTGAGAGCCAACTTGGCACAATTCGTCTACCGCAAGGTACTTTTCTTGGGTTTGATCCTCATATACACATGGTCTCCCACCTCGAATTCCAGATAAGACCTCGTTTTATCTGCATAGATATTTTTCTGATCTTATGGAGCTTTTAAATTTTTTGTTATCTTGTAAGACCCCTAGTTTTCATGCTTTTTAAGTTAGACATTTGAACAAAAATCCAAAGGGGAGTGGACCCCAATGGATAATTATTGTGAGGATTTTATTTACATTATTTATTAATGAAAATAAATGGAATATTTACGTGTGCACTATGAACAGATGAGATTGGAGATCATAAGCCTCATCCATGAGGATATGGATAAGGCTAAGACTTTCCCAAACCCTTTCAAAAAGCCTTGAAAGGAAAAATGCTAATTTAGATTGAAGAGGAAAATATAAATTCCCCAATGAAGAGGAAAGTAGTTGGGAAGAGGTAAAAAGCTGGAAAAAAAGAAAGCAGCTTAAAATTCCCTCATTAAGGGAAGCCTAGGAAAACAGGAAGAAAAGAATCCTGAAATTATGGACGCAAAATTATAAACAGGCCTGGGGGAAAGCATAGCTTAAGTAAGCTGCTCCAGAACAGATTGAGGTTGGTCTGTTCGTGGGAGGATCTCAGCTCAGGGGTGAATTATGGAGATAGAATAATTCTATGGTTGGGAGGATTGGTCATAGGAAAAAGTGGTATGCACTCATCATTAACCTAGTTTATCATTACCTGAAAGCACTACTGATTTTTTATAGTATTGTTTGAATGAGTAATTTAAAAGTTTTCTTTGCTGAAGAATTTATGGTACTCATACATTTAACAGATATAAATGAAGTAGAGATACTTCAGATCTTTATAGTTGTATGGGAGTAGATCTGACGATATCCATCTACCAGAACGTCTAAACTAGTTAATGGGTTAAATATGGAGATTAATATCTCTCAAAAAAATTATACTACTTATGTGATGTCCTAGACTAATATGATTTTTGTATTAGAGAATTAAATTTACTCAGGAGAAACTACATTTATATACATAATAGAATAATTTAACCATACAACAAAGATAAATTATTTCACTTATTTTACTGTTATGAAAATGACTGTAGAAAAATACAAGATCTGGAAAGTTAAATTAAACCAAGTAACTTTCCTATAGTAGACAAAATCTATGACATAATACAGAAATAATATAGTGTAGTATTAACATGTATCAATTAGATATGCATGCTAATATAAAAGACTAAGTATTGAATTAGATAAATATTATATATTATTCCTTTATAAATTTTAGAGTTATATTCTATTTTGAATTATAGTGTTGATATAATATAAATCTTCTCTTAAGTGCTAGATTGATATACAAAAATAAATTGAAACAAAATTTGAAGAAAATGGTGGTGTGATGGATAAAAATTCAACAATGAAAGACCTATTATCATTAATAATAAACTTTAATGTTAATTCTGTGAAATTAACTCTATATTTTCCTTTAACTGAAATAAATAGAAGGAAAGATATTAAATAATGGGTATATGATTTCAGCTTAAAAGTATAGCAATTTTTCCAATAAATCATGAAAGAGAGCTGTCAAAAAACATACTGTGTATTAATATAATATATTAACAGTGAAGAGTTGACATGAAACCCTAAGAGGGTTATATATATACAAGAAGTGAAAAAGGCGAATATAAATATATATTCCATAGAAAGAAATAAAATAAGATGATATTATTTCTTATATAGGATAACAAAATAAAAATAGACAACCATGTAACAATATTGAGAAAATATAATACAGAGATGGTAGCGTATAAATTTAATTGAGATGCTAAAATATTTTATGATTTACTCCACAGGTATTTAACTTGAAGTCAAGTCATTAAATATTTTATAGTCCCTTTGGGAGAATTATTGATAAAGCAGTGGAAAGTTAGGTTATTACAATCTGGAATAAGAAATTAATTAAAATACAGAAGTCTAAATGTATATAAATCTTGGAAACGGATATAACACATTGTCCTCGAAGACTGAAGGAAGCTGCGGAAATTTGGTTACCGACCTGTAAATATGGACATAGGAGTAGACAAGAAGTTAGACTCCAGGTTGTACTTTAAAATAGCAACTAGAAGATTTTCATTAACCAATAAGAAGGTTACATGCAATCAGAAAGTTGTATGTTAGAAAAGAAACAGTTTGAGAATGATAATAATTTAAATAAAAACTTCGATATCTGAAATAATTACCTTAAAAATATCGGCTCGCATATATCCAACTAATAGACAAAAGTTTAATACAAAAATGAAAAAGGTCAATATAGTGGATAAATTGTAAGAGAAGTGAAGGTGATAACGGAATATTAATTAAAACAGTAATACTAAACATTACATGACCTACTCTAAGAGCTTCTTTTGTCGTTCGATTCAAAAGGCCGATGGAATTAATGTAGAGTTCATAAAAATGAATGCATAGAAATCCATTTAATTCACAAAGAGAGAAATAAATCTTTTCACAGAACCAAGAGAGAAGCCATGGAACGAAAATCGAATGGCTCTTCCCAACTCGGTTGGCTTCATGAGAAAACCATCCTCGTAATAAAAAAAAACAAAAATTAGAAACCATGCGAATGATAAAACCCAACTTTAAAATCAATGCCAATTGCAATTATATCAGTGAAAAGAAAAATATACAGAAAACGTAAAAATCCCATATCTATTCCGGTTCAAATGGTAGTGAATCAATCTCAGGCATGAGGTAAGGATCGAACCATATAATACAAACAAAAAATAGAAACAGGGCCGCGCCAAGGATGCGAACCCAAGATCATTTAAAAATTAAATGAATAACATTTTCAGAGAGGGCCAAAGAATTTTAAAACCCTATTCAAAATAGTAAATCGATTTCACAAATAAACTGGAAATAAACATTTGTGGAGCGAACATATGCTTACCATAACTTCTGGTGAAATAACGCGTACAACGAAAACCAATGATATTTGCAAAGTCTCTCTCTCACAGGCATTAGATAGAACCAGAGATAAAAACCATTTGTAGAGAAGAAAACCGAGAAATGGAAAATGAAACAATGACGGACTGAAATAGAAAATAAAAGGAGAAACCCTAATATCATCCAGCCGTCCACGTGGTAGTCATCTATTGATGTTCCCTCAGATCGAAAAATCATTTTGGGAATTTGTCAAATCTCTTTCAATACATCAATGTGAATGGTACAAATGCAGTTGAAGAATTTAAACAGAGGTTCTTATCTGTAACCAGAGTAATAAACAAATATTGTTTATGTGGCTCGAGTATGAATTGAATCGGATCCGTATCACTTGGGAGTAACGTACAAGGTGGGAGGATATCCGCATTTATAGTTGGACAGTTGACATAATAGTTTGCAATAAATAGAGTTCAAAGTTAAATGTACAATGAAATCAAATGACGTCAAAAGTACTCTGCTGTGAAGATATCTCAGAAAAATCATATAGTTAGGTTTCGTTGGAGTTAAATAGAATCCAATTACGTCATACGAAACTCAATTACATTGGAGTTAAAAAGAAAAACTAATTTACGTTGAAATCATATGGAATTAAATTACGTTGAAATTATATAGAACTCAACGTATTAATGGTATTGAATTCAAAGGATAATCTAAAGCATGAAAGCACTATATTAATTTGATAAGTCGACATACCATAAGATACAAAGGTAGGAATATAATGAATATATATAGGAATAGTATGTGAGGTAGGTATAAAATAATTTTAATTCTAATTCAATTAACGATAAGTCTTAGGGATAAGTGTATAAAATAAAATGTATAAATTTATATTTAATATGTGTATATTAAATATAAATTAGAGGTTTTATTAAACAACTATTAAGTAGTTGAATGAAAATAAATTATTATTATATGGAATGAGAAACTATAACTTTAAAATGAAAAGACAGTCTAGTCTTATGATTACGACATACTAAAAAAAAAAATTTGGGAGGTGTTACAAATGGTATCAGAGCCCTAGTTTAAAAACTGGGTAGTTTATGTGCTCACTCATAAATGTTATGCTGTGACGAAAAATTCTTTTATGATGTTAAAATTATACTGACGTTGTGTTGTTGTACAGTGAGAAAATACTGGAAACAGAACTGTTGCAGAAATTATGTCTACAGAGGATGAACTCTATGTTGATCTGGGTGGTGGAGATAACACGCCAGATCCCAATGATCCTTTGATGGCCATGTTGCACAGGATGCAACGGGATATGGCCCAGCTAAGAAGCCAAAATGATAGGCTATCTTTAGCTAGTGAAGAGCAGGAAAAACTGATAAGAGAACTGACTTCTCGGAACAACCAAGAAGGTGAAGGCTTCAGAAGGAGAAGGAAAGGCAGGGTCAATCTCTGAGATGATTCTGAGGAAGATGACACCACTAGACACCAGTCTAAACAGAAGAAAGAATTATAGGGTGAATTCCATAAACTAAAACCTCCCTCCTATGATGGAGAGGAGGAGGAAGATGTTGATGCATGGCTGCTCAATATGATTAAGTATTTTCAGGTCTATAAGTATGAAAGCAATATTAGGGCTATATTAGCTATCTACCAGCTACAAGTTAAGGCTACCTTGTGGTGGGAGGAAACAAAAATGGTTCATGCCATTGATGAAAAAACAGTGACTTGGGAAGATTTCCAAGTCAAGTTTAAAAACTAGTATTTGAATGAACTCTATTATGATGAAAAAGCAAAAGAGTTTCATGAACTCAGATTGGGACAACTCACCATAGATGAGTTTGTCACCAAGTTCACAAATCTATTAAGATATGTTCCTTATATTTTTGAAGAGAAAGAAAAGGTGCAAAGGTTTTTGAACTGTTTGCCTACTCTGTATAAAGAGAAAATAGAGTTTGATAATCCAAAAACCATGGACGAAGTGGTGAGGAAAGCCAGATTATGCTACCAACAGTTTAAAGGAAAGAGTGAACAAGGGAAGAGCTGGACAAAAAAGGGTGAGTTCAAACGAAGGAAATAGAAACCAGCTTACTTGAAGAAATTTGGTAGGAATCATCAGCGAAAGAAATTTAACAAAACAAATGAAAGTCAAACTGCTCAATCCCAAGTTGGTCCAAAGAAAATAGATGGAAGTAACAAAAAGGAAGGAACGATTAAAATGCAGGAGCCTTTGAAGTGTTGGGGTTGTGGAGAACCTCATATGTTGAGGGACTGTACACACCAAAATATTCAGATGGTTCTGAGAGATAGAGAAGCTACCATAGTGAATGACATAGCAAGGAATATCCCCACTATTAGTGCAGCCTTGCAGAACCGACAAGCGGAACATCAGTCTACTATGGTCGAAATGGAAGGTAAAATTACCGATCAATCTGTTACTATCTTAATTGATCTGGGTGCTTCTTTGAGTTATATTAGTCCACAAGTTGTAGAAAAATGTAAACTCAGAACAGAAAAGTTTCAACAACCTTGGTTGGTACAGTTAGCTACATGAATTAAACGCAAGGTAACTCACAAGCTACCTAAAACAGCTATTAAATTGAATGAATATCAGACATAGGTAGAGTTAAACAATTTTCCATTAGGTTCCTCTGATTTATTGATAGGAATGGACTGGTTAGAAAAGAAAAAAACCATGCTGAATTGTTGGGACAGAACTCTGCACTGCATAGATGATGAAGGAAAACCATTCATAATAAAAGGGAAACCGAAACCTATTTTTCTAAGGCAGATCTCAGCCCTTCAGCTAAAAAGAACAGCTAGGAAGGGATATTAAGTATATGTTGTACATGTTGAAGAATTAGGACAGTAACCTGAAGAAAACTTGTTAGACACCTTACCAGTGATAAGAGAATTTAAGGAAGTTTTCCCGGATGAGATTCCTCATCTTCCCCCCAAGAGAGAGATAAATTTTTCAATCGATTTGGTGCCAGGGGAAATACCAGTTTCTAGAGCCCCTTACTGGATGAGTCCCCCTGAACTCATGGATTTAAAAATGAAATTACAAGAATTTTTGGATAAAGGTTACATCAGACCGAGTGTATCTCCTTGGGGAGCCCCAGTGTTGTTTGTGAAAAAGAAGGATGGAACCTTTAGAATGTGCATTGACTATCGTCAATTGAATAAGTTGACAATCAGAAATAGGTATCATTACCCAGAATAGATGACCTTTTTGATCAGGTGAGAGGAGCTTCAGTATTCTCTAAGATTGACTTAAGGACTGGTTATCACCAACTCAGAATTAAGGAGGAGGATCTCAGTAAAACGACCTTTCGACCAGGTATGGTCACTACGAATTTGTAGTCCTAACTTTCGGTTAGACCAATTCCCCTGCCACTTTTATATGCTTAATGAATAGTGTTTTGAATAAATACTTAGACAATTTCGTACTAGTATTTATAGACGATATTCTCATCTATTCAAAAAGTGAGGTAGAACATAAAGAAAACCTTAGAATTGTGTTGCAGCCTCTTAAGGAGAATCATTTGTATGCCAAGTTTAGCAAATGTGAATTTTATAAGGATAAAACTCAATATTTTGGGCATATAATTTTTGAACAAGGATTGGTTGTTGACCTTGAGAAAATAAAGGCCATTAGAGAGTGGCCGGTGCCAAATGATGTCTCAGCGGTAAGATCATTTATGGAGATTGCAGGATATTACCGATGGTTTGTAGAAAGATTTTCTGCCATAGCATATCCCATAAATTCACTACAGAGGAAAGGCACCAAATTTGAGTGCACTGAAAAATGCCAAAATAGCTTTGAACAACTGAAATTAAAACTTACTACAACACCTATACTGAAGATTGCAGATCCTGATAAAGAGTTTGTCGTGTGTACGGATGCTTGTAGAGAGGGATTGTGAGGAGTTTTGTTGCAAGAGAATTCTGTTATTGCATATGAATCTAGAAAAATTAGGAAACATGAACAGAATTACAGTGTATATGATCTTGAGTTAGCTGCTATAATTCATGCCTTGAAGATGTGGCGACACTATCTTCTTGGAAAAAAATTTACATTGATGATAGATCATATCAGTCTCAAGTATTTTTTCGCTCAAATAGATTTGAATGCTCGACAAGACAGATGGTTGTCTTTTCTAAGTGAATTTGATATATACATAAAACATATCAAAGGGAAATAAAATAGAATTGCTGATGCTCTAAGCAGAAATTCTTTCCAAAACATAAGTAACATTGGGAGTAGTGCCATTTTTGACTTAGAAGGATTAGTAAAAAAGGTAGTAGATCAAGATCCCAACTATGAGAAACTGCAATTGCAAATGCTGAAAAAGGAAATGGCTAGATACACCCAAAATCAGAAAGGGTTGATTTGTTATAGAAACATATTGTATATCCCCAATGTAAACTCTTTGAAAAAAGAAATCCTAGATGAATATCATAAACAACCATATTCAGGAAATCTTGGATGTCAGAAAATGCTTACAACCTTGAAAAAGAAATTATTTTGGCCAGGAATGAAAAAATACCTAGCCAATTACTTAGCCATATGCATGGAATGTCAACTAGTCAAAGTTGAACATCAGCATCCAGCTAGCCTTCTAAATCCTTTACTAATTGCTGAATGGAAATGGGACACTAGTTCTATAAAATTTATAACCAGGTTACCCAGAAAAAAGTACCAGCATGACTCAGTGATTGTAGTGGTAGATACTTTAACAAAGGCTGCACATTTCATACCCGTGAAATATACTTTTGGGACAACCCAAGTAGCAAATTTTTTCATGAAGGAAATTGTAAGGCTACACGGGGTTCTTAAAGTGATTATTTCAAATAGAGACGCCAAGTTCATAGCAGCCTTCTGGAAGAGTCTGTTTGGAGGCATGGGCACTAAATTTAATTTTAGTACTGCTTATCACCCTCAGACAGATGGTTAAACTGAGAGAACAAATCAAATTTTGGAGGATATGCTCCGAATGTATGTGATGGATAGGCCAACTAAATGGGAAGACTATTTACATTTAGTCGAATTTGCTTATAATAATAGCTACCAATCTTCCATCAAAATGAGTCCATTTGAGGCACTCTATGGAAGAAAGTGCCATACTCCTTTAAGATGGAGCCAGCCTGAAGATAAGCTAGTACTTGGGCCAAATTCTCTACAAGAAATGGAAAGGATTGTCAAACAAATACAGAGAAACATCAAGACAGCCCAAGATCGAAAGAAAAGTTAAGCTGACAAGAAGAGAGTGCAACGAGAGTACAAAGTGGGTGACCATGTGTATCTACGGATTAAACCCCAAAACAACACTCTTTATGCTGGGAGCTGTGCAAAATTGGCTCCTAGATACTGTGGGCCTTTTGAGGTGTTATAAAGGTTGGGATCGGTGGCTTATAGACTGGCCTTACCCTCCCATGTTAAAGTTCATGATGTGTTTCATGTTTCTTTATTAAAAGGATATGTACATGATGCTTCTCATGTTGTTGATTGGAATGTGATACAGGTGGAACTAGAAGGGGAGTTCCTTCCAGAGCCGCTTCAAATATTGGAGCGGGAAGAAATTGAATTGAGAAATAGAACAATAGCTAGAGTAAAAGTGTTGTGGAAACACTTTACTGCTGAAGAGGCTACATGGGAAAGAGAAGCTGAGATGATGGAAAAATATCCATCTTTATTTTCATAATGAACTACAGTAGATAGTATGTTAACACCAAGGACACTTTTTGTTTTCAGAGGGGGAATGTGTTAGACCCCTAGTTTCTATACTTTTGAAGTTAGACATTTGAACAAAAATCCAAAGGGGAGTGGAACCCAATGTATAATTATTGTGTGGATTTTATTTAAACATTTATTAATGAAAATAAATGGAATATTTATGTGTGCACTGTGACCAAATGAGATTTGAGATCATAAGCCTGATCCATGAGGATATGGATAAGGCTAAGACTTTCCCAAAACCTTTCAAAAATCCTTGAAAGGAAAAATGATAATTTAGATTGAAGAGGAAAAATATAAATTCCCCAATGAAGAGGAAAGTAGCTGGGAAGAGGTAAAAAGTTGGAAAAGCAGAAAGCAACTTTAAAGTCCCTCATTAAGGGAAGCCTAGGCAGATAGGAAGAAAAACATCCCGAAATTCTGGATGCAAAATTAGAAACAGGCTTGGGGGAAAGCATATCTTAAGTAAGCTGCTCCAGAACAGATTGAGGTTGGTCTGTTCTTGGGAGGATCTCAACTCGGGGGTGAATTCTGGAGACAAAAGAATTCTATGGTTGGGAGGATTGGTCATAGGAAAAAGTCGTATGCACTCATCATTAAGCTAGTTTATCATTACCTGAAAGCACTACTGATTTGTATAGTATTGTTTGAATGAGTAATTTAAAAGTTTGCTTTGCTGAAGAATTTATGGTACCCATACATTTAACAGATATAAATGAAGTAGAGATACTTCAGATCTGTATAGTTGTATGGGAGTAGATCTGACGAGATCCATCTACCAGAACGTCTAAACCAATTAATGGTTCAAATTTAGAGATTAATATCTCTAAAAAAAATTATACTACTTATGTGATGTCCTAGACTAATATGATTTCTGTATTAGAGAATTAAACGTACGCAGGAGAAACTACATTTATATACAGAATAGAAGAATTTAACCATACAACAAGGATAAATCATTTCACTTATTTTACTATTATGAAAATGACTATAGAAAAATACAAGATCTGGAAAGTTAAATTAAACCAAGTAAATTTCCTACATTAGACAAAATCTGTGACATAATACAGAAATAATATAATTTAGTATTAACATGTATCAGTTAGATATGCATGCTGATAGAAAAGCCTAAGTATTGAAGCAGATAAATATTCTATATTATTCCTTCATAAATTTTAGAGTTATATTCTATTTTGAATTACAGTGCTGATATAATTTAAATTTTTTCTTCAGTGCTGGATTGATATACAAAAATAAATTGAAACAAAATTTGAAGAAAATGGTGGTGTGACGGATAAAAATTCAATAATGAAAGACCTATTATCATTAATAATAAACTTTAATGTTAATTCTGTGAAATTAACTCTATATTTTCTTTTATTTGAAATAAATATAAGGAAAGATATTAAATAATGGGTATACAATTTTAGCTTAAAAGTATAGCAATTTTTCTAATAAATTATGAAAGAGAGCTGTCAAAAAACATACTGTGTATTAATACAGTATATTAACACTGAAAATTTGATATGAAACCCTAACAGGGTTATATATATACAAGAAGTGAAAAAGATGAATATAAATATATATTGCATAGACAGAAATAAAATAAGATGATATTATTTCTTATATAGTCTAACAAAATAAATATAGACAACCATATAACAATATTGAGAAAATATAATACACATATGGTAGCATATAAATTTAATTGAAATGCTAAAATAGTTTATGATTTACTCCACAGGTATTTAACCTGAAGTCAAGTCATTAAATATTTTACAGTCCCTTCGGGAGAATTATTGATAAACCAATGGAAAGTTAGGTTATTACATTTTGGAAGAAGAAATTAATTAAAATACAGAAGTCTAAATGTATATAAATCTTGGAAACGGATATAACACATTATCCTTGAAGACTGAAGGCAGTTGCGGAAATTTGGTTACCGACCTATAAATATGGATATAGGATTAGACGAGAAGTTAGACTCTAGGTTGTACTTTAAAATAACAACTGGAAGATTTTCATTAACCAATAAGAAGGTTACTTGCAATCATAAAATTGTATGTTAGAGAAGAAATAGTTTGAGAATGATAATAATTTAAATAAAAACTTCGATATCTGAAATAATTACCTTAAAAATATCGACTCGCATATATCCAACTGATAGACAAAATTTGAATACAAAAATGAAAAAAGTCAATACAGTGGATAAATTGTAAGAGAAATGAAGGTGAGAATGGAATATTAATTAAAACAGTAATACTAACCATTACATAGCCGACTCGAAGAGCTTCTTCTATCGTTCGATTCATAAGGCCGATGGAATTAACACAGAGTTAATAACAATGAATGCATAGAAATCCATTTAATTCACAGAGAGAGAAATAAAAAATTTCGCAGAACCAGGAGAGAAGCCATGAGACGAAAAATCGAATGGATCTTCCAAACTCAGTCTGCTTCATGAGAAAACCATCCTCATAATAAAGAAAAAAGAAAATTAGACACCATGCAAATGATAAAACCTAGCTTTAAAATCGATGCCAATTGCAATTATATCAGTGAAAAGAAAAATATATAGAAAACGTAAAAATCCCATATCTATTCCAGTTCAAATGATAGCGAATCAATCTCAGGCATGAGGTAAGAAATCGAACCATATAATACAAAAAAAAAATAGAAACAGGGCCACGCCAAGGATGCGAACCCAACATCATTTAAAAATTAAATGAATAACGCTTTCAGAGAGGGCCAAAGAATTTTAAAACCCTATTCAAAATAGTAAATCGATTTCACAAATAAACTGGAAACAAACATTTGTGGAGCGAACATATGCTTACCATAACTTCTGGTGAAAGAACGCGTACAATGAAAACGAGTGATATTTGCAAAGTCTCTCTCTCACAGGCATTAGATAGAACCAAAGATAAAAACCCTTTGCAGAGAAGTGAACCGAGAAATGGAAAATGAAAAAGTGACAGATTGAAATAGAAAATAAAAGGAGAAACCCTAATATCATCCAACCATCCACGTGGTAGTCATCTACCAAAGTTCCCTCATATCGAAAAATCATTTTGGGAATTTTCCAAATCGTTGTTAATACATCAATGCGAATGGTACAAATGCAGTTGAACAATTTAAACAGAGGTTCTTATCCGTAATCGAAGTAATAAAAAAGTATTGTTTATGTGGCTCGAGTATCAATCGAATTGGATCCGTATCACTTGGGACTAACGTGCAAGGTGGGAGGAGATCCTCATTTATAGTTGGACAGTTGACATAATACTTTGCAATAAATAGAGTTCAAAGTTAAATGTACAATGAAATAAAACGACGTCAAAATTACTCTGCGGTGAAGATATCTCGGGAAAATCATATATTTAGGTTTCGTTGGAGTTAAATAGAATCCAATTACGTCATACAAAGCTCAATTACATTGGAGTTAAAAAGAAAAACTAATTTATGTTGAAATCATATGGAATTAAATTACGTTGAAATTATATAGAACTCAACGTATTAATGGTATTGATTTCAAAGGATAATCTAAAACATGAAAGCACTATATTAATTTGATAAGTCGACATACCATAAGATACAAAGGTAGGAATATAATGAATATATATATAGGAAGAGTATGTGAGGTAGGTATAAAATAATTTTAATTCTAATTCAATTAACGATAAGTCTTAGGGATAAGTGTATAAAATAAAATGTATAAAGTTATATTTAATATAAGTATATTAAATATAAATTAGAGGTTTTCTTAAAGAACTATTAAGTAGTTGAATGAAAATAAATTATTATTATATGGAATGAGAAATGATAACCTTAAAATTAAAAGATAGTCTAGTCTTATGATTACGACATACTAAAAAAAATAAAAAATTGGGAGGTGTTACATATCTTCTTTACTTTTGATTCCATATTAGCCAACATATCAGGTCCCAACATCAATTTCGTTTCTGGGCTTCTCTAATTTATGGGTGTGCGACACTGCCTCCCAAACAAGGTCTCGAAAGGAATCATCTTGAGGGACTCCTAATAACCGTTGTTGTAGGTAAATTCAACAAGATGCAAGTAGTCTTCCCATTTGGTTGGTTGTTGCATCACATACATGCGCAACATGTTTTCCAACGCTTGGTTTAATTGCTCTGTTTGACCTTATATCTGGGGATGATAAGCTATACTAAAGTATATTTGGGTCTCCAGATCTGTAAACAAAATATTCCAAAATGTTGAGGTAAGCTTAACATCCTCGTCTGAGATAACCATCTTCGAAATAATATGCAGCCTGAAAACTTCCTTCATAAAAATGTCTGCTATCTGTACAATCTTGTAAGTAGACTGCACAGGTATAAAATGCGCAGATTTACTCAATCTATCCACAACCACCATGATGAAGTCGTTTTGCCTTCTTATTTGTGGTAATCCTGTAATGAAGTCCAGGGATATAACTGCCCACTTCCATTCAGGTACCCGTATGGGCTACAAAAATCCTGCGGGAAGTCAATGATCCACCTTAACCTGCTGACACTTCAAACATTTAGTTAGATATTCAGCAATATTTTTATGCATACCAGGCCAGAAATATACTTTTCTTATGGCATTAAACATTTTCTGGTATCCTGGATGACGTGCATAATTAATTCTATGGTACTCATCTAGGATCAGCTCTTTGAGGTCCACACGGTTTGGTAAATACTACTTTCCTCTAAAGGTTAGCATCTAATCATATTTTATTCCATACTCAGATGTACCTCCTTGATTTTTGGTTTCTTCTCTTTGTTGCCATAAGAACTGATATCTTGGATCTTTTTGTGCTTCTTCTTTCACATGATTTAAAAATTTACTTTGCAACTGATTGAAATAAAGCTCATAAAAAAAATGTAGTTTCCTACTTAGAGCATAAACTACTCGATTTTCCTTACCCTTCACATGCTAAAGGTCCATATCAAACTCAATTAGGAAGGCATTCCCTCTTGCTTGCCTGGAGTTTAAATTAACTTTGTTGAAGTAACTAGTCAATATGCTATGATCTGTTTTAAGCACAAAATTTTTACCTAACAAGTAGTGTCTCCATACTCGGAGCACATGTACTAATGCTATTAATTCTAGATCATAGGCTGAGTACCTTTGTTCATTCTCCTTCAAATTTCTTGACTCATAGGCCACTACTTTTCCTTCTTGTGATAAAATTGCCCCAACACCTTCTTTTCTTGTGTCTATAAACACTTCAAATTCATTTTTGGGGTCAGGTACCCTCAACACAGGTGCAGTGGTCAAAAGTTGTTTAAGCTTTTCAAAAAAAATTTAACACTCAACAACCTGCTTCAAAATTTTTCATTTTCTTTGCAACGAGGTAATGGGAAAAGTGATTATGGAAAATCCCTTAAGGAATCTCTGATAGTACCCAAATAACCCCATAAAAGGTCATATATCTACCACATTCTTTGGTACTCGCCATTCCATAATTGTCTTAATATTCTCTGGGTCAACTACAATCCCTTCTACTGAAATGACATGGCCTAGGTACTAGATTTTTGTTTTAAAGAAATCACATTTGTTGAACTTAGCATACATATGATGTTTTCTTAGCATTTCTAGCACAATCCTCAAATGCTCTTTATGTTCTTTGTAGTTTTCAGAATAAATTAAAATGTCATCTATAAATATGAGTACAAAATTATCCAGGAAGGGATGAAAGATTCCATGCATTAATATCATGAAGATTGCTGGTGCATTTGTTAACACAAAGGGTAATACCACAAATTCGTAATGCCCGTACTTGGTACTGATTGCAGTCTTGCATATGTCTTCATCCCCGATTCAGGTTTGGTGATATCCAGATCTTAAATTGATTTTAGAAAAAATTATGGCCCCCTTTACCTAATCAACATATCATCAATCCTTGGTAATGGATACTTATTCTTAATGGTTAACTTGTTAAGCTATATATAATCCATGCACATTCACATGGTTTTGTCCTTGTTCTTCACGAACATCACTCGTGCTCCCCAAGGGGACACACTTGGATGAATGTAACCTTTGTCTAGAAATTCTTGTAACTGCATTTTCAATTCTATTAACTCTAGAATGCTCATTCTGTAAGGATCCCTTGACACAGGTGATGCTTCTGGCATCAACGCTATAGTAAAATCAATATCTCACCTTGGCGTTAATCTAGGGATACTTTCTGGAAAAACATCTATGAAGTCTTGTAGTACTGGTATGTTTTCCATCAGAGGTGCTTTTTCCTTGGAGTGAGCATATCCAACTTGAATAACATATATTTGGCACCCCTTCCTCATACACTTACTCATTTGGGATGCTGTGATTGGACGTAGTTGTAACAACTTCTTGACTCCCTGAATCTCTTACGTGTTCCATCTTGCATTCTGTAGTAAATAATCTTTTCCTTGCAGTCCACTAAGGTCCAATGTTTTTCTAGCCATTCCATGCTCAGGAAAACATCGTAGGACCCTAATGGCAGGATGTTAAAGTCTACTTGTAACTGTTGTTCGGAAATTTCCAAAGTACAGTTTGGAATCTTTGCAGTTACCTTTCTTTTTGCACTCGTGGCTAGCTGTACCAGCCACAAATTTTTAAATTTTTGTTCTTTTAATTTACACAGTTGTACAATTTTGGGACTAACACAACTTAGACTTGCACCCGGGTCTACCAAAATTGAAATAGATTGAGACAATAATTTACCTTCCAACTCAATCATTGTTGGCTGATAATCTGCCTATCGATCCTTTAATGTTCTGTTGATATGAAGAATGTTGTGTGCCACATCACCTACAGTGGAAGCTTCCCGCAAATTTGCAATAGTGTCACTTCTTGCTCATTATGGGCAATTTTTATAATAATGCGCCTCACCACACCCCCAGCACTGTAGAGGTGGCTTGGTCACATGTCCTTTCTCATGTTTGTTGGATGCTTCTGAAGGATTTTCTTCTGCTAGACATCGGGTTCTCTAGTGATTTCTGCCAAATTTTTTACTGACAGAACTTCGTGCAACATTCTTAAAATTACTGCTTTTTGCTCCTTTGAAGTTGGAGCTATTTTTTTCTCCTTTCCTTGACTGCCAAAGTTTTCCAACCTCCCCTTTGGCCTTGGATTGTTGATAGTATAGTCGTGCCTTATGAATGGCTTCGTCCATGGTTCTGGGATTTACACAATCAATTCTTTCTTTCATATGTGTTGGCAAGCTGCTCAGAAATCTCTGCACCTTAGCCTTTTCCTCTCGAAGGTACGAAATATAACATAACAGGGAGGTGAACTTGGAAATGTACTCGTCCATAGTCATGTGTCCCAGCCTTAAGTTATGAAACTCCTTAGCTTTCTCATCATAATTTTTTTTTGTCAAATACTTGTCTTTAAAGTATTGCTGGAATGATTCCCAAGTGACATCTTGTTCCTCAATTCTCTAGAAATTCTTCGCTTCTTCCCACCACAGGGTGGGTTTCTCTCTTAACTGATATATGACCAATCTAGCCTTCACGTTGCTATTGTACTCGTACACCTGAAAGTACTTGTTCATGTCTATTGACCATGCTTCTGCCACTTCCTCAGCTTCACCATCAAATGTTGGTGGTTTTAATTTTTGAAACTCCCCCTGAAGCTCCACTTTTTTCTTTTTAACCTGTTATTGATGAGACAAATTGCCAGATTATGCTTCATTGTAATTCGTGTTATTGTTACTTCACTGAGATGGGCTTCATTCCACTCTGTTAGTGGTATTGTCTCTAGCTTGTTGTTCTTCACCTTCTTGCATATCCCTGTCAGTACTGGGGTGTTCCATTTCTTGATTTTTTTTTTAGATAGAATTTTGAGTATCTTTTCTTTCTCCATCATTAATAATTCGTTATCTCTTCGAAATCAAACCATCTCTTCCTGAAATTTTTGTACTATGTTAAAAAACAAACTGGTTTGTTGCTCCTGTTCCTCCAATAGTCTGCTGGTTTGCTGGTGCTGATCAACACTCAGCTGAACCCACATCTCAGTGTTCACAATTGGTTGTGCTTGGGGTTCCCCGGTGTCTTGGGGTGGTTGCTGCATTGTTCCCCTTCTCATGATGTTCCTGCTATGCTTCTAAACTCCATGCATTAGCATACACGCAACTTAATTGTTAGTTGATCCTTAGGGTCCCAGAGTATGAACGCTGCTCTGATACCACTTGTAATGCTCATAAATATAAGACAATTTTTATTTTTTACTACCTAGGAGATGTTATACTCAAATCATGAAAGTTTGGAACTGGTTACATTATAACCATTACAACTTGCACTCCATAACCATATCATCATTACATTAAAGTTCTAACTTGACGCATATAAATATCTCTGCACTTCAAATACTATGGGTTTCCTTAGTATAATACAAGGCTATTTAAAGGTTTTAACTTTACTATTCAAATCTTAGGGTTAATATGATTTCACATTTACACATAACACATATTATCAACCTACCTCGTTAACACCGAGAAGTTAGCTGTCACGAAGCTGGCTATTAATTGTTGAGGTATTGATCATTACTATCGCCTGACAGCTGTAGGATTCACCATGCTATAATATATTTATTGATTGAATATACTATGTTTTTCCACTGTAGGATCTGGATTGATCAACGGTGTCAATTTTGGGCAGGATTTGCATTGTTTACTACGCTAACCCTAGACAATCTTGGCTTTTTTTCATTGTGCTTGAGATGTGAAGATTTTTTATCGCTCTGAGTTCCTCTTGGCTCCCTTGCATGTTATGGATTCAACCATGATGAACCCTCTCCTAGCTCCTAAGAGTTCCAAGGTGAAGGCCGCATGGTGCTACAATCTGGTGCAGAGGAGGTACCCTTGCGTACATTGAGGAGAATCTGATTGTTAACAGCAAATGTGTTTCTTTGGAATTGGGTTATAATGTTTAAGTTATGGGTAGAATATTTCCCTTGAATTCCTTAACTGCAATTCACAGAATCTTCATAGCTTGCTACTGGAATCCTTCTATAGTTTTTAATGTTGATTTTCTTTCCTATCTCTGTGATTAATTGGCAGTCTCGGGTGTGTGAATCCCCAAAGGAGAAAAGGGTTTGCTTCACAATTTTAGGTAAATTTTTCCATGATAATTCTTCGTTCACAAGCACATCTCCTCTTCTCACTCTTTTTTTTGGGAAGTTATTATTATAATCATTTTTCCAAAAGTCTTCAACTATCCATCCCTTTTTCAGCTATGTCTTCGAGGTCCATTCTGACAGGCTAGTAATCCTCTTGGCTTGCGACATCTGGACTTGAAGTTTCAATGGTTTATGGGTGCACTTATTCATAGCTAATACATTAGTTGTCACTCCAGGTATTTATTCACTTGCACAACCTATGCAGCCGTGAATCTCTTCCGAAGGTTTTTAAATATCTTCATGTGGCTCATAAGTCCGAATATGTGACTTTTGTCTTTCTACCTACAATAGGTCCAGATTTATTTTTATGTAATGATTATTTTGCAAAAAGGACATAATTTTATCCAGAACTCAAATTTTTCTTTCTCGCTTCTTTAATGGAAGATATTTTCACAGTTTCTGTTATTTGAATGAGTTACAACATTATGATTATTAAAATTTTAGTTAGCCTTTACAATATAAATTGCCCAATTAAAGTCTGGAGTTCTCTTGGACAATTTATCTCTTTAAGCTTAGTTTCTCATTACATCTGTGACGACAAAAATATATTATTTTTTCTTCGTACAAATGATATAGTACTTAACGTTTCTTATTATGAGGTATTTCCTTCTAGACTACCCTTTTTTTTAGGTATTGTTTAATACACTATATTTATGTTTGAATATAAATGTAAACGTATAGAAATTTGTCCTTCCCGATATATTTTATATTCATGGTTAAGTTCCTAGCAATGGTCGCAACTCACGATCGACCCTTACTTCTCTGTTCTATCAAGTATTTTCTTTTATGACAAAGATTTCATGTTGGGATTTTAATACATGAAATTTTGAATGTTGGTATTTTGAAATGTTATCTATTACTCTTTATTCTTTTCTATATTAATCTTGCTATATTAAATAATATTTTTAGTTTTGTGACAGAATTCCAGGTATGGTGATCGGACCACCATACTTAGAGTCTGTTTATATAATATAATGGAAACATAGAGACAATGTGTCTTAGGTAGGGTTTCACCCGGAACCCAAGACCAACAATTCTCTCTTTGTTTCTTTAGTTATCCAGATTTCTATTTTCAGGTTAACGATACATTCCCTACCTCTTTCATAGCATTTCATACCCTGCATATAGCTAATCCCTGTCTAATATATTTGCTGTAAAATTATTTATCAGTTTTTTCTGATCTATTTAAAAAAATAACTTGAACTAAAAATATCATGATAATTCTATATAAATATCATATCTTGCTATTAGTTCCCTGTACTCATATAGACCTAGAAAAATTTCATAATAAATAAGATTTAAAACAAACAGTTCTTCCCTCTCATTTCTAACACGTGTCATTGAATTTCCTAAGAGATTTCTGTCAGTAGCAGTTTAACAAAATATACTTGTATAAACGTGGAATGATTGTATTACAATACTTAATCACTTATAAAAACACATATTTACTTATATTATTAACAATTTATAGTTGTGGTCCTTCCAACCATCAAGACAGGCGATTACATCATCCTCTTGCCCTGTGCTCCAATTCTAAAAGGTACGGGTTAACAGTGGATATTTTTGCTTTTACCTCAGGACATTTAGTCCAGTCAGTATCAGAAATAATTTGGAAATTTTCTGAGTGCTTTCCACTGATCACAACTAGCTCTGGAAAATTATCACTCTCCCTTTCTCCACGAACAGAACCTTCGCTCCTCATTGGGATCAACTTCTTATCCTCAGAAGAGCAGGTAATTGTTTCCAACTATTCCCAACCACTTTACCATCAACTTTTACTTTTTATGAAATTAATTTCCATAAGTGCTTTATTATTCATAATTAATCATTAATGAAAATAACTTTTCAGCAAAACATTAATAATTCTGATATTTTTCTTTAAAAAATAATTAAAATTGTCTTTTAACTAGTTCACAATTAGTTATCCTTAATGCAGTTGTCACAATAAGTTATGGTGTATTGCTTTTAATTTTGAGGTTATACGTTATAAAACTCTTCTGGATTTGCTCAAATTTTCTCTAAAATTATCTAGAAACGCTGCAACTCCAAACCTTACATCTCATCTATTTTTAACTTTTAAAATATTTAATAAACATAAATATAAATTTATTCATATTAATAAATTTAAATTAATTTATATTATGTCTAATATTTAATTACTAAATAAACATAAACTATGTTTTTACACAATTGTGGCCAAACACGAGAGCCCAGATTCTTGCAAACTATTGCGAAGTGATTTTTCAACGACAACCATAATTTCAATCCATTTCATCTTTTCACATCTAAGGAAATCAATTTTACATCTTAATCATTAAAAATTTCAATGATAATTAATAAATTGATATTTTATTATTTTATGTTTTGCATATTTTTATTTTTTTAACTATAATTTCCTGTTGTTTAAATTGTTTAGATTACATTTTTTATTTTATGTTTTCAATCTTTTTAAAATTTCGTTTTTAATATATGAATAAATTTAATACACCTGAATTTTACTGATTTCATTTTTAATATATAAATAGTCTTTAATACATCTGAATTTTATTGATCATCTATCTGAAAAATACAAACACCACATTTTCTTATAAAATTTCAAACAAAATTAATTTAAGAATGAAAACACAAAACCAGAATTTAAAAGAATTAGAATACATAATTAATTCATTATAATAACAAAAATTACGATATTAAAAATTATTTGCATTTTTTAAATCAAAGAGACACGATGAAAACCGGTTAAATTTTAAGAAAAATAATCTGGAGAATCTCCAGTGGGATCTTGGCATTTAAGAGCCTTCTTACAACATCACGAGGAGCAACGAAATTTATAAACAACTTAATACAAAATGATTGAAGGCAGCCAAATTTATAAACAACGTAAATAACTGAAGGCTGAATGCCTCCGTGTCTCATTATCGATTAAATTATCTAATTCCAATATCGCTCCCTAAGGCCAATAAACATTTCAAAGAAGGACAAAGGAGAGGGATATGGAAAACCTTTCAAAGAAGGACAAATTGTTGCGCGTTATTAATCTTCGCTCAGGGTTACATATTGTTATTTTCAATTCCCAGTCGAATACCATCGTCCATCCATTGTTATTTCCTCTGAAGATATAAAGGTTAGGCGATTCTGGCGTCTAGATCAGATTCGGTTCACGCCATTCCGGTGCCCCTGGTCCTTCCTTCAACGTTGGGATACGAGTACAGAGACAACCATGACTATAAACTATTAGCACCATATATCCATCACTTCCACCTAATTTGGCCAGTTTTGGTAGCTTGTCACACGAGCAAACCTGAGGCAATCGAATTTCTTCCCAACCCATCTCTCAGATATTGAATGCTATTATGCTACTCAGTAAACGTTTCTATTAGAGCAAATACATATTGAGTAAACTTTTTGATCAGAGCAAACACACTTTCCATTAGGCCAAATGTCCAGTGGGATTTTCATGGCAACCTTATGAAAGGTTACAGAGTACACAATGGAAAACACAATAACAAGAGGATAGGCAAAACTCAAGAAGAGTTAAAACTCGTAAAGAATTGATAATAATACTTAGAAATGACAAAGCTCAAGAAGAGCTACAACTCGTAAAGCATTAATATGAATACTTTGTTTATAGAATAATGAAACAACAAAGAAGCTTCAGCTTCATTACAACTACTACCATGCATTAAGACTCTGCATCCTCTCAATTTATACAAAAATTAAGTTGGTAACATATATTTAAAAAAATCAGTTTTGCCTCTTTGAGTTCCAATGATTCCAAGTGGTGTTTCTCCTTCGAAACTCAACAAGACATGGTGGTGTCACCTCTTTGAGTATGAGCAAGTCATGGTGGTGATAGTGAGCGGTAAGGCACGGCGGTATGTCGATAAGTTGATGAATTGGCAGGCGTAATTAATTTCAACACTCCCCCTTAATTACGACTGACAACTTAACCATGACTTAAAATAACTTAAACATGATTAATTTCAACACTCCCCCTTAGTTACGACTGACAACTTAACCATGACTTAACATAACTTAAACATGCCTGTTGGTCTAAGTCTCAGCTAGGCTTACAATGACTCAAAAAACTATAACTTGACATCAACTCTTTAGTTCAATTTCTTTTTCCTTCTTTTCCAAATTATGTATCCTCTGAATTGCTTCATTTTTTTTCTTTTATGCATAGGCTCAAAATTTCAGTTTCTTCATTTGTTGTTGCAACTCGTCCATCCTTAAATCTTTGTTTATCATAAAATCATGGAAAATTGTTTCAAGTTGTCCATGGATGTCCTTTACGTCTTCAAAAATTTCTTCGTATGTGGAGTGCTCCCACATCTCATTCTCTATAGTTTATTTTTTATCATCAATCTTTTGATTTTCAATTTGCTGCAACATAAGTTCATAATAGAATTTTATCTCTTCACGACTCCAATACATCAAAAATTCATTGACATTTTAATTTTCAACATTGTTTATGTTTTCTTCAACATTCATCGCTGCCACCTCTATCTAGACATCATCAACACATGTTGTTTAAATCCATGCTTCAATGAATTTTAATTCATCTTCATAATTTGTTGCTTCTTCTTGGTTTCTTCTAACATCCGCATACACAAAATAAATGTAAAGTTTATATTTAAAAACATTGTCGGAACCATATTGGTTTTGTTAATTCTGCTCTGGAATGAGAGCTTTATTTTCTTCTTCCTTCTTAGACTCTATCGATGCATCATAATCTAGATTCTTCACCTTTGATTTTGCAAATAGGTTTTCTTCCACTTGGTTTCTAGGTAAAAGTGTGATTTTGTCGCCAAATAACAATGTATCAATAACATGTTTCTATTGCACCATCCGCAACTACTCATCACTAGTGCATTCTTCTTCATGAAATTTAGCATAAATAATTTCAATTTATGGATCAATTGAATCAGTTTATTCACTAGTTGTAACATTACCTATGTCAAAATCAACTTCTGTTGGTAACACACCATCAATATTGTGATCCACTTTCAAGTGAAACTCACCAAAATTTTCCTCTTTCTGTAAATTTCTTGCTACATATCCATCTTCTTTTTTGTCTTCAAGCACCACTTCAAGAGGCTTTATGACACTATGATCTTCGACTTGATTACTCCCCCTTACACCAAATTCTTCTTCAAGGATCTTCCATGATTCGTTGGAAGTTGTAGCTTTTTCTACCTTGCACAAAAACATTTCATCAAATACCTGTTTGATAAAATCAAATGCTAAAGCATCACATACTTCATCATATGGGTTATTAGATTAGTAATCAATTAAATATTTTGCTCGAAGAAAATTTAGCATTCTGATAACCCAAAGATCAAAATGTTTACCAATAAACATAGGTGGTGGTAGAAGATCAAAGCTAGACCATTCACCCTCGATATCTTCTTTGTCTTATACTAGAATTCTTAGTTCCTCAACTCCGGCTTGAACCACAACGATATTTTCCATTTATTTTTTATTCATTTTCTTAATCAACTTTAGTCATGTTTTTCAACCCATGAATATTGTACTTATTGTGTCTTATAGTTGTTTCCCAATTGCATGTGGCTATATTCCATATCGCCCCTGAAAAAAATTATGATTTTCAATATGTAGCCTCGTAAGACACAATTTTCACCAAATACATTGTCATGCTTGATGAAAATACAAAATTTTCACATAGACAAACTTTTGCAAAACCCTAAACTCTTCTGCGAATAAAACTAGTTTTGTAATAAACCCTCTTTAGATATGCTAATTAAAAAAAAAACACTTCTATTTATATGGCCTTTGTATAACCCTTTTTAACCAAATGACACACTTAATTCAAACAACATCCTTATCACACCCTCAACATATAAAGAACGTGTCTAAGTGAATTTAAAGATATATCTTTCAACTTATATCAAAATATTCTTTTTGAAATGAACTTAAAATAATTACCTTGGAACCAATGTTGACTTAAAACTAACTTTGCGAATATATTTTTTTTAAAATTTTCATGTGTCTTCATTTAATTTCAATCTCTTCAAACCTCGTTGTCTAGGCTTAGGAAAAGGTTAAAAAAATTGTGGTTATAGATGCTACTTTACATGGGCTAGGGTTGTAGCCCTTTGTTTCTTATTTGGATGACTCCGTGGAGATCTCCTCGGACTCACAGGGAAATGGTTGGGGTTTCTCACAGTGGAAGTAACTACCCCATTCTTCTAGCTCTGGAAGGATGGGATTCCGCATAACTAGAAGGTTTGAAAATTCTCAGTGAAGTCTTCTTACATTGTCTCTGGACCAAATGAGCTAGGATACTTCGGGTCCTTCCTCTAACTAAACATCAATTGGCTTATCACTACCCTTCAATCAAATTAAAAATAACCTGCAGGAATACAGGCTCTTGAGCAACATAAATTTATTTAAAGTCTAGTTCATGTCCAAATTAGGAAAGTGGATCTAAGTATGCAATGGGTAATTCCATCTTCAGAAATAAATTATGTGAAGCTGATACCACACATCGAAATCATTTACTAAAATTGCTTGGCCTCTACATCAGGCTCTCACTTTGACATCATACATGAGACTTCCCCATGTCGCGGGATTAACAGCATCGATACCAATGAACACCCTTTGTAAATTTCTCGATACAAATAAGAATTGTTATCATATAAATATGCTTTAGGTAGGAATGAAATATCTGTTATGTGAAACTATGATGGTCTTAGTTCTTCCCCCACTTTCGTTCTAATGTTAGATGTTGAAGTTTGGATATTGATTGAAAATGACGTAACTATGAAGAAATTAATTTTCATGGTGAAATTCAATAGAAACAATGTCTTCGTGGGGCATCAAACTAATTGTGGATTGCCCATCATATCTTCTCTGGAAATTCGGCCACTCGAGGAGATCATCTATTGGCCATCTTGAGGGAATGTATCATTTTGACACAGATCACTTTGGCTACAAATTTAAAATGCATACTAGTTGAGAAATGGAAAATAGGCAGCAATGCCTTCAATTCCTTCTGGCTCTGATACCAGATGAAAGATGAAGTACATAACTCAAACATGATCTTAGATCATAGTACTCACACACAAGGCTCTGATATCGATTAAAAGGTTACAGAGTACATAATGGAAAACACAATAACAATAGGCAGCTACAGTTACGCATAATGGATAAACGACAAAGATCTCGAAGAGTTACAACTCGTAAAACATCTACAGTTACGTATAACAGAGAAACGACAAAGATTAAGAAGAGTTAAAACTCGTAAATCATTAATAAAAAATACTTCGTTTATAGAATAATGATACAAAAAAGCAGCTTCAGCTACATTACAACTCCTACAATGCATTAAGACTATGCATCATCTCAATTTATACAAAAATTAAATCTGTTACATATATTAAAAAAATTCATTTTTTTCTCTTTGACTTCCAATGAATCTAGGTGGTGGTGCTACCCCTTCGAAACTCAACAAGACATGGAGGTGGAACCTCTTCAAGTCTGAGCATGTCATGGGGTGACCATGAGTAGTGAGGCGGTTTTCTATGAGTTGTTGAATTGGCAGGCGTAGTTAATTTCAACACCATAGTCCATGTATTGGATTCAGAACCATAATTTTGCATCGACATACTATTGTGAGCTTCTTGTCTGCATCCAATATTGTTTTCCCTGAGAAGAATAGTGTAGTGCCTCCTGGTAGCATCAATATCCATAGAAATGAAGCTCCATAGGAGAAGCTGAGGATGCGGCAGACGTATACGAGACCCAGTAGCTAGATTTCCTATGGAAATATCTAATTGATATCCTCTGTCGTGAGAACGGTAGATATTCTAGCAGGTAACCACAATGATGACATTACTAGGCAAATGAGGTGTGTAAATGTTCATGTATGAACTATCTTCTCCTAAATATTCTATCACCCAATTTTCCGCAATACGACGCCTGTCCTAGTCCAATTGAACCAAAAGTCCCGAGAAGGAGTGAACAACCAAATTTAAATCAATTCTTTAGAGGGCATGCAGGGAAGATAACAATTATTTCTATTCTCATGAAAGAGTTCTCATTTTGGAAACAACATGCATGGGAAACATCGGTAAAATCTTACGAAGCAAATCCTCTGGGAGGCCTTACCCAATCCTTGTTGCTTCCATGACAATTTCAGTCCTCTCTAACAGTTTTGGAAAGGATCACCAAATATGTGGTTCCATCCCAATTTTTTGAAATTATCCTCACGCTCAAATATATGGAATCGTTTCTTTATTTTCATATTTTAATAGTAATAGCCATCTGAAAAATATTGAATAGCAGTAAACAGATTTGGGGCTCAATGGTTATGATGTAATGGGCCACTCTGGTGTCGGGAGATGGTGGGGTGTATGGAACTGGAAAAATGAACGGTAACCATAGTGAAAAAGTGCAGAGTACTAAATTAATTTCTATTATAGGGCTGAGTTTATGTATGGATGAGTTTTTGCAGTCATGTAACAACATTTCCGACATGAAGATTTTATATAATAAATTCATTGTTTTGGCTTCATATTGTGATTTTTTTGATGATTTTGAGTTTACAACATTTTTCTTTAGAAGTAGGTTTTCTTTGATAAAGACAGTATGCTATATACCAATTTAGTGTTTGGTTTTAAATATTATGTGTTTGTTTAATTTTGTTTTATCTTTAGTAATAATTTTGATATTTTTATTAATTAATTTATATATAATTTTGTATTTTTATTTCCTCAAATTTGAAAGATATTTTAAGTATTACACACACACACACACATATATGCATAGATTTATATTTTAATGAACAAGTTGAGGAATTACATTATTTTACTCTTATTTATACATCGTTCTATATATGTACAGATAGAGTTTTTCAAGAATCCTTGATAATAAATATGATTTTCATGTATAATATGCACACTAATGAGACTAGAAAGTATTGTTTATGTTCCAATGAGATCTGTAAATTATTAATCATACATGACATAAGGAGATAAACAACAAGATCATGGAAATAATATCACCATTAAATTAAAAGGGAAAGGTTGATTTTCATAATAAAGTTGACTTCTTATTAAATTGATTACAAATAGATTTGCATGGAAACAACAAAATGATATTTAGATATTTCATTTTTCAAATTACCCAACTAATTTGCATGAGAAATAAAAATTCATATTCTAAAAACATCAAATGCATTATTAGATGTTACCTTCCCCATTATGAATTTCCCAAAAAGTGGTGATTTCCCCATTCTATTTGTAAACAAAACCTCCATCAAGGGTAGGGGATATTAGTTGTTAATGTTGGCTTTGATAAGGGCATGCTAATATGTGATTAGAAGCCATTTGGAGTTATCCTTTTTGCGAATAATGAACATAATGTGTCACTAGATGCCCTTTGGAATAATGAAAGCGCGAGATGCACAAGGGAAGGATGAAGACTTAATATGGTAGGATGTTAACACTTCTCCAAGTTGGCGAGGTGATAGGCTGCGACATTGGTCAAAGAATCACAAGAATAAGATCGATTTTGTGTTCAAAAGAGCATGTTGGGGTAACAAAGTGGCTTCATATAACTAATAAAATATAAAAAAATAATATCCAAGTATAAAAGTATAATGCTCTTTTCCATATTATTTTTTGTAACACAAGATTATACACCCCTCTTTTAATAGGTTTTTTTTGGTATATACATAACTTAGAAGTGTCATGTGCACACTTTACTTTATGTATATACTCTATGTTTTCCTTGAATTCAATTATAAATGTGAGATGAAATTATTTATCATGAAAATTTACAAATATTATTTATATATGTGATGAAATCATTTTTTTAGTGGAATTTTTATTTATATAAACATTTTACAATTGTTCTATTTACATATTTATTCTCAAAAATATTTTGTTTGGCATATATATACTCAATCTTACTAATTGTTATGTTATATATGTTTGATTTTAGAAAGTCCTTGTGTTTCATAATGTTGTTGTAAACTCTATCGATTTTACGGCTTCTTATTGTTCTTTAGTATTGAAAATATAAGATTACTCTTACTAGTACGCATTTCTCTCATCCTTATAATTTCCTCAGCTCTTTCGTGTATCCAACTAATTTGGTTAAAATTTAGCGCTTTTAGGCCTTTCTAGAAGGCTTTGTTGGAAGAGGTTATCATGGACTACCTGTACCCATGAAATTTTATAACTATTCTCAAAAAAATTCTTTAGAAGTTGTCATAGACAATGTGTACCCATAAAGTTCTATAACTACTGTATTTAGTGTACTAGTTAGGAATTACATATTTTAATACCAATATTACTTTTTAAAGTTTTCTTACCTTCCTTATAGACAAAGGAGAGTAGATTATAATATAAGACATGTGTGCATATCAATCTTGGAACAACCGGGACATATATATAGATCAAATTTAAAATCATACAAAGCATCCATGACTGCATTAACATACACTACATAGAGCAACAATAATAATAGGTGACCAACATATAGGTAATTTCAGACTTTCGTGAAATAATTTCATATGTAAGCATCCCAACTTATGTTTGAAACATATCCATATAGCGTTACCAACTCGTTAACATAGTAATATAGGTAGATCTCACATCTATACATGTATGCATTTCTTATCTTGGCTATATAGGTGTTTTCTTGATTCCATAGATTATTAACTTCATTGTTTTCTTAATATACAACAATTATGGAATAGAGTTTGTTGTTTATAGTATGTACTACCATTAATTTGATTTATAATAAAGATGCATGCACTCGTATATGTGCAACATTTCCATTTATATAGAGAGGGGTATTCCAGAAACATTTTTTTAGACTTTCCACAAACCCAATCCACTTCACCGTATAATACTCTTTTACTTACTTTTTAACGTAGAGACATGAAATTTCCCAAAGTAACTAAAGAAATAACCTTACAAGTCACTGCAATTTTAGCGAAACATGCATGGAAATTTAGAAATTCCACGGGACAAGGATGTCCTTGGATGATCCCCATAGATGAGGGAGCACTATAGCAAAAAATTAGTGGAATATTAGTGCAAGAAAAGGAGGAGAAAAATTAGGATAAAGTTGTGAATAAATGACACTAGCTTATCTTTTTTCCATTTCCTCTTAAGCCAATGGAAGATGAGGGTGTATGCTTTCCACGAAAAGTAGTAGGAAAACTAGTTGTCTGGATATTTCACCTCTGTCCATGATGGCACCATGAACACTAAACATAATTTCTCCAGCGATAAAATCTAATACAAGATCAATGGCACCAAAATGAGGGTTAGCATTTGAAAAATGGATCTACACCATCAAAGGACCAACAAGAGATCCTTTCTGTTCGTAGGAGGCAGATACTGACCCATGTGAGGATCACATGGGCGAGGGGAACATGGGGACCATCCATTCATGTAACAATCCCCATAAAACCTTCAACAAGACTCGTTTAATTCATTAAAGCTTTGTGAAATGGAGCTAGGGTGCATTACATGATAAAGTACCAGCCAATTACAGTCAATTACTTAGACCAAAAATTAAGTTTGGATTTAATTACCTTATATGCCTATATAATCCCATGTTTAACCCATGTGATGAACTAAGGGTAAGTGCTATGTGATAATATTATGTTCACTAAAGTAATGAAAGAAATTCTAATTAGAGTTAAGCTCTTTTCAATTGTGTTTTGATAGTGTAAGTCCTAGTGGATACAAATGGGTTGAATTTCATATAATGAAAGGAAAGAAAAAACTTGTAATAGAAATTTAACAATGGTACTGATTTCTAATTGAAAGTTAGTGAGTATGGTTTCATTATTAAAGGCGTAATATATATATATATATATATATATATATATATATATATATATATATATATATATATATATTCATGAACAGAAAAGGCTATATAGCTCGAGTACATCGAGAAGAAATTTCATTGATACAAAGTTGGAGTACATCAAGAAGAAAAATTATAGTTGAAAAAGGGATTGAATTCAGTTACGGTTTTTGAATGATCCCAAATTTCAGGGTTCATAGAATGTGACATACATAACCAAAAAAATAAAAAATTCTTATCCCTATTTTCTATATATTCTAACTAGCTTAGGTTAGAATTATTCATTGTTTCACTTCAAAGTAAAATAAAACCATGAGGTAAATTTTCTTTAAGGCAATAAAATATACAACAATGTACTTGTATAAATAATTATATCACCATGTGAAAACACTTATCAATATTCACAACATACCATATAGTATCGAAGTTGGCATATAAACTTTAAGTGTTGTGACATTAGATTTACCATATGATTAATTGTTATTATTCATAATATATTCAGCGCATGTCTGAACTGATAGTTATGACCTATAAATCCACAAACCATAAATTTGTTTTTCACTTACGGTGATTAACAATCTAAGTATAATATCTTTCATTTGCCATTTTTTATGATTATTTATGCGATTAAATCCAAAACGTACAAAGGTTATCTCCATTATGATATTTCATGCCCTTATGAATTGATTTTGTTGACACATGTCGTATTTAGCACTATTAGATCTATTGGCAAAGATTGATGGTGGAGGAGGAAATGGCCTGGTGTTAGGGTAATAGATTAGCGTAATAGGCCTCCCTTCAACCCTAACCGTTTTCCTCACTTTCATTGTGCGAAGTTTCCCTCTGGCTCTGTCACTCTGTGGCTTCGACACCACCAATGTTCTGTATCATATTGGTCCAATGGCTCTCTGTGGTTTAAATAATTGTTTGTTCCTTGGCTCTACTGAATGTAACATTTGGAGAGTATATTTCTTTATTTTAGTTTATTGAAGTTATATCTATGGTTCTTCTTTTTTCTCCGCAAACTTTTCTGTTAAATTAATTGGGGATTTAACTATACATATAGAACCCTAGCTTCTACCTGCTTGAATTGCTTCAAATTTAAGCTTCCCTATTGTTTTCTTTGTTTAGATGATCAAATTGGGCTTCATCACTGTGTAGGTTCACGACAAAGGTTTTAATCCTCTCACTATTGGAGATTCAAGCTTGTAACTCTGGCATGGTCACCCAGGTGAGTCTTCTACTGTTATCTCTATTTTTTTGTTTCATTTAAACGTTTAGAAATTACTTAGATAAGGGTTTTAACCATTATTATTTTCTCCTTCTTTTTCAGGTCACAACATTGAGTTTCCTCGGTTCTGTTACCACGGTAAACCTTCGAAACTTCGCATGGTATAGAGATTACTCTCTTTTTTTCGTTACCCAGGGTTTGGAACTATAACCATATCATTCCACTGTTGATTTTGAAGGTAAATTTCGATCTCGCACGTTAACCATTCTTGTGTGGCGTTGCTCTTCATGCCACTTATGTCTTCAATAGTGACTTTCTCATTTCGTTGGTGTACAGGTACCATGGTCTTTGAATTAGTTTGCTAAAATTAGATGAAGGTCCTTCAGGTTTCTGGGAATAAATACCTAATTTAATATAGACCATTTTTATTATTGAAGCCTTAAGGCTTTGTCTTATATTTTGTTCAAATCATCATGTAAAGGATATTTTATGTCTTAAATATGACTTAATAAATTTGGCGTTTTTTTATTCGTAAGTTTCCTATACATGCAAATGATTTTCGGGTTGATTTTAGAGATTTCTCCCAGTTCAGAGTAGAAATGTTAGTTTTGGCTTGAATATATCTCTTTAATTTTCTATTAATGATTCGACCGAGAGGTCTTTCATCACAGAGATTTGGCAAGTCCACATATGCTTTTTTATTGTAACTTCTATTTACTTTTGTTACTCAAAATATTAGTACTTTGGCATTAAAGGTTATTCCTACCTTGTCAGTGCATATACTAAGAATATATTCTTGTTTCTACATATTAGTAGACTATAATTTCATACTAGGGTTTATTTCTTAGAGTTTTCCCAGTTTTGTTTCCTTTTATCTTACTGTGTGCAGTTATTCTATTTTAATTTGAAAGCATGAATGTACTCTCTCTCTCTCTCTCTCTATATATATATATATATATCTTTGTTTATACAGAATTATTCTTTCATATACATACATTTACATGTCAATAATAATATTGTCAGGGGAAAATATTTATTGAAAATACATAGCTCAAAACAATATTTCACTCTCTTGGTCATATACTATTTTCAATTTACTGTGTAAGGTTGATGTATGGACCATCATATTCATGGGTTACTCTCTGTATCCGTAGTCCGAGTATAGAGTTTCAACTAGAGTGGAGACAAAATGTTTAGTCTGGGGTTTCTACTCTGGATAGACTAATGGTCTCCTCTATAATACATTTCTTAAATTTCACATATATTTATTCTATTCACCTTATTGAACTGTCTACACCAACACAAATGACATTCACCCTATTAAAACAATCAAAAGGAAGTACAGAATTAAAGTTTTCTTACTGGGATGCATTATCAATTAAATACATATTTATATATACATGTATTCTCTTTTTCCCTGCTAAATACCCTTATGTAAATTATTTTAATAAGAATCATATTGAGACAAGTACTACTATTTTGTTTAATTTCATCAGTTACAGAAATAACTATTTATGTAACTAGAAACCATAGTCAGATTCATAATCTTTCTTATCACCTTTTTCAGTTACTTATCTCACGTAAATCTTATTATGATAGCCTCCCAACCTTGAAAGAGGAAATTACATCCTCATCTCCCCTCATTCTCCACGGCAGAGTACGACTTAGATAGTAATGTTCTATGGAATATACCTCAAGACCCACTGTCCAGTCTCCCTTTCTAGTTCCAGGTTGCAGAGTTTGCACTGGCTCCAACCAACTCTAGATTTAATCTCACCATCAAGCCTCCTAGATTTTCCAAAAATTCACAGAATCCCTTTTCCTCACTGGGATTTCCTTTTTATCCTCAGAGGAAAAGGTAATTGTCTTTAACTGCTTCTGTCTAACTACTATGAAATCTTCGAATACTTTATCATCAGTTTTATGGAAAAACATTCAATAATTCATTATTTATTGAAAGAAAAGAAATAAATCATGTTCATTACTAGATTAAATTTACTTATTAATCTCATTTAAAATTAAATTCATAATCCTTTTTTTAAAAGAAAACGAAATAGTTTAAGGATTAAAACTAGTTGTTACACAAAACCTTGCTAATTTTACAGACTCAAACACTCAGAAAATGGATCAAAATTTTAGGTTAGCTACTTTTCCAAATTACCTACCTTCTTTTTCGAGTTAAACTTGATATACAAAAACCAAAAATGTGTTTGTACTCTTGCGCTATTATATGTTTATGAAATTTTATCGTATATTTCTGGAATTTTATAAAATAAGAGTATATGGTTTTAAATTTATTTTATCAAGTAGATTAAAATTCTCATTATAGCTGTCACAAACTATGATAAAAACCATATCCAGTTTTATTTTTCTACCATAGTCATTATTATTAACAACTATATAGACATACATAATTCATGATTATAATACAGGTCTAACCCATTTGTGCTTATTGGTTTTAATTACCAATTCTTTTATTACTAATACAACTCGAAAATATCAACAATATATGTTTATAAATAATGCAACTTAGCAATGATTAAATGATTGGGTTGAATTACTCTACTCCAACGTTATGATCAAAGTGTTAATATTTTATAAAGTGTAGCATTACGATCCTTGCCTATGAAATATATATATGTTTAGACATAGGATAAGTATAACTTCATATTCGTAAACCTTTAGAGCAACAAAAATCAAGACTTGTACCTTTGAAATCACGAGATTCTATGTAAACCTTATTTATATTTATTAATGAATTTTCTCGAGCTTGGAATATTTCAATGGCTTAGATATACGTCGTGGAGACAACTATATGGCACTTGTCGATCATCCTCACCATTTATTTGAAACCCTTAGCATTTTATGGTTAGCGTGAGAGTTGGAGAGGTTAGGGTAACTAACCCTCTCCTCGATCGTTTTTTTGGCTCATTCTTTGCCAGCCTGAGATGGAGTTTGCAGTTGTGCAAGATACTTGACGTAATTCTTTCATTCTGAGTTGTTTGTTCGGCTCCAGTGATAGGTAACTCTATTATTTTGATATGGTATGGTTGATTTTTATTACTGGTTTCTCCATGTGAAATTTATCATTCAATTTCCCATTGCTTTCTATGCACAAGCTTTCTGCCTGGTCTCCAGGCAAGTTGGTCTCAGTCGAGCTATTCCATCCATTTTCAATTTGAGTTTTCTTATTCTATGAAATAATTTTTGACAATGTTTTTGGCGAAGTGATAGTTGTTTGATGTACATTTACAATTTTTTTCGGTTCAAATTCAGGTTTTGGATTGCATTCCCGACCTGTTACCCTTGTAAAATGTCAGGAAATTTCGACAGAAGAACCTGAATCACTGACTTAGGACCTTAAAGTCTGTGTCCACCGTTCTCGAAGGTCAGCTATGATATTTTTCAGGTTTATTTACTATTGTAGTTTTGGGTATTTTTTTTCTTGTTTACATTTACCGTTTTTTTCATTACCCTACTCATACCCTTCTTCATTTGTTTTTAGGTATGCACTGAGAAGAGTGAGCCATCTCGTCATTATCTCTCTCTGCTACCTCATCATGCATATTAACTGGTATTCCTTACCATTATAGTTTGAAGGTTTAGTGCAATGTTTTCCTTCCTGAAGTTGTTAGGAATGTGTCCTCTGTCTGCACAGGAGTAGCGTCCGGTCCCCATACCCCACAGGCAAGTTTTTTATATGAAGTTCTTCAGAGATTAGAAGGGGTTTTTGGCATGAATATATGGAATTAAACTTTCTTTTTTTAAAGTTATTTTCTTTACTGTGTCACCTTCCCATCGAGGAGTTTTATGGTCTATGGTGCTCTGTTTTGATAATAAATTTATCTAATTAGTTTTCATTTTGGCACAAATGTGCATTGTTCATAAAATGTAAACCTCTATGGCTGTGATGTATATTTAATACAGTTATTACTTTCGGGACATTTTCAATTTTAATGCTATAAATACATCTGGTATCTTTTTAGCTAGAAAATTCTGCCATTTACCCATATTTTATACTCTGTGCTTTGTATATAAGTTGGAAGTTCGAATCTCATTATGGGAGACTTTCAGTTGGAATCCATATATATATTTGGAAAGGCTATATGTATCATTTTATTTTGTGGTTTTCATATAAGTATTTTCTCCTCATAGATTCTCCTGTAATTCCTTTATAATAGCTCTTGTTTTAATGATCTACACTACAAGAAAAAATCACATTGGTGAGGGGAAAAAATGGTCACCATAAGCTCATTGGTGAGGGTCAAAAGAGCCTTCGTCACCAAAAATTGAACGTCACCAAAGGTGGCGTCGTCGAAAGTATAGGTGTTGTGGTGAAATTCAAGGTCCGTCACCAATAATGATTTATAGTGACGGATAGTGACCGTCACCATTTCATATGAGCAATGGTGACAGACAATAGCCTCCGTCACCAAAAAATTGAACATCACCAAAGGTGGCATCGCCGAAAGTATAGGTGTTGTGGTGACATTCAAGGTCCATCACCAATAATGATTTATAGTGACGGATAGTGACCGTCACCCTTTTATATGAGCAATGGTGATGGACAATAGCCTCCGTCACCAAAAAACTGAACGTCACCAAAGGTGGCGTCGCCGAAAGTATGTGTTATGGTGGCATTCAGGGTTCGTCACGAATATTAATTATAATGACGGATAGTGACCGTCACCATTTCATATGAACAACAATGATTTTTTGTGATGGACCTTTCATGGCCGTCACTATTGGTGCATATATATAGCGACGTTCATTGACCGTCACCATAAACGCATTGGTGACATCAAGGTCTGTCACGAATAATGACTATAATGACAAATAGTGACCCTCACCATTTCATATAAACAACAACGATTTATGGTGACGGACCTTTAATGGTCGTCACTATTGATGCGTATATATGGTGGCGTTCGTTGACCGTCACCATTTCATATTTTGGTGAGGGTCGAAAAATGTCACCATAAACTCATTGGTGATGGTCAAAAGAGCATCCGTCACCAAAAACTGATCTTCGTCATTCCCTATATATGAATATCAGGGCACGATGGAATCGAACCACCAACCTCCTGCTTGTAAAGCAGGTGCTCTTCCATTGAGCTAGCACCCTTTAAAGAATTAGACTTTAAACTAGCAATTGCCCCTAAGGGTGCAAGGTACACCAAAGGAATAAGAACCAGGAACACCGAAAGAACTCAGTGTCCTTGCTCCTATTTTTATTCTACGACACTCTATAAAGTATGATCTTTATCTATGACGTATTTTTGCCGAGTGGTTCTAATTTAATAGTAAATGTTATATTAGATAAAATAAATGAATAACTGAGAGGCCTTACGGGCTAATTTTTAATCCTTACACCAAAATCTCTTAATATTCAAGTCTATGGAACAACTCATTCAATGTTCAAAATGAAGTAGATTTTAAATGGAAAGCCTAAAACCAGCTAAGTAGTTTACAAGTTAACATTTTGGATATAAATTATGTTCAATTTATATGACAAGTTATGCCATAACCTTGAAACTAGTTTCTTAGCTAAAAGACTTTCTTAAGTCAACAATGACAAAGAAACGTAGTCATGGCAAGAAAAATTCTCTTGTTTTTTCTAATGAGGGTGCATGTAACTTGATAAAGGTTGTATGAGAGTATCAAACCATAAACAGTTTCACTAAAACATGGAAATGACAAAGTCTTGTTAAGCAAGAAAGGTTTAGTTAAATATATTGAAAGCATCGAGCTAAATGATATAATTAAACTAAAAGTAACTGTAAAAAAATGAAATTGCCATCATATACATCGCATCAGCGTATGAGTTTGCATCAATGTACTGAATTAATATGACTTCAAATTTTGAAATTTTCCTGCAAGATAACATTTATCATTAAAAAAATCTGATCAAACATGAAGTAATCTCATGAATCTTTCAGATTTATATTGCAATATCCATCTCAGATCGATAGATCCAGAATCTTAAATATTCTTATAACTAGCAATTGCACCAAGAGGTGCAAAGGAACGCCGGAACATGGATAAGAGAAGTGGGGAGATTGTATAAAGAAATAATCAAGAAAAATATACTAAAAATTAAATACAACCCATGTGAGGCTAATTTAAATTCAATTGTTGTGAATTTTCAAGTGAAAGAAAGTTTGTAACTGGTGTCCAGCAAGCAGGACTCACAAAAATTGTTATAGAGAAAAACTTGGAAGGGAAATTGAGGTTTGATGATTGATGATGTTGATGAAGCACATATTCTACTTGGTGAAAGTGGCCACTGCAAGGATTATTGGGGTTCAGGCTTCTATAGGCAGGATAATACTTTTGAGCTTGAAACAACTTTGCACAATATAGCTTTCAGTTCAAATGGGTGAAAATACATATAAATCAAGAAATTTGAGACCTTTAAATGTATGGTCAGAAGCAACAACTCCAGAATCTGTGCAAATGCTTCTAAACTCTATTTGAAAAGAGGAAATTAGTTTGATCCTTGAAGGAAACTTGTTTGGACCAGACATTAGTGAGTTGATAAGCAGCTCAAACAATTGGGCAGAGATTATTATGTGGTGTATTTTCAAAGGGCTCAAAGAGTCATTACCTTCTAAATGGCTATATATTTTGGGAGATGGGTTTGAAAATGCAGGTAAGAAGAATCAGCCAACGTCTGAACAGTCGGGTGAATTTGAGAAAAAACACCAAAGATCTGCCAATTTTGTTGAATGCCTCTGAGCAATGTGGTTTATTGTTTGCTGTCAATTCCTCCTCAGTCATGGATTGCAGGCCTACACAAAATAAGAATATTCTTATGATTGGTGTCTGTTCTGAAGTGAATAATTTAAAACAATATACTCATAACCTAGCACAAAATACAGATTCAACAGAAGTAAATACGAAAAACAAGAATAGTGGAAATGATGATTTTGGATTTGAAACTGAAGGAGCATATAAGGGCGAGGATGAAGTGCTTTTGAAATTTCAGTGGGCAGAGGAGACAGAAAGGATGGGCTGCAGCAAGTTTTTGGAGTCTCGAGATAGAAGAGAAGGGAAAAGAGGCAAACTTCAAGTTCAAAGCACAGAGTAATGACCCTTGGAAGGAGAGATTTTGATTCTCTTGTTCAATCTCAGCAGGAAGTAAGCAATGACTTTGGTCAAGTCGACATTCAATTGTCGGATTCTCTATGGGATGTAGGTGATGGAATTAGCCAAGAGAAGCAGTTGGACAGGGTTTCACATGAATCTATCCTTTCTTCATGAATGCAGTGATTATCAGAATTATGTTTAAATAAAAGAGATGAGAACAGTGTGCAAGAGGCTTTATAATGTTTGATATGCAAAGAATAGAATATTAAAAATAGTACATCATATGAGGAGGAGACCTTTAAATGGGTGAAAATACATATAAATCAAGCAATTTGATACCTTTAAATGTATGGTCAGAAGCAACAACTCTAGAATCTGTGCAAATGCTTCTAAACTCAATTTGAAAAGAGGAAATTAATTTGATCCTTGAAGGAAACTTGTTTGGACCAGACATTGGTGAGTTGATAAGCATCTCAAACAATTGGGCAGAGATTATTATGTGGTGTATTTTCAAAGGGCTCAAAGTGTCATTACCTTCTAGATGGCTATATATTTTGGGAGATGGGTTTGAAGATACAAGTATGAAGAATCAGCCAGCATCTGAACAGTCAGGTGAATTTGAGAAAAACACCAAAGATCTGCCAATTTTGTTGAATGCCTCTGAGCAATGTGGTTTATTGTTTGCTGTCAATTCCTCCTCAGTCATGGATTGTAGGCCTGCACAAAATAATAATATTCTTATGATTGATCTCTGTTCTGAGGTGAATAATTTAAAACAATATACTCATAACCTAGCACAAAATACAGATTCAACAGAAGTAAATACGGAAAACAAGAATAGTGGAAATGATGATTTTGGATTTCAAACTGAAGGAGCATATAAGGGCAAGGATGAAGTTCTTTTGAAATTTCAGTGGGCAGAGGAGACAGAAAGGATGGGCTGCAGCAAGTTTTTGGAGTCTCGGGATAGAAGAGAAGGGAAAAGAGGCAAACTTCAAGTTCAAAGCACAGAGTAATGACCCCTGGAAGGAGATATTTTGATTCTCTTGTTCAATCTCAGCAAGAAGTAAGCAATGCCTTTGGTCAAGTCGACATTCAATTGTCGGATTCTCTATGGGATGTAGGTGATGGCATTAGCCAAGAGAAGCAGCTGGACAGGGTTTCACATGAATATATCCTTTCTTCATGAATGCCATGATTATTGGAATTATGTTCAAATAAAAGAGATGAGAACAATGTGCAAGGGACTTTATAATGTTTGATATGCAAAGAATAGAATATTCAAAATAGTACATCATATGAGGAGGAGACCTTTAAATCAAGCAATTTGAGACCTTTAAATGGGTGAAAATACATATAAATCAAGCAATTTGAGACCTTCAAATGTATGGTCAGAACCAACAACTCCAGAATCTGTGCAAATGCTTCTAAACTCTATTTGAAAAGAGGAAATTAATTTGATCCTTGAAGGAAACTTGTTTGGACCAGACATTAGTGAGTTGATAAGCAGCTCAAACAATTGGGCAGAGATTATTATGTGGTGTATTTTCGAAGGGCTCAAAGAGTCATTACCTTCTAGATGGCTATATATTTTGGGAGATGCGTTTGAACATACAGGTAAGAAGAATCAGCCAACGTCTGAACAGTCAGGTGAATTTGAGAAAAAACACCAAAGATCTGCCAATTTTGTTGAATGCCTCTGAGAAATGTGGTTTATTGTTTGCTGTCAATTCCTCCTCAGTCATGGATTGCAGGCCTGCACAAAATAAGAATATTCTTATGATTGGTCTTTGTTCTGAAATGAATAATTTAAAACAATATACTCGTAACCTAGCACAAAATACAGATTCAACAGAAGTAAATACAGAAAACAAGAATAGTGGAAATGATGATTTTGGATTTCAAACTGAAGGAGCATATAAGGGCGAGGATGAAGTGCTTTTGAAATTTCAGTGGACAGAGGAGACAGAAAGGATGGGCTGCAGCAAGTTTTTGGAGTCTTGGGATAGAAGAAAAGGGAAAAGAGGCAAACTTCAAGTTCAAAGCACAGAGTAATGACCCCTGGAAGGAGAGATCTTGATTCTCTTGTTCAATCTCAGCAAGAAGTAAGCAATGCCTTTGGTCAAGTCGACATTCAATTGTCGGATTCTCTATGGGATGTAGGTGATGGCATTAGCCAAGAGAAGCAGCTGGATAGGGTTTCACATGAATATATCATTTCTTCATGAATGCAATGATTATGAGAATTATGTTCAAATAAAATAGATGAGAACAATGTGAAAGAGGCTTTATAATGTTTGATATGAAAAGAATAGAATATTCAAAATAGTACATGATATGAGGAGGAGACCTTTAAATCAAGCAATTTGAGACCTTTAAATGGGTGCAAATACATATAAATCAAGAAATTTGAGACCTTTAAATGGGTGCGAATACATATAAATCAAGCAATGTGAGACCTTTAAATGTATGGTCGGAAGAAACAACTCCAAAATCTGTGCAAATGCTTCTAAACTCTCAATTTAGACTGCTCATGTGCTTACAAAATGAAAATCTCTGACCAAAATTCTAGTTAATAGGCACAATGAAAATAATTAGTTGTTGAAAGATTCAGGATCTGTTTATAAAAATTTCATGGAAGAGGAGTTTGCAGTCAGAGATGTGGAAATGGTGAACGATAATGAGTGTGTTTGGAAAAAAAAACTCCTAAGTATGCCTAGGTAAGCGTTACAAAGTTGTCATCGACAACCTTGAGTCAGAGAGAAGAGGAGTCTTCTATGTTACCATGGACTAGTGAAAATATGGCACATACATGTAACCATAAACTAGCTTCTTATATGGAGAAAGCTGAGATAATTTACATGGGCAGTGTATGAACTCGATTTATGGCCTCTGAAGTTCAAGAACCAGAGGATATTTCAAGGCTACATTGTTTTCCTCAGGACAACTTCGGTGAGTACTGTATTATACAATAAAGACATTACTGAGCCAAGTAAAGCTAATTGTGCACAAAAAAAGCGTTATCTGCAATACAAGCACGTGAATTAAAAGAAGGTGGCAATTCTTCTCCACACAAATGAAAAACATCATTTGAAAAACATTTGTCTGTTGGAAGTTCATTCTATGTAATAACATGTACTTCTAATTACCCAGGTTATGAGGAAGTGGCAACACAGACACTGCATGTTTTTCTTCTTGCCAACTTACAAGTTGAAAAGGCATGTGAACAAGCCACTCACTATCATAATATTGGATCACAAATTAGGAAATCACTTGGCAATGATATTTTTACTCTTGAAAATGTCCAGGATCTGAATGTTTCATTATTGACAGATTCTAAGAAGTTTGACAAATCTGTCATTGCTAATTTGGGTGAAAGTGATGCACTGAAAAAATAAGAGTACTTCAATAGAACCTTTACCTTTCCACAAGGTGAGCTATTACAAGTCTTAATTATTTGATCACTAAATATCTAACACCCAAGCATAGTAGAACTCTATTGGAACATGAATTTTAGCTCTACAATGTCTTTAGTTTCATAATCTGTCATTGCTAATTTGAGTGAATGTGATGCAGTGAAAAACTCAGAGACTAAAAATATGTCTACTTCAATAGGACCTTTCCCTTTCCAAAAGGTGAGATATTACAAGTCTTCATAATTTTATCAGTAAATAGCTAATGTGTATCGTAGAACTCTGTTGGGAAATGAATTTTAGTTCTGTAATGTCTTTAGTTTCATAATCAAGTCTAAATGTAAAATGAGGGAAAGCATTTCTCATTCTTATTTTATTGGGCACTTCACAGATCGACACAGATTAGAAGCCTCATCTTAAAAAACAATATAATGAAATAATATTGAATGTGTGGGAAAGTGAATTGATGATTGTAGACAAATTATGAAGATAGCCAAAACAGGCATGGCAGCAGAGAATGGAGATATTGACAAGACTTATCCATTGGTAGAGGAACCTGAAAATATTGGGAAATTAGTGCAGCTTGCACCAGAAGCCACCTATCCTCAGAAACTTAAAGATATTATTGGGAACTAAAAGGGATTTTAACTTTAATCGTAGAAAATAATGACGATGTTCTATTCTTGTCCTTAATTTTAAATTACAGTAATAGCATACAGTAGTGCCAACCAATTTAACTTCCTAACAGTCTTAATCCATGGTAACAACGAACAGTTCCTGGCCGAAAACAAAATTGTTTAAATGTTTCTAAGTAAAACATTTTAAATAGAGCATTTTTGTAGGGCAAAGGTTGACCATGGAAAGGACCCAATTAGCTGCATTTTAGTGTTCCAGTTTTGAAAAGTGATTCCATTTCATTGTCCTATTCAAAAGCAGGTTAGCTTGATGTGAGAATTATGTATCTCATTAATTTTCCTTTATTATCTCCATTGTTTTCCTTTTACCCCCCTAACACTTTCAATTTGTCTTAAAGATCAAGTGGATCTCATTCTCAAATTTCCATAATGCCATCATGCAATGAACATTTTCCTTTTGGTTTGCCCTTAATTAGACTTTTTAGAATATCTTAAACCTGATTAGACCCAACAACCAATGCTTACAGAGGCTGGTGTAACGCTGAGTTCGTTCGCTAGTGATATTTGCCAAAGTATTAAGCAGTGGTTTAATTCCTTTGGTGTCCTTTTGCTCCTTTTAAGGAGAAATTGCTAGTTATGTACTTATGTAAAGATGAAGTCAATAATAATAAAATGAATTTTTGGTTTACTTGCTTCATGGGTTCCATGAGAAAGATTCTTAGTATAGGTCTATAAACTTCTTCTTGATATCTATTAGGTACATTAGTGTAATTAAGAGTCATGTAAAAGGCGTGAAGAATACCCTCCAGGATGTGGCAGAAGAATGGCTTACAAACATTGAAGATATGCCTATGAAGTCGGCCTACAAAAAAGTGTTAAAGTCGGCCTACTTAATGGCTATAAGGTCGACTTAATTACTTGGCTAGAACTATTATATATACCCTACATATTCTGTGGTTAAGAGAACATATCTGCGGATGATACTGAGGTTATATAACATGCAAAAGGAACAAGTTTTGCGGATTACACTGAGGTTAATACAGCATGGAAAAAGGAGCAAGTATTATGGTAAAGTATACAGCATTAAAAGAGAAGAACAGATTTGCGGATTTTGGGTCTAAGTTAGTGCGGATATATCAAGGTAAATTCTGAAGCAAACAGCATGGAAAGAAGGGTAACCAAATGCGGATCTAAAATGGAAGTCTGATGTAAATTGAAAGGTACAGGAATATAATCTGTGGAAGCTACAAGAGCTGGAATGCGGATAGATGCAAACGTATACAATGTAGATATATCTATTGAAGGAATTTGCCAACGTCAAGACAGTATTGTAATAAGACGTGACGACCTTAAAGGAGTTGTAAGTGAGGAAGGTAAATAAGAGATTTACCTTCCTAACTACATTATAAGATATTCAGTTACGAGTGTAAATAATTTTGTTTCAACATTTTGACTAAGTACTTTGATAACTAACTTGATGATGGAGTAACTAAGTTAAAGAAGAACACATAAGCAAGCTCACAAGTAGTTATTAAGAAGAGAATTTTGTATTAAACACAAGCTCTACAAATTCTCAACATGTTTTCAGAGCTATGGTTATGATCAAAGGCAGTTTGAAAGGACTCAAAACATTCTAAAAATACCTATGTCAAAAGGGCTCAAATCATAGTAAGACAGTCCCATAATTAAGCTAGGTGCAAGTTCACAAGAAAGGTCAATCTCTGTCACTATGAAAAGAAGGATCTTGGTAACATCTCAGTCTCAATGACATCATAGTGTTGAAATTACCTCTGCCTCAATTCAGTACTACTCTTATAAGATTATTTCGATAACACAGCAGTGAGGAGAATGAGTTATAAAGGTGTATTTACAATTAAGGCTTGGTGTGACAAAAAGATATCAGTATAATCCGTATTACAGTGAATATCTTTAGTGTTATAATCACAGGTCAACAACAGTCTCGTTATAATCAATCACATGATAAGTATGACACTACAATTTGGAGCTACCACAGTGAAAAATCTATCACTGTTTCGTGCTACCACAGTGAGAAAGGTCTCACTGGTTCGATGCCATCACAACTTGATAAGAAGTATGCCATTTCAGTTTGATGGTATCACATAGGGTCTCGCAGAAATGATCAACAGAAGTCAGAGACATGTACAGTGAAGTATTTACAATCAAAGCACAAAATAAGGTCAAAACAGTAATATGTATACACAGTGAAATAGTACATTCGAGGATCTCGGAATAGCTGCTTACATTGAGTTTGAAAGAATCTGAATTCTTTCCTATGAAGTTGACAGTGCAAGAACCAACTATTATTTTCATAGTGCCAAAATGTCCACTTGAATTAAAAATTGCATGCCATGTACATAAATAGAAAACCTGATGGATGATAAGGAAAAGGGGCTATCCTATATGCCATGGAACATCATATTCCATACTTAGAATGCACCCCAAGGTGTCAAAATTGCATGCCAAGTGGCAAATTTTCATTTCTCAGGTTCAAATGTGTGTTACAACTTACAGCCTGACCTGATTTCGCATAGACTCCTACATATGTACGGTGTACCTATGGAAAAGTCATAAAATACAGTGCTACAGTACTTCTCCCTGTGCATCTTCCTACAGTTCCATAATTCTAATGTTATGGAAAAGTCATAAAATACAGTGCTACAGTACTTCTCCCTATGCATCTTCCTACAGTTCCATAATTCTAATGTACAAATTCAAGTGAGAGTACTAAGTCTACCAAAACAGTTTCATTGATTTACCTGTCTCTTGCTAAGTGCAAGTAGTCTTTAATAGCATGCATGTCCAGGGCTCACTAAAGATCAAAATTGTGATTTTCAAATTTCTGTGTAGTTATTAAAACATTATTGATATTTTTACAATAGGGGAAGAAAAAAACCTAAGTGCATTAAACAAAGAGAGAAATGCAACTAGAGCTAGAGGAGATATTGGTGGTGAAAACAGTGATGAAATACTCAGAGAGCATTTCTGGGAAAGTTCAACAGTAGACAAATGGAAATGAAAGCACTCCAAGGATGGGTCTCAACTCTCGACCACCAAGGGAAAAAGGCCTTGGATACACATCCAAGCTCCATCTAAGATCAAGAGGTTTTCCAACATTCCCTTTTAAAAGAAAGAAAGATAAAGACAGAATTCACAAGGGAGGACCTTTGATCATGTTGCTTATTTGTATATCAGAGATTGGAAGCCTAGTTTTCACCTTGTCTAAGAGCAAATCTTCAAGCTGGTAATATAGATAAAACTCCCACACCTGCTTCAATATTGGAGTCTGGAGATACTGAAGAGAATTGGAAACAAGTTAGAGACCTTCCTCAAAATTGAAAAGCAGACATTAGTAATGGGAAAAACCACAGTAGCCAAGATCTACGTAGAGGAAAATTTAAATGAGAGGCTCCCAGAGGGCATTGCATTAAATCTGGGCTCCAAAAAGGCTCCCACTAGTAGATGCTAGACTACATCAACTTCTCGAGGTTGCATGTGCAGAGAACATGGGTATCTCCCATATAAATGGCCCCATGTGCTGGTCATAAGGAAAAGGGAGGAGGAATATGCTAGAAAGGAAAAGAAAGAGCCAAGTAAGTGATACAACCCCTTTATCTCTTTAGAATCTCCCTTCATATCTCCTAGCCCTAGTAAAATGGTCCTAGATCTTGATGCTGAAAGGGACAAAGAAAAGGCCCAATGCAAGCCTCAAGCTACAACGTTGGTTGTATAAAGGATCCAATAAAGGCTTTGGAATAATTAGTAGATACTAGAGAGACTATAAAAAGATTTAGAGTGTACCAGGAAGCTAAGAAAAAGACTGTAAAACTCTTTAGCTCAAAAATCTAACTAGGAAATCTCTCACTACACTTCAAATGCGAACAAAGGCCCTGGCAATCTCCACCAGATTTCAATGAAAAAGCCTTAGGTTCATATGGAAGGAGAGATTCTTGTAATAGAGGTCAAAAGGAAGTAGAGCTAGGTGGACCTCACCCCTCCTGAGTAATTTAAACCCTCCTTATGGCAAACCCATTCAAGCCACAGCTGCCTCACTAGATCCAAAAAATAAAAAGTGGCAAGGGGTCATCCCAAGTTAAAGAAACTGTGCTAGGAGAGGAATTACCACAAGACAGAGGTAGGAAACCTATAGGGAGGAAATAAAACACTGCACAAGCAAAATATGAGGTACAATAAAGCATACAACTTACTATTTTGGGGGCACTTACAGCAAGAGAAACTCCCCAAGCTCCATCCCAATGATATTATTCTCCACCAATAACAAGGGCATGGGTACTACCAATAATATATGTACATAAACCATCAATAATTTTTATTGAAGAAGCAAGATCAGGAGAAAGATAGAAAGTTATCTTAAAAAATAATTTTTCAGAATGTCAGGTTTGAATTCACTAGCACCCAAGGACAATTGGGTGGACCAATGATCAGTTGGAGACAATACTTTAAGAAGGTAAGCAACCTCAAATCAGATAACACCATGCTAGCTATAGCATTCTCAAAAGAATTCAAAAAACGTTTATATTCTCTAAATATATATGGACTATTGGAGAAAACGATGACAGTTTTGGTAGGATATCAAAGATAGAATCTTGTTAGACAGTATTTGGTGGATATTGAATCCGATTCTAAATAACAGAGAAAAATGAGGCTTAAAGGCATGAAATTATCCTGCCTAAATTTTCAAACACTGCCTAAAGATTCTGTTTTATGTGATGAATCCATTGGCCTTCCCCCCCACATGGACACACTGAAAATCTGGGAAAGAGTACATAGGGGAAAGAATGGGCAGATTCCTGGTGAATAATGCTCTTCTCAACTAGGTGGGAAAGTCCCTCCACCATGGCTATGGGGCCTCAGACCAGTCCATAATTATTCTAGAGGTGGTAAACAAGAATAGGAAGACTACATCACACCTCAAATTTAACCCAATCTGGCTCAAATTCCTTGAACAAAGATCTCATCAGAAGAATTTGTGTCCCCTTCGATAGAGAGGATGGACACCCCATGGAAATTTTGAAAGGTACCTAAGATCAAAAAATATAATATGGGAATGTGTATGAAGTAAGTTTTGAAAGATATATGATCAACTTAGGACAGTGAAAGGAAAGACAGAGCGTATACAAGTGGAGGCAAAGGATGGGGATTTTCTTCCATAGTAGAATGAGAATCTAAAAGAAATGTAAGCTAGAAGGAATCATCTTCTATCCTGGGAAGAGGCTAAATGGAGAATGAAGAGCATGGCAGTTTGGTTAAAGGCAGAGAGGAGATAGGAACACTGCCTAATAACAAAACCAAACCAAACCAAACCAAGGAGAGCATACAATTACATTTGAAGAAATCTAACAATATAAGGGAACTTTGTGAAACATTTGAAGACATTACCAACTTTGCACCCTCATACATGCAAAATATATAGACCCAACCTCCCAAGGAAACAATTCATGATAGGATATTAATGGCCATGGTCTTCTCTAGATGAGTAAAAGGATATGAACAAAGAAATGTAGAGACCAATACACAAGAAAAAATAACACAAATTGTCAAGGACCTACAGAATGACAAGAGGTTAGAACCAGATGTGTTACCAGTGAGATTCTTTAGAGGGTTTTGGGAGCTTTTATGAAAATACGTCATTGAAGTCATAGAGGAATCAAGAATAAATAGGAGGATCTTTCAAGCTTTCAGATCAACATTCATAGTTATAGTTCCCAAGGAAAATAACCTGACTCACTTTAGCCAATACAGGTCAATTTCTCTATGCACTTGCATATATAAAACAATTGCAAGAACCATTTCTTCAAGACTAAAGCCAATTATGTCCAAAGCAATCTCACAGGAACAAATTGGGTTCCTCGAAGATCAAAACATCCAGGATGCAATAGCAATAGTGCAAGGGGCATTGCACATTATCAAAGCGGGGCCCAGGCTCAAGAAAATAGATCCCACCAAAGTATTCGATCAAAGAAGTTGGATGTATCCATTTATAATCCTCATGCAAGTACAATTCTCTCATTCACTCATTGTTTGGATGGAAGCATGTTTCAATTCAGTTGTGTATGTGGCTTTAATCAATGGAATAGCCATCGATTTCATTCCCCCTCTTGCCCCCTTTGGTGCTTCTAGTAGTAGAAGGGCTCAATATGTTAATCAAGCAAAGGTTGAGATGGGAAGACAGAAATGGAGTGAAGGTTGCCAAAGGAACAATCATCACCCACCTAATGTTTGTGGATTACCTCCTTTCATCTGGGAATTTCACAGTGGCAGAGGCAAAAAACCATGGAGGTGTCCTTAACCTATTTTGGGGCACAACAGGAATGGAGATAAACCTTATAAATTCCTCCATCAGATTCAGTCAATTCAGTCAAGCCCAAAGGAAAATGATCTTTGGTTTCCTCCCTTTCACTGTGCAGAACTTTGAGCACAAAATCTCCTTGGATTTTCATTTGAAGCCAGATAATTACAGGTACAGGGACTGGACGTGGTTAATATACAAAATTAGGGGCAGTATAGTGCACTAGAATCACAGATGGATCTCAATGGGTCATAGGATAGTGTTCATCAGAAGTGTCCTGAACTCAATTCCAGTGGTATTAGCTTTAGTTAGGCAACATCCCCAAGAAAATCCTAAGAGACACAGGGCAGATCATCTTCAGGTATATGCAAGGAGTAAAGGGCAGGGAAGAATACCTCTTATTAGCTGGGAGGCTGCTTCAAATCCAAAGGATCTAGGGAGATGGAGAATAAAACATGTTTTGCATTTCTCCAAAGCCTTAACCGCTAAAGGGGGTGGGCAATTACTCATGAACAAAGGGATTTGGCAGAATATTTTATTTCATAAGTATACCTCCTCGAAATCAATAAAGGAATGGGTTAAGGTCACCCAACACACAAGTCAGAAGAGGATTAAATTTCTGAAAGAATTTGATTGAAGCTTCAACATCATCAACTCCTAACCTTGTTCGAAGGTTGGGAATTGGTTGGCAAATAGGTACCTTACAAATTCTCTAATCTCTCTGATATCTCTTTCTCTCTTTCCAGTTTCTTCACAAATTCCTCTCGTTATTTTATTGTAGCTTTAGCAGCTTCAACAGTTGCTACCTCTACAGCCATTTGTTCCTCCCTCTCCACTTCAGCATCCTCTGAATCAAATCCTAAAGCTGAATTTGTAGTTGTGTCTGACCTTTATCACTTACTGATGAACTACCATGGACATCATCTAATTCAAATTTGGCTCTTTCTTGGCCTTCCTTGGTGCATCTTTTCATGTCCACAACCTGCAACTCTGAAACATCTGCAGCAAATATACTTCTTTCTTTACCATGTATTATATCCCATGGTATGTAAGTGATTTCTTTCTTAGTTTTCTCAAGAGATGTACTGTAGGAGTCTTCCCCTTTCCTGCTAACTGTCACAATTTTCTGAGTTAACATTAATCATTTGAAGTTCCCGCTTCATTTTCCTCAATTTTGACCATGGCAGCCATCTTCTTTTAAAGTCACTGATATTGTATCTCCAGCTTTAACTTGAGACTCAAATGTGAATTCGTGATAAGTTTCCAGTTGGGCTCTTATTGAGATGTCTTCCTTTACATGTGAAGGAGAAATACTACTGACAGAAATAATCAGACCTTCATCATGCCAGTCAACACTTTCATTTGCGGGAAGCCCTTTGTAACCATTTATGTCTGTGTTTTATACCCCATCTTGAGCCTTTGTTAAACCTTCTGATATAGATGGATCAAATCCGCTCCCCTAAGTGGAAGAGTTACTACTAGAAACGGTTCATGTTTCATTGGTACACTTAATGATACTAAAGGATTCACCTCTTGTAGCAGGTGTCTCATTCTGGATTATGTATCCATCTCCTTTGCATCTAGAATCAGTCTCTGAGTTATTATCGTGTCTCACAAGTTTCACAATAGTCTTATGGGGATCAAGATTTTGATGAGTATTAATCTAGTTTAATAAAGGATAATGAAATATCCCCAGAAAAGAAAATGCCAAGAGAAAGATCAGAAAATGCAATTGCTCCATATTTACTGATAACTGGAGCTACAAAACCTGTGGCTGATGCCACAAGTGTTGATACATGCACAGGTACTCCAATATCTCACGGTGACTCAATGCAGCAAGCACTGATAAATTGTGAGGCAATGGAAAATGTATTCCACTGCTGTTTAGGTCATCTTTAATCAATCTTACAGTGTACTGCCCTACGGCCCTGAAATTGTGTGAGAGGAGTGAAGTACATGATGCTTTAGATAAATTTATTCGGCACAGAACAACAGTAAGTGGAGATTCCAACATTACCAGAGAGAAGTCTGAAAAACCTCAACCTCTTGTTCTTTATATCCTTGTCTCTGCATTGCCAAAAAGAATGCCAGAATTTTCATTGACAAGTTTCAAATTATGCTTCATTATTTGGATTATGTTGCTCCTGTTGGGATTCTGCATCCTTCAGCATTCCATCTGGAACCCAAATTACAAAACATGGCTTCTAGAGTAGGGAACGATGGGACCTTTATGAATAGTTCTGTCACAGATTGGGTCATTGAAGTTGAAGGAAATGATATAATTGGCAACTGTAAAGATGATAATCAGTTAGATACCTCACCAATGGACCCCAATATTGAGAATAAAAGGAGTTTGGTTACTTCAAAGACACAGAATGACATAATTACTATTGGTTGTTGGCTACAAGGTAGCTTCAAACCTATGCAAGTCTTAAAGAGGATCATCTTGGATGGGAGGACATTCTGTATAATCACCTTTATCTTGCTGACATGAATCAGTTTGGATTGGCCAATGATACGTATGTGCAATATATCATGGAAGAAAATTGCCCTTGTGGTGTTCCATCATGATCTATAGTAGAGATTCCTCTTTATGAAGGAGAGTTAGGGAATGCATTTGTTGAATTTATTGCTGCTAAAGAGAAGACCAAAAAGGTGCTTCATGTTCAGAGTATCTCATGCTGGGAACCTAGCTGCATAGGTCCATATAGTCAGGAAAAATTTCATAGACAAATTCTTTATATGGCTGGTCAGCTGGGGCTTGACCCCCCTACAATGTGGCTTACTTCAGGAAGGGCATGTGTACAGAGTCATTTGACCAAATATTCTAGTGCATGTTGGCCTCTTTATTCAGATACAGTGGGTCCTATGTTCAATGGTATAATAGAAGCTCCAGGACCAATGGATGAAATTGCAGTTGACAGTGTTGAAGCAATAAGGGAGGGAGTAGATATGAAATTGGGAAATATGTTTGATGTTTCAGAAACATCAATGTATCTCCCATTCAATCAGCCTAATATGGAACCAAACCTATGTTTCAGATATATGACATTGTAAAACATTGAATAAACAAAAAAATAATGAAATAGTAAGCCTCAGTAAAGATTCTATTGAGCATATACATAGAGGCAGTGAAGATTCTCAAATGATTGAGTTGTTGGTTCCATGACATAAATATGAAAACAAGTATTTTCCCCACACTGTCAACAGTGACAAGTATGTCTAAAAGCAATATAAACAATGAAATGGCTGAATGTTTTGTCAATTCATAATCTATTATTACAAATGAGCAGAGATCTCCTGAAGTGGAGCAAGATAATCCCAAGATGAACCTGATACAAGTTAGGCTATGCGTATTGGTGTTGCGACAGAGGATGATATGGTAGAAGGAGATTTAAGAGATGAGAACTATAGTCAGTGGAGAATGAGACATTATGGCAGTGGAGCTTCCGAGGCACCTTCCAGACGTATCTGATGCTAATTATAGGTATTTAATGGATGGTTCTAAAAGGTCCAAAAACTGATTGGTACTTGTTGGAGTTGTAATGGCTTGTCCATTATATTTATGATGGTTAGACCAATATGACCAATAAGCCCTTGGTAAACACTCTATCTCTTGCAGGTCCATACTTCTTGAGGGCTATAGCAGCTTCGGGGATGGAGAAGGCAATTGATTGGGGTGCTAAAAAAATCAGAAGCAATTAAGATCATTGGTCCTTCAAATGTCCTGCAGGTGATCAAAGAAAATGCTCATGCAAAGTAACAGACCATATTTTTTTGACCCTGTTTGCTTCATAGGTTAAATTTTCCTATGAAATATATTGTTGTTGAAGTTCAAGGGATGAAAATTGTATGTGAAAATGGAATAAAAATTCAAATTTTTATTGCTACCCACCAACATGCTGAAGCAGTATACCAACAATTTGCTGATCTTCAACTCTAGAGGTTGGAGAAACCAGATTTGAATCTGACTATATCATGTTTAAAAAATTAGTAGAAACAAGGACAACATTCTCTTCCATGGTTCAGTCTTTAGTGGCAAACTTCAAAAGACAATTTGGATTAGAATTACCATTCTTCATGAGGCTTTATGTGATCAAGTCAAGATTTTCTCTCCATAATGGAGCCACTTGTTGATTTTTTATTACTTTGGGATATTGATGTGACATTTTGGAGGGTGTCTACATTTTGTTGGAAAGAATTCAAAATTTTCTTAAGGAGTGGGGCCCTCTTTTTTATGGCACCCTAAGGGACGTAATCATAAAAATATGGAACAAATGCCACTCGTATGTATTCTTTATCCTACACCTTGAACCTGGAGTACTGTGATGTACTTGGGGCTAAAAGGAGTGACCCACACAATGACAAGAGAAGTGAATGACCACAAAAAGACAAGAGAAGCAACTGATAGTCTCAGGAATTTTTTTTGTGAGATACGTCCTAATCCAATGGAATTCTCATAGCTAAAGAGCATGTTTGTTGAAACCTTCCAATAACCCCAAACTTCTACTTGGGATAGGAATTTTTTGGAAGGTTTCAACAATGGGATGCCCTGGATTCATGCTTGAGAAAAGCACTATGGACCTATGATAGTTTTTCTTTAGGTACTTGATCTATTTTTTCTAACAGTGTAATCCAAGAGTAATATTTTGACTACATTCAATCTCAGATACAAAGACAGATTATAAGGTCCCTCCAATTTCATACCATGAAAGTGAAAATATAGATGTTTTTGGAGGAGAATGATCTTTGGCATTTGTAAATGCCAAAGTTGAACGACCTACCAATCTATAAAGTTGACAAAAAAATAGAAAGAAGATAGCAAAAACAAAGCAAGTCATCCTGGACTCCATGAAGGATCCCACACATTATCAGTAAAACCATCAGTAATGGGATGTTTGATGCTATCTTCACTATATATTGGGGTGATAACATCAATTGAAATATGCTTCTAAGGATCAATCTTATAGCCACACAAATAAACAAAATAGATACTGAAGCCACTTCTTTGATAAAAATTAATAAACTCTATGATCATTGTGCAACAACTTGAAAAGAGCTCAAGCATGAATATTCGGTACACAGCCTTGAATGGGCTTTCATCTTCATGGAAACCTTTTTTCTAAGGTGCCTATGCCCGAGAAAGGTTTCCACTTTTGACTCTTGAGAAGTTATGGGATGATTTTATCCAAGAAGATACAAACTAGAGTGAGTTGAAGGTATAAAGATGAAAGATAAAAATTCTAACCCTCACTATAAATATAGTGAAAACCAAAAAAAATAGGGGACCTAGTATAGGTCAGCAAGGGAGAAAGAGAATTCAGATTCCTCTAATCAATGGTAAGAAATGCTTGGGACATATCAAGTGTTTCATGTGTCAAGAGTTTGACAACTATGCTTATTAGTGTCCTCAAACGAAGGGGAAGGGCGAGAAATAACAACAGAAACACTATTTTTTAGAGTGGGTGAGCTTTCATTCAATATTGTGACATACTTATCCATGATCTCATCTCTTTCATCTAACGCAATGTATGATGTCAGATGGTACATGGATAGTGGAGCAACCAAACATATGGCCTTTGGAAAACTTCAAGAGTATGAGGCAAGCATACAAGTGTATGTTTGATGATTATTTCAAATATGCAACGACAAGATTGGGATCTATCTCACTCAAAATTCTATTGGGTGATATCTTTGAGGTCAATGGTGTTTTATATGTACCTGGATTAACTAAAAATTTCTTTTCAGTTTTAGTAATGACAAACCTATGATATATTGTTGAGTTTGATGATCACTCTCATCAAAAAGATATGCCCATATCCTAGTTGGGGTTTTGGCTAGAGGATTCGAGAGGGTGGTTGATACAAGTTGCAAGAAGACCATGTAAGAACCCTAGTGCATGATAGAGATAATTTGCGCAAACTTTGGCACAAGATCAAAATAGCACAAAAAATGTGTAATCCTATAAACCAAGAGTGTTGCTAATTATTTTTCTATATATATAGAAATATGAAACACAAGAAGATGATACATTTTCTTAATAAAACACAAATCAATTAATAGCATGGTGACAAAATATTAAACCTAAAATTATTCTAATAAACATATCCTAATCATTTCATACACAAAAATTTAAACCCTACCAAACAACTTGAGCTGTTTATAAGATAGAACCTGAAACTCTACCTTTGTTGGGCCCAGATTCACTCAGAGGGGTTGGCTTCTCAGGAGCAACGACATTTTTGGCACTTCTTTTTTAACTTCCCAGTTTTTTTTCTTTTCAATTTCTTTACTGGAACCTCAACAACTCTGATGTCCTCCACAAGATCTGGTTTTTTAGTTTCTCGACATTTTCAACAACTTTAGGCTCGGACTTCATCAACAAGGCCTTCTTGACACTCTTAAGGATCTTGTTTGGGGTTTTCACCGCTACCATTTTGAGGGTTGATGTTCGTGCATGCTTCTTCACTGCTCAGGAAGCCATGTCTGCTCGAAAATTGTCAATAGCCTTCAAATATAGAAGAAATGAAACAAAATCTTCACATAAATATTCAAGGACTAGTTATATACTTGCGCCTCGTACTCCTCTTATCGGGTTTGGAATGAGCTAGTTGCGCATCGTACTCGTCTTGTTCAAACGTAAGGAAACAATTCAATGACCCATGACCTAGAGGCTTCTCGAAAGAGTAAAATTTTGTCCCATTATAGACCACTAGTGGGTAATTACAGGTGGCGTAGTTTTCCTTGAATAATAGTGATGAGTCAACCTGCATTAGCAGATAATAACCAGTGATGGTTGTCCTTGTTTTTTGTTTGGCCATTGAGTTGTGATAAGTTTTCCCACCATTTAGAAAAAAATGGTGAGGTGCTTTATACCTAGTATGAAGAAGAAATTTTCACAAACTAGCAAACATAATGTAGTAGAAGGGGTTATCCTTTGTCCCAAAGGAAAAATAGAATTGTCTTTTGTATGGGGAATAGGATCAATCTCAAGCAATCAAGTGGAAGCATATGCATTACTTCAAGGATTAATGTTGAAAAAAGAACATCATTTTTATTCTTTGATTGTTGTTGGTGATTTTAAACTCCTTATTCATCATATAGTAGTTGATTCTCTTCTTTTTATGTATATCATGTGCTTGGGGCAAACAACCAAGAATCAGATGCAGTGGCAAATGAAGGAGTGAATTAGAATTTGGGTAAATTGAGTTTCAATGAAGGATTAATTTTGACAAAAGAACATCATTTTTCTTCTTTGATTGTTGTTGGCGATTTTAAACTCCTTATTCATCATATAATAGTTTATTCTCTTTCGTTTATGTATATCATGTGCTCGAGGCAAACAACCAAGAATCAAATGCAATGGCACATGAAGGAGTGAATTTTAACTTGGGTGAATTAGGGTTCAATGGGAAAACCTAATGGTGCCCTCTCCCTTGACATTTTCTTCATGCAATTAAAAAGGTAAAGACCTCCTCACCATGGGTACCATTTGTTTAATAAAAAAATATGCAACATGGAATTGTCTCAAATGAAACCCCATGCAATGGCACTTCAAGCCCTTTTGATTAATCATCCCCCATACTAGCCAATGCGATAACTACTATAGAATGGGGAGGCCAGTTCAAGCGAAAAAAATGTCGTTACAACCCCATTATCGGTCAAACCGTTCGAAAGGTGGGCCCTTGATTTTGTAGACCTGATCATGTCAATGTCCCGAAAGAAGAAATATATTCTAGTGTGCACTGACGATGTTACGAAATGGGTCGAAGCCAAGGCACTAGCTCCAGCAAATGAATAGGCAATTCTCAATTTTATTTATGAGGAGATTTTTACCAAGCTCGGTGTTCCAAGAGAGATCATTACCGACCATGAAATGAATTGACGTCCAAACTAATCAAAGTTATCATGGAGTAGTATCAAATTAGGCACTGGAATTCTACTCCTTATACAACTTATGAGAATTTAACATTTAGAGGCGGTCACTTAACAATCGCATATAAAATTTTAATTCTAATGAATTTTGGGGGTAGTTGTCCAAAACTACTTCCAAAAGTTACATTGTCGTGAATTTTAAGGGTGGTTCAGGGATTCTAAGTTAGCAGTTAGGGGTTAAGGGTTTAGTGGCTTAGGGTTTAAGGGATCAAGGGTTTAATGGGTTATGAGTTATAAGTGTAGGGGTTAAAGGATTATGGTTTGGGGGTTACGGGGATAGGGAATTTAGTGGTTATAGGTTAAGGCTTATGGGTTGTGATAATAGGGCCCCTAATCCCCTTATCACAACTATTGGGGGTTCCTATATCAATTGCTCTTATTTCATTCTCTCTAGGCCCACTAGCCCCTCTGCCCCCAAGTCCTATGGCCCCATCTCATTCCCTAATGTTAGGATTATAGATTTCAGTAACTCTTACTTCTACCCATCCATGATACACTTATGTCTCCTTTCCCCGTTCAATACACCAATAAAATCCCCCTCCCCAAAAATTAATGAGAAATAAACATTTGGAGGTGGTCCTTAGGTAGGAGCTGTAAAAGTAATTGCAGTTGAAGCAACTGAGAAGATGGAATTTGTAGCTTCTCAGGCTGGAAAAAAAAATAACATGCTCAAAGAAGAAAGTGAAAATTCCAATAATAAAAACTCACATGGAGTTATTACTGTAGTCCACAACATGATAGAAGATATTGAAAACTGCATGGAAATTGAAAGTCAAAGTGTAGATGACATAGTGAGTGAGTGAATGGGATAATGGATGTTTTATGAATCATTTCTCAGCTTAGTTATTTATGCTCATGATCATTGGTTGAAACCTAGTGGAGCAATCCTTCCAGACATAGATAAGATGTATGTGGCTGGTGTTGGAAAAGGGGAACTAGTCTATCGTTTTGGGAAATGTATATGGCTTCAACATGTCTTGTATTGGTAAGGAAGTGGTTGAAGATACTGCTCAACAGAGCATAGTTGATGTTGTGGATAGAAGGGATATAGTGATAGATACTTTTGTCAAACATACATTAGATATTATGAAAATAAAAGTAATCCTGTTGATTCCCTGTATGCAGGAACATATTGAATGAATATTACGATTTTGTAACTCTAGAAGATTACAGTGATGTTTTTGGTGTACATTTGAAATAAAATATGAAATAATATGACAAGTGGATTTTTAAAGCCTCCTTACCAATTGGTTTTCTGGAATAGGTGCTGCTCTGAAACATGTTCAAATCGGACTTCCTGGAACTATGCCATTCAACATTGAGATGAAAAGGCTGCTACATCATTAAAATATTGAGTAAATGAAGAGAAAATATATGAAACCCTGAGAAAGCCCTAAAAAACACTTGGATAAAATTAAGGATAACTAATCCTGACCTTTTTTTAAGCCAATTTCTGCAACTTGGGAATCTCTTCATGCAATCTGGAATTGGTATGTCGAATTTCAACATTCAGGTTTGTGACCACTACCCTGTTCTTCTACTTCGCTGCATCTTCGAATTTTTGGTACCAAAAAAGCCACAGAATTTAGAATTTTTTCCCAGCATTTTAAAAGTAGAGCCAGGGGAAATGTAGGGCTTACTAACCTGCTTTGCGGCCTCAATGTCGGACTCGACAATAGTATTGAATCCTGACGAAGGCATCGTTGGAGATCTGATTCTCCCTGTGTTTGTCAATATCGTACTTTCATACCTTTTGCATATGGCATCTACCCTCCTGAGAATGACAATGATGCTCATCTTCACAGTGATCAGATACGATGTGATGCTCCATGCCTGTTATTTTGGATTTGTGTTTTCCCTCAGAATTCTTTCCGGATACGAAATTTCAAATATCTTGCAATCGATCTTAATTGAATGTCGATGATGCTCATTTTCACAGTGATGATCAGAGCTGATGTGCTGCTCCATGCCTATTATATTGGATTTTTGTTTTCCCTCGGAATTATTTCCGATACGATTTGCGTTTTCCCTTGGAAATAATTCCGAATACGAAATTTCAAATCTCTTCTACGATTGATTAAACAAATTTGACTAAACAACTAATGTAGATTGTTAGAGTGTCACTCTTCAAAATTTGTGAGTTGCTCAACTTTGAAGTGAATTTGAGTTTGTTGAAATTTCAACTCGAATGGAATTCCTAGGAATTTGGCATGATTGGTTGAAAAACGTTGTGGTAGTCTAAATAATTTTTGTGTTTATTTATTTATTCACAGTTTATGTCATTTCTAAAAATGATGTAATGTTATTTTAGTGTGGTTTTTAGTAAAATAATGTAATGCCATTTTAGTATAGATTTTAGTGTTGTTAAAAATGATCAGAGATTTATGTAATATTTTAATGTAATGTTATCTTAATATGGTTTTTAATGTTGTTAGAAAAGAAAAGAAATTAATGGTGTGGGCATTTAGCATGTCATTATATTATATTATGATGTGATTAGTGTTGGGTTAATTAATCTTTTATTTATAATTTAGGTGTGCTAACACATGGCAGACAATGTTAATGCATGTTGAGGAATGTTAGGGAGTTCAAGGGGAACAAAATGGAGAATTAGATCAAAATGCTTAGTAATGAATGAATACTGAGTGTGTTCCAAGGAGTGTCAGTGAATTCCAGGTGTCCCAAGGATGAAGTGTTTTAGGAGAAGTTCAGAGGAAGACTTGCAAGAGGGAAGCCTATGGTTATGATAATGTGTGGAGAAAGTAATTTCAAAGAAAGGGAGACTTTGGGTTGGGCACAAAATTTTTTTTCTAATGACTTGGTTGGGTTCCCAAGTTGCAAAAAAATTAAGGCTATCTATGAGAGTATGACAACTAGGGAGTGCCAAGGTGTTCCAAGGAATGTAAGGTTCCCAATTAAGGCTAGTTGTGAGGGAATGAGTGCCAAGGAATGCTTGGGAATGATAATATGTGACAGATAGTGCGAAGGCATGTCAAACATGCTAAGATGTTCCAAGTGTTAAGGCATGCCAAGATGTGAAAGGGTGTGACAATGTGTGTCAGGGATGGGCAAGGAAACAAAATGGAGAAACAAGTTAAAATGCAAGGAGATGAACACATAAGAGGGTTCATAAGACATCAATTTACATTTTCTGTGAGGGGCATGCTAGGCACACCAACACTAGGTGTGAATAGGTTCCAAGTGAAAAGTGTTAGTGGATTCTACATGACAAATATTTCTCTATTACTTCTCATGTACTTTCCAACAATTAATCTCAAATAACTTTAATATTTAACCATGCTAAAGAATACCAACTCATCTCAATGCATGTCAAACATGCTAAGACTTTCCAAGCACTAACATGTGCCAAGTGCCAATGTGTGTTAGGGAGTGTTATGTATGCTATGAAGTGGCAGGGCATGTTGAAAAGCGCTAAGTAGAGAGTGTCAATGCATGTTGAGGAGTGTTAGGGAGTACTAGGAAAACACAAGGGAGAACTAGGTCAAAATGCAAGGAAGTGAATGAATATGAGGGTGTGTCAGGGAGTGGCAATGAGTGTTAGTTGTCATGCCAAGGAGGGAGTGAGAAGGTATTCTAAGCATTCACACACCATATTGACTAATCACTTCTTACCATCGCCACACCATACAAAAAATTCATAAAAATGTCATTCTTAAAATCTCTTGTGTATTTTCCTAATGTCATTCAAGTATAATCTCACAATTACTTATGTCATTAATGGTGAAATCATTCTTTTACTCTTAAAGGAACTCTTTCTAGACATGCACCCCATCAAACATAAATCATCGAGTGAAAAATAAACAAAAATGAATGAATAAGACAGTACGTTGGGAAGTGTCAACGAGTGTCAGACGTGCCAAGGGGGGAGTAACAAGGCATGCTAGGGAATGCTATGGAATTTCAAGAAGTGTCAGGGTGTGCTAACATGTGTCAGATAGTGCCAATTAGGCATGCAAATGCATGCCAAGCATGCCAATACATGCCATGTGTTAAGGCACGATGAGATGTGCCAGGTGTTAAGGTATGCGAACGCATGTCAAGGAGACTTGTTAGGCGACAAAAGGGAACACCAAGTTAAAATGCAAATAAATGAACATGTATGAGGGTTAATAATTCGATACCTTACCTTTTCAAGAGGGGCATGCTAGGCATACCAACACTAGTGCCAATACATGCCAAGGGCCAATTTTTAGTGTGTCTTAAGTGCCAAATCATCCTGTATTACTTATCTTAATTGTGAATAATTGATCTCAAATAAATTTTATCTTAAACCATGCCAAGGAATTCCAGGGCATCCAAACACATGCCAAGAATTTTCAAGTGCCAATAAGTGCCAAGAGCCAATATGTGTCAGGGAATTATAGGGCATGCTATGGAGTTCCAGGTTTGCTAAGGATTGAGTGACAAGATATGCTAGATATTTCCAATGCATGCTAAAGTGCTAGGGAAGCATACCAAGATGTTCCAAGTGCCAATGTGTGTTGAGTGTTAGCGAGTTCTAGGGAAACACAAGGGATCACTATGTAAAAATGCATGGAAATAAATGAATACGAGTCTTTGATAGGGATTTTCAGCGAGTTCCGGGTGTGCTAAGGAGGGAGTGACATGGTATGCTCGGCAGTGCTAATTCATGCTAGTGTGCTAGAGGGGAATGTGGCCAAGATGTGCCAGGTGCCAGGGTGTGCCAACACATGATAGGAAGTGTTAGGGAATCCTAGGGACACACAAGGGAGTACTAGGTGAAAATAATGCATGTAAATGAACAATTAAGAGATTGTAACCGGAAATGTCAGTGAGTTCCACGTGTGATAAGGGGGGAGTGACAAGGTGTGCTAGAGGTTAGGGAAACATGCCAAGATGTGACAGGTGCTAGGGTGTGCCAATCCATGTCAGGGAGTGTTATGGAGTGCCAGGGAAAGACAAGGGAGCAATAGTTTCAAATGCATGGAAATGAATGAATAAGAGTGCATGACAGGGATTGTTAGAAAATTCTAGGTGTGATAAGGAGGGAATGACAATGTATGTTAGGTAGTGCCAATGAATGCAAGAGTTCTAGTGCAAAATTTGAAGATGTGTCAAGTGTCAGGGTGTGCCAATGTGTGTCAGGGTGTGCCAATGTGTGTCAGGGAGTGTTATGGAGTGCCACGGAAACATAAGGGAAAAATATTTCAAAATGCATGGAAATGAACGAATATAGAGTGTGTGATAGGGAGTGTTAGTGAGTTCCAACTGTGCTAATGAGGGAATGACAAGGTTATATGCTAGGCATTTCCAAGGCATGCTATATTTCGAGGGCATGTCAGGGAATGGTAGGGTGTGTTAGGGAGTTCCAAATCATGTCAAGGAATGCAGGGGATGCTAACATGTGCCACATAGTTCCAAGGGATTGTTAGACGTTCCAGGTGTTATGGCATGTCAAGATGTAAACTATGTTGCTCAGTTGTTTTATGGCCACGATTGGATGTGAGCCTTGACTTGGTAATATTGGCCATGAGTAGTCTAAGATTATTTATAATCCATTCTTAGGTGAATAAGGCATAGTCTAGTTGTAGTAAATGAAACTTGGTCAAGCTGTTGTTGTCGAGGTAGGACTTGGTTGGGTTCCTCAGTATAAAAAAAATAGGGGTAGTTATGAGGACATGACAATTAAGGAGTGTTAGGGCATTCCAATGAATTAAAAGGTGTGCTAACACATGCCAGTTAGTGTTAATGCATGAAAAGGAGTGCTTGGGAGTGTTAGGGCATCACAAGGGAGAACTAGTTCAAAGTGCATGGAAATGGATGAATAAGAGTTGTTGTGAGGGAGTGTCAGTGAATTCCAGGTGTCCCATGGACGAAGTGTGTTAGGAGAATTTCATAATAGGACTTGTAGGAGGCAAGCCTATGATTGCGATAAGGGGATGGACGAAGCAGTTTCAGACAAAGGGAGACTTTGTGCTAGACACAACACTATTTTTTCAATGACTTGGTTGGGTTCCCAAGTCATAAAAAAGGTAAGGTTATCTATGAGGGCATGACAACCAGGGAGTGCCAAGGTGTGTAGGTAATCCCAAGAAGTGCTAACACATGCTAGAAATTTCCAAGGCATGTTAGGCATTCCAATATGTGCTAGGTGCTAGTGTTTGGCACCAACGCATGTTAGGGAGTGCCAGGGAAACATAATGGCAGACTAGTTTCAATTGCATGGAAATGAATGAATAAGAGTGTGTGATAGGGAGTGTTAACAAGTTCTAGGTGTGCTAATGATGGAGTGACAAGGTGTGGTAGGATATTCCAAGGCATGATAGAGTTCTAGGAAATCATGCCAAGGTGTGCCAAGTTCCAAGGTGTGCCAATGTGTGCCGAGGAGTGTTAGGGAGTGCTATAGAAACACAAGGGAGAACTGTGTCATAATGCATGGAAATGAATGAATAAGAGTGTGTGACAAGGAGTTTCAAAGAGTTACAAGTGTGCTAAAGGGGAGTGACAATGCATGCTTGGCAATGCTAAGGAATGCTAGAGTGCTAGGGCGACATGCAGCCAAGATGTGCCAACGCATGCAAGGAAGTGTTAACTAGGAGTGCTAGGGAAACACAAGGGAGCACTACCTCAAAATGCATGGAAATGAAAAAATAAGAGTTTTTTATTGGGAGTGGAAGTGAGTTCCAGGTGTGCTAAGGAGAGAGTGACAAGGTATGCTAAGTAGTGTTAAGGCATGTTAGAGGCTAGTACGACATGCCAAGATGTCCTAGGTTCTAGGGCATACCAACATGTGCCAAGGAGTGTTAAGGAATGATGTGGAAAGACAAGGGAGCACTAGGTAAAAATGAATGAAAATAAATGAATAAGAGTTTGTGACTAGGAGTTTCAATGAGCTCAGGTGTTCTAAGGAGAGAATGACAAGGTATGCTAGGTAGTGCCAAGGAATTCTAGAATGCTAGGGCGGCATGCCAAGATGTGCCAGGTTTTAGGGTGTGCCAATGTGTGCTACGGAGTGTTAGGGAGTGTCAGGTAAACAAAAGAAAGCACTAGATCAAAAATCATGGAAATGAACAAATAAGAGTGTGTGATAGCGAGTGTCAATGATTTCTTGGTGTGTTAAGGAGGGAGTGACAGGGTTATATGCTAGGAAATGCCAAGGTATGTTAAACTACCAAGGTGTGTTAGGAAGTGCTACGGTGTGTTAGGGGGTGTAAAATCACGTCAAGGAATGTAGGGGATGCTAACACATGCCACATAATTCCAAGGCATTTAAGACATGTCAGGTGTTATGGCATGTCAAGATGTAAATTGTGTTGCTTATAAGTTGTTTTATGACCACAGTTGTATGTGATGAGCATTTTTTTGGTAACTTGTTAAGTAGGATCAATTGAGATTGGACATGAGTAGTCTAAGATGAGTTACATGTAATTCTTAGGTGAACAAGGCATATGTTGAATTTCCACGACACATGAGAATTTGGGTTTGGTCTTAGAATCTTTGATGCAAACACATTCAAAGTGCCAAAATGCATCAACTTTTCACAATGAAATCTACACACATTAGAGAATCAATCAATGCACATGAAAATTTTTAAATTTTTCAAACCGTTCTTCGTTAAATTACGAAATGTAATAGAATAGGGTAAAGCTATTGTACCCAGGATCATGGCCCTTTACAATAACACTAATACAAGGAATACAACTAGGGCTTGGTGTTAGTCCTTTGACAACCAATACACCTTGAACAAGACAACACTTGACCCAATTTTTTATGGTGGCCACACATAGCCCTTTCAATCCACATGTCTTGAACACATCTGGCAGGTCCTCTTTCCTCCCATTATGCAACTCTTCAATCTACCTATATCATGAACTCAACTCCTTTATGTTATGGAACTCGGCTCAAAAAAAATTTCCTTCTATCTACCTCTTTTTTCCTTTAAGGTCTGCAACACTTAAGGTTTTCGATTGAGTTGTTCATAACTCCGTTGTGAACAACTCTTTGGTCTGCCCACTTTTGCCATACTGCTGCTCCAAGATGACAAGTCTAGGGATATGGAGGTTTCCCTTCTTCTTAATGACACAATACTCTACAATACAATGAACTAGGGCTAGTTGGCTAGCCCACTTGACTGCTGCTTTAGTCCTTCAAATTCTACACGTCCTTAGGCCCAATGCACCTACCCTTCTGCTAGTCTTGTTTTCCTTCACAAGTACAAGACTTAGAGCTCTTATTTAATAGTCACCTAACATTAACCCTCTAATTGTACTTGGACCGCCATCAATTTTCCCAACCACAGTAAATTTTTTTACTGATCTAGTGCCACAAGATTGCCCTCATCTAGGGCTATTCAAATATTCCACCTAATAGTGATTTGAGTCCTCTCAAAATCACTATTCTTGTGTACCAATTTGTTTGTTGTCAAATATATGAACAAATATGAACTACTCATCATATCATCCTTCTAACAATTTGTAGATGACTGAACTAGGGTCATAAATCATCAATTAACAGTCCATTGACTAACTATTTATAGGCTGCTTCAGATCTCTGTCCAAAGCTCTATGGACAGTCGAACAAAATCAACTCCTCTTCATGTCAATCCATTCCTCATATGGCACATTTCTTTTGATCCATATTCTACTCAGGTTCCACCTTCTTGTGGATTTGTTATCTCTGCACACACTTCTGCAAACCATATTCTAAATTTGTGGTATATATTGCAGAAATAAACCTCTCTCTAAGGGTCACAACCCCTAGTCTTCTTCTATGTAGATTTGTCACAGTATTAATGGCATACCTTATGGATTGAACATGCTAGGAAACCTCCCTAAATAGGGAATTATACTTCTATTATAATTTCTTTAGAACAAACCATATCCACCCATAGAAAAAAAGACAACTCTTTCCTCCATAAGAGACTCGGCCTAGCTCATATGGATCCATATATTCTGGTAATTTCTTTGACTAAATCTTGAACTGAACTTTAGATATCTATGACCCTCAAACTACGGTTACCTCAGTTAATATTACACATGTGACTACTTTTTTTATTGCCCTAAATTCTAGTGCATACCCTCCTCCATTTGTGTTGGTCTTTATCACATAACTTGCAACCTAGTAACCACCAAAAGGTAAGGCCTCAACCCTCTCTACTATTTCAAAATTTGATGCGGACTTCACACAGAAACGTCATTAAAATCACATGCCCAAATTCTCATGAGTCGCATCTCTTGAGCTTTATCTGCCCTAAGAGAACCAATTAAAATATGCCATCCTACTTCCTATCTCGAACCCATTAAGGTATGTGACATTCTTGTGAACCCTCACACGATGATCTTACTCTTGGTGGATGATCATGGCCTCCCTTTAGCAACACTTACTCAACCCTCTAACTTGACCTACTTTAGGACTACATCTCTCCTAGTCTCCTTGATAAAATGAGCTCCTTCTCACTTGATGTTCTTGTCTTCATACTAAGGCCTCCTTAAATAGCTTTTCCTAGCTAGGCCTCTTAAGAACATTCTAGAACTTATGAACTTTATCTACTTATACCTTAGTAAATGTTATTTTTATGTTTAACTTTACTTTAGATTTTAAACCTCATCTCGGGTACAAAGCCCCTTCGCTTGGGTTATTTTCCCACAAAGCCTTTTGTGGTCAAAACCCATCTCACTAGGCTTGTGGAGTACCTCCCAAGCTACAAAATTCAGCAACATAGTCTAGTTGTAGTAATCGTCACTTGGTCAAGCTCCTATAGTCAAGCGAGGACTTGGTTGGATTCCCAAGTTGAAAATTAAGTAAGGGTAGTTGTGAGGGCATGATAACTATAAAGGGTTAGGGCATGCCAAGGAATGAAAAGGCATACTAACACATGCTGGATAATTTCAATGCATGTTGAGGATTGTTAAGGAGTGTCGAGGAATCACAAGGGAGAACCAGGTCAAAATGCATGGAAATGAAAAAATAAGAGTGTGTTCCAAGGAGTGTCAGTGAATTCAAGTGTGCCAAGGATGAAGTGTGTTAAAAAAAGTTCATAATATGATTTGTAAGAGGCTATCCTATGATTGCGATAAGGGGCTCGACAAAGAAATTTTAAACAAAGGGAGACTTTGCGTTGGGCACAACACTATTTTGCCTTTATCTATTATTTTTATATGAAATGTGGCACACTTTGGCCAAATGCTCATGTTTTAAACTATTTTAGATAATTCCATATTGTACATTGTTGTGTATAAGTTTTGGGGAACTCAGCTTGTGCCGACCTATATCTTGTGTGCCTTGTGTATCATGTGGTTCTTGCAAAATCTCAGTTAATGCTCTACTATTTATATGAAATGGACATACATGTGAAATATTTCCTATGCAATCTATGTTGCGTAGTTGTTTTATGGCCATGGCTAGATGTGATCCTTGTCTTGGTAAGTTCTTAGATGGGAAAAGTTAAGCTTGGACATGACTAGCCTTAGATGAGGTATAAGAAGTTCTTAGGTGAACAAGGAACAATATACTTGTAGTAGGTGAAATTGATCAAGTTGTTACGGCTGAAATAGACCAATGTCACATGAACTGGAGTAGCTAAGGACTTGATTGGGTTCCCAAGTCGTGAAAAAATGTAAGGCTATTTGTGAGGGCATGAGTGCCAAGGCATGTTAGGGAATGCTAACATGTGCAAGATAGTTTGAAGGCATTCCAAATATGCTAATACGTGTCAAGTGCTAGGGCATGCCAAGAACTTAAATGGTGTGACAATACATGCCAGGGACTATCAAGGCAAAAAAAAGGAGAAACAAGTTAAAATACAAGGAAATGAACACATCATAGGGTTAATAAGTCATCAATTTACATTTTCCAAGAGGGGCATGCTATGCAAACCAACACTAGGTGGATTTGAGTGTCAAGTGCCAAGTGTTAGTACATTCTAAGTGCCAAATCATCCTCTGTTACTTCTCTTCTACTTTCCAGTAACTTATCTCAAATAACTTTAATAGTAAACTATGCTAAAGCATACCGAGGCATCTTAATGAATGCTAGACATGACAATGATCATGGCCTCTTTAGGACTACATATCTCTTCGCCCCCTTGATGAAATAAGTTCCTTCTCACTTTATGTTATTTCCTTCATCCTATGGACTCCTTAAATAGTTTTTCCTAGACCTCTTAGGAAACCTCTAAAACTTACAGGTTTTATCCACTTAGACCTTAGGAAATATTAATTTTCCTTTTTAATTTTCTTTTATATTTTAAACCCTGTCTTGAGTCGAAAATCCCTTTTCTTGGCTTCTATTCCCACAAATCCTTTTGTGACAAAAATCACACAAAGCCATCTCACTAGGCTTGTGGATTATCTCCCAAGCTACGCAATTCAACAACATAGTCTAGTTGCAGTAACTATAACTTGGTCAAGCTCTTGTAGTCAAGCGAGGGCTTGGTTGGGTTCCCAAGTTGAAAATTAAGTAAGGGTAGTTGTGAGGGCATGATAGCTAGGGAGGGTCAGGGAATGCAAAGGAATGAAAAGGCATGCTAATACATGACAGACAATGTCAATGCATGCTGAACTAGAGCGTTAGGGAGTTTCAGGGTATATCAAGGGATAACTAGGTCAAAATGCATGGAAAGGAACAAATAAGAGTGCGTTTCAGGGAGTGTTAGCGAATTCAAGTGCGCTAAGGACGAAGTGTGTTAGGAGAAGTTTAGAATATGATTTACAGGAGGAAAGCCTACGATTGTTATCAGGGCTTCGACATAGCATTTTTAGGCAAAGGGATATCACTTTGTGCTAGGCACAACATTGTTTTGCCTTTAGTTATTTTTATTTTTTATATTAGATGTGGCACACTTTGGGTACATGCTCATGTTTTAAACTATTCTAGATAATTTCATATTGTAGATTTTTGTGTATACGTTTTGGGGCACTCGGCTTGTGTCAGCTTATATCTTGTGTGCCTTGTGAATCTTTTGGTTCTTGCAAACTCTTAGTTAATGTTCTATTGTTTATATGAACTAAACATACATATGAAATATTGCCTATGTAAGATATGTTAATTCTTACTTGTTTTATGGCCATGGCTAGATCATGTGATCCTTGTCTTAGTAAATAGTTAAGTGGGACAAGTTGAGCTTGGACATGAGTAGCATAAGATGAGTTATAGATAGTTCTCAGGTGAAAAAGGCACAATCTAATTGTAGTAGGTGCAATTGGTCAGGTTGTTGTGGTTGAAGCATGCCAATGTTTTCACATGAACTGCAGTAGCCAAGGACTTGATTGGGTTCCCAGGTCATGAAAAAATGTAAAGGTTAGTTGTGAGGACATGAGTGCCAAGGCGTGCTAGGGAATTCTAAGATGTGCCAGATAGTGCGAAGGCATGTCAAACATGAGAAGATGTTCCAAGTGATAAGGCATGCCAAGATGTGAAAGGGTGTGTTAATGTGTGCCAGGGAATGTCAAGGGAATAAAAGGGAGAAACAAGTTAAACTAAAAGGAAATGAACACATAAGAGGGTTAATGAGTCATCAATTTACCTTTTCTAAGAGGGGCGTGCTAGGCACACCAACACTAGGCGCCAATAGGTGCCAAGTTCAAAGTCTTAGTGCATTCTAAGAGCCAAGTCTTCCTTTGTTACTTCTCGTCTACTTTCCAAAAATTTATCTCAAGTAAATTTAATATTAAACCATGCAAAATGATACCAAGGCATCTCAACGTGTTCCATACATGCTAAGACTTTCCAAGCGCCAACACCTGCCAATTGCCAATATGTGTCAGGGAGTGTTATGCATGCTATGAAGTGGAATGGCATCTTGAAGAGTGCTAAGGTGTGCTAGAGAGTGCTAATGCATGTTGAGGAGTGTTAAGGAGTACTAGTACAAAACATTAAGGGAGCACTAGGTCAAAATTCATGGAAGTTAATGAATATGAGGAACGTGTGCCAGGGACTAGTGTTAATGAGTGTTAGATATCATGCCAAGGAGGGAGTGACAAGGTATGCTAAGCATTGGTAAGGCATGCTAGGGAATATCAAGGCATGTAAAGAAGTGCCAAAGTTTGCTAGGGATTTCCAGGGTGTGCTAATTATATGTTCCAAATAGTGCCAAGATATGCCAATACATGCTAGGTGCTAAGGATGTGCAGGGTGCCAGGGTATGTCAATATGTGTCAAGAAGTGTCAAGGTAACAAAAGGAAGAACCAAACTAAAATGTAAGTAAATGAACACATAAGAGGGTTAATAAGTCGAGACTTTATATTTTTCAAAAGAGGAATGCTAGTCACACTAATAAAAGGTCCCAATACATGTCAAGTGGCATTGTATGCCAAGTGCTAATGTATGTCAATGCATTCAACCAAGGTGTTCCAGGGCATGCTAGGGAATACTTGCATGCCAACACATGCTAGGAGAGTTCCATATTGTTGTGCTAGCACATTCCACGATTTGATTTTGTGTCAATTTCATGACAAGATGTTGTAGGTAAAAATATGTTCCAAGATACGTGAGGTGCTAAGAAATGTTAGTGTGTGACAAAGCATTAATTTAAGGTGTGCCCAGATTGTTGAGGAGTGTTATGTCTTTCTCATTAATAGAATTGTCATAGCTTGATTATGTATTAAATAATATATTTCCTACACACACTAGTGGAACTTTATCTAAAGAGAATTTGATAGATAATAAACTTAATATATATGAATCATGTGTTAACTCATAGGAAAACTCTATTCAACTAGTCATTACTTGAGGGAAATGATACACACTAATAATTACATCTTAAAAAATTGACTGACTCTAACCACTATGGCCTTGGACATATTCTAAAAAATAGTCCACAATAATGGTCTTAAATTGTAATCTTTTGACAAAAATTATATTAACATGCATATAGCGTCATCAAAAACTCATTGGAATGATCAATGGTGACGAACATTTTTTGACCGTCACCAAAAGTAACAAAAAGAGCATTGGTGAGGGTCATTAAAAGTTCGTCACTAGAAGTGTCACAAAAGAGAGAATTAGTGATGGGCCTTTAACGACCCTCACCAAAAGTGTCATTGAAAATGGCTTTGGTGACGAACCTTAAAGGACCATCACTATATACACTTACAGTGACGCTTTTTTAAGGAACGTCACCATATGTGACATTGGTGATGGACCTTAAAGGTTCGTCACAAGCATGACCCTCACCAATGTCATTTTTTCTTGTAGTGCTAGTTGTTTCACTAGAAGACCCTGAACTTGGCCTTGTCACTGTGGGACTCGGCTTTAAACTTCTCAGTCCATTTTATTCTTTATTACCATTACTAAAGATTTATATAATTTTATTTCTTTTCTGTATTTATATAATCTTTTTTTCCAAATTATCCTTTGTAAAGTTATAACTAGACCTATCATGCATGAATAGAAACTTTTCAAACCAGGGTACTTAAATTTTGCAAATATTATTTACACAGTATATTATTTAACCTCCTACAGGAATTCAGGATTTATCTTTGTTCTGTGTAAATTTTCCTTAGTCTACTACCCTATTTCTATATGCATTTCAAGATAATATTTCCTCCTAATTTACATAAAAAATATTATTTACATATCCTCTTGATGAACTCAGACTTCACTTTCCAGATCACACAAATTCATCATAACAGAAGTAATTAGTTACCACTAACCTTTATATCCTTAACTGATGGTTCCTACCAACCTTGAGAGTCATGTCCTCTTCTCCCCCTGTGCTCCACACTAGATCCTACGTAGTAGGAATATTTCCAGAGTTAAGCCTCGATACTGTTGTCTAGCTTACACTCCTTTTGGGTTATTAGAGCTCCACTAGTACCCATTAGATCTGGACAACTCCTTCACAACACCCTTGTTGTAACCCATTTCTTCTTTTTCTACAGAACACCTTCCCCTTCTCAGGGTTTCCTTTTTATCCTCTTGGGGAAGGTAACTGCGAGAAGTAAATCCTTTACCCTTTTTACCCTAGATCTTGGAATTAGTTTACCATTAGGTTAAATTCATCATTCAAGATAACTATTCATATTTATTTCTTTTCCAAAAAGATAAAATTTCAGTCTCACTAAAGAATAATCATATTCGTCAACAATTCAAATGTTTTTATAAAATAAAATTGACCATAGTTAGAAAATAAATCAAAGTGTTACATCTTCCCCATCTTAAGGCAAATGCCATCCTCGATGTTATTTCATCATGAAAAAAGTTCTGGATATACTTTTCGAACAAAATTTTCATCGTCCCAAGTAGCCTCCTCTGGGACAAAGTGCTTCCACTACACTTTAACTTGGGGGATGACTCACCTCTCGACTGTTATTTCTCTCTAATTGAGGATACACTGATGTTCTACCATAAATTCGTTGTCAGGTTCGACCTGCAAACAATAGATTCATAATTAATTTAATTAATACCCCTTTTCATTGTAAACTAGAATGTAAAAATAACTTACATGTATGCTCTTCCAGTGTGTCACATGTTTGGGGTCATGTATGTATCGCTTCAGCAGAGATACTTGGAACACATTATGTACCAAAATATTATTAGGTACAACTAGTCGATAAGCCACCGGCCCTATTCATTTCAAGACCTAGAATGGCGCAAAATATATATGAGCCAATTTGGCACACGTATACCATCTTCAAGTTATTTTCATTGGTTTTATTCTCACGTACATGTGATCACCCACCTCAAATTCCCAGAAATTTATTTTCCGATCTGCATATATCTTTTTCCTATCTTGGGCTCCTTTTAAATATTGTCTGATATTTTTCACTTCTCACTCCATTTCCTCTAACATATCCAGCTCTAGCATCAATTTGGTTTTCGGATTGCTCCAATTCATGGGGTTCCAGCATTGTCTTCCATAAAATGCTTCGAAAGGGCTCATCTTAAGAGATTCTTGATACCCATGATTATATGCATATTCAAGAATATGTAAATATTTCTCCCACTTGGTGGGTTGCTACGTCACATAAATGCACAACATGTCTTCCAGTATTTGATTCGCCCTCTCTGTCTGTATGTCATTTTGATTATGATAAGTAGTGTTGAATTGGATTTGAGTTCCCAATCCAGTAAATAGTACTTACCAAAACGCTGATGTAAACATCACATCTCTATCAGAGATGACAATTCTTGGAATATCGTGTGGCTTGAACAATTATCTCATGAATATTCCAGCTATTTGTAAAATCTTGTAAGTTGACTGTACTGGTATGAAATGAGCCACCTTGTTAAGTTTATGCACCACCATGATTATTGAGTCATTGTGTATTTTACTTCTTGGCAATCCTGTCATGAAATCGAGGGATATTAGTTCCCATTTCCATTTTGGTATAGGGATAGGCTGAAGTAATACGGCTGGGTGTTGGTGCTCCACTTTAAATTGCTAAAATTCTAAGCATTTGTTCAAGTATTCGGAAATATTCCTGCGTATTCCGTACAAAAAATAGTCTTTTGTAATTTCTATTAGAATTTTGATATTAAAGGTGTCTCACATAAGAACTTAGGTGATACTCATCTAATATCAGTTCTATTAAAATCAACTAATTTGGAATACATATATATTTTTCTGGAAAGTCAAGAGTTCTTCACTATTAACCTCATAATCTGGTGACCTACTCTATTTTTCAGCCTCCTTTGCTTGCTGCCATAAAAATTGATATTCAGGATCTCTCTTTTCTGCTTCCATGATTTTCTACTGGAACTTAGATTCAACCTTATTAAAATAAAGTTCATAAATGCAATGAAATTTTCTACTTAGAGCATCAACAACTCGGTTCTCGTTTCCTTTCACATGTTGAATGTAAAAACAAAATTCACTTAGGAAAACATTCCATCTTCCTTGGTGGGAATTTAAATATAATTTCTTGAAATAACTAGTCAAACTACTATGATCAGTTCTTGGTATAAACATTTTTCCCAACAAGTAATGTCTCCATACTCGAAGCACATGCACTACTACTGTTAACTCTAAATCATAATGAGAGTATATTTTCTCATGATCCATCAATTTCCTGGATTCATATGCTATAAAATTACCCTCTTGGGTCAATACTACTCCCACCCCTTCCTTACAGGCATCTGTGCATACTTAAAAATTCCCACTTGGGTCTGTTACTTTAGTACAGGGGCAGTAGTTAATAATTTTTTATGTCGTTCAAAACTAGTTTGACATTCCTCAGTCCACTTAAACACTCACCACTTTTACTACAAAGAGGTAATAGGGAAGGATATTTTAGAGAAGCCCTCAATGAACCATCGATAGTAACCAGCTAGGCCCATGAATGAACGTATGTCAACTACGTTCTTGGGAATTCTACATTCCATAATTGTTTTGATATTTTCGGGATCCACAGAAATCGCTTCTGCAGATATTAAATGACCCAAACATTGGATATGTTCTTTGTAGAAATTACATTTATTGAATTTGGCATAGATTTGGTGTTCCAGTAGCATTTTCAGCACCAAGCGTAAATTTTCTTTGTCTTCCTCAACATTTTTAGAGTAAATAAATATATCATTACTGGAAAATAAAACAAATTTATCCAAAAACGGGTGAAAAATTATGTGCATCACGCTCATGAAGGTTGCTGGTGCATTAGTTACTCCAAAGGGTAGCACCACAAATTCATAATGTCCATACCTAGTATGAAAGGTTTTTTTGGATATGTCTTCATCTTTAATCTATATCTATTGATACCCAGATCTCAGGTCAATCTTGGAATATATCGTTATTCATTTCACTTGGTCAAAAAGGTCATCAATACAGGGAAACGGGTATTTATTTTTGACAGTTAGTTAATTAAGCTATCGGTAGTCCATACACATCCGCATTGTCCCATATTTCTTCTTATAAAAAAATACTGGTGCACCCAAAGGGGACACACTTGGCCGAATGTACCCTTTATCCAGTAGTTCTTGCCACTGCATTTTCAATTCTGTTAATTCTGGAAAACTCATTATGTATGGTTCTCTTGATACATGCACTGCCAAAGGTATTATCTATGGTGAAATCAATATCTCACCTTGGAAGTAATCCTGGTATATTTTCAGGAAATACATCCCTAAATTCCTAGACAATTGGTATATTTTCCATCATCAAGGTCTTGTCTTTGGAGTTATAAAACCCCACCTAAATCGTTGGCAGCCATTTCTAATACATTTACTCAGTTTAGATGTTGTAATGAGACACAATCACAATGGTTTCTGAATTCCTTGCAACTCTTGACGAGTTCGATATTCAGCCTTAAAATGGATAATTTTTCCTGTACAATCTACTAGGAATCAGTCCCGCTCTAATGAGTCCATTCGCAATAAAATTTCATAGGAGAACAAAGGAAGGATATTCAGTTCTACATTTATTTGTTTCTATCCTATATCCAAAACAAAATTCAAGACTTTTGCATTAACTCGTATTTTTTCTCCCTAACAAATTGTACTAGCAATGGATTTTTAAATTTTCGTTTTGCAGCTTACAATTTTCAACTACTCGAGGGTTTATGCAACTTAAACTGGCATGAGGATCAACCAAAATAGAAACAATTTGGTATTGTAGATTACCTTCTAGTTCTATCATAGTTGGCTTGAAATTCGCTTCTTGATCTTCCACCGCAACATTGATCCATTGTATATTTCAAGTGACATCCCCTACCATAGACGCTTCTTGCAGATTGGTTGTCATTTCATTTCTTTCGTGATGTGGGACATTCTTAAAGTAATGTTCCTTGCCACAAACACCTCATTGCAATTTTGGTTTATGATATTTACCAAGTTCTATCCTTTAAAATTCCTCATTTGGTCTCTATTTAGCTGTCTATTTGGAACTTTGCGGGTTTTTCCCAAATTTCTTGTTTGCTGAATTCTTCACAACATTTTTTTAATTTTCTGATCTACTATTTTTAAAATTTGGGGGAACTTTCTACTCTTTATTTGGTGGCCAATTTCTTTCAACTTCACGCTTTGCCTTAGACTATTGATAACACATTCGTGCCTTCCTAATCGCCTCATCCCTCATATATGTATTAAAAAATTCAATCTTCTCATTCAAGTTAGCAGGGAAACTACTCAAGAATCGTTGCACTTCTGATTGACCATCCCTTAAGTATGGTACATAACTTAATAAGGAGGTAAACTTAGTAATGAACTCATCCATAGATAATTGACCCAACTTTTAATCATGAAACTCTCGGGATTTTTCATCATAGAATCCTTCTATTGGATATTTGTCTTTAAACTACTGCTGAAATTCATCCCGAGTCATATTTTGATCCTCAATTCCACGCACATTTTTCAGTTCCTCCCACAATAATGTAGCGTTCCCCCACAATTTATATATTTCCATGAGAGCCTTGAGTTTTTTTTTGTATTCATAGACTTGGGAATATTTTTACATATTTATTATCCAAGCTTCCACCATTTCCTCATCTTCCCCATCGAAAGTAGGATACTTAATTTTCTTGAATTCACTTTGTAATTCTACTTTCTGTTTCTTCAATTCCTGTTGATTTGAAACACTTTAGGATTCAGCTTCATTATATGTTCTACCCTTATTACTTAGTTCATTATGACTCACTGCAGGGTTATCGGGACTAGTTTGTGTAGTGGGATGATTTTTCTTATCTGAAATATTCTTAAGTATTCTTTGTTGTTCCCTCATTAGCCTTTCATTATCATTTCAGACTCCAATCATCTCTGCTTGAAGTTTTTTACTGTATCCAACAAACTATTAGTTTGTGTTTATTGCTATTTTAGAAACATGTTGGTTTACTGGTGTTGGCCAACACTTAGTTGTATCCACATTTCACGATTAATCTCGGGATTGGTCTGGGGTGGGACTTCCGATGTCATTCTTGGTGTCTGATGACTCGATCCTCTCCTCATTGAAGACTTTTCAATTTTTTGTCACTGTCTCTTTTCTCTCTACAGTTTTTAAACAAATATTGAGAAACCCCAGAGTTATCCTTAGTGGCCCAAATAGCCCTAGCATGTAACCACACTCTTATACCACTTGTCACAAACTATGATAAAAACCATATCTAATTTTTTTTTTATCACACATTATTATAAAAAACTATATAAACATAGATACTTCATGATATAATATAGGTCTAAGTCATTTGTGCTTATTGGTTTTAATTACTGAATCTTTTAGGACTAATACAACTCAACAATATCAAAAATATTTGTTTCTAAATAATGCAACTCAATAATGATTAAACGATTGGGGTCGAATTACTATACTCCAGTGTTATGTTATGAGTGTTAATATTGTACAAATTGTAGCATTACGATCCTTTCCTATGAAATATATATATGTTTAGACTTAGGATAGTTATAAGTGCATATCCGTAAAACTTTATGGCAACAAAAATCAATACTTGTAACTTTGAAATCACCATATTCTATGTAAATCTTATTTTATATTTATTAATGAACTTTCTCGAGCTTGGGATATTTCAATGGCTTGGTTGTACGTAGTCGATAGAGGTGTATGGCACTTATCGATCATCCTTGCCATTGATTTTAAACCCTTATTATTTGATATTCGAGGTAACTAACCCAATCCTCGCTCGATGTTCTGACTCATTCATTATCACCCTGAGATGGAGGTTGCAACTCTACAACAACTGTGAAAGCTCCTTGAGGTAATTCTTTCATTCCGGCTTGCTCGTTCAGCTACAAATATAGGTAAGTTTGTTATTCTGATATGGTATGGTGGATTTATATTACTGGTTTCTCCATGAACAATTTATCATTTAATTTCCCATTGCGTTCTCAGTAGAGTCATTTCCCCTGGTCTCTAGGAAAGTTGGTCTGGCTCGAGTTCTTCCATCCATTTTCAATTTGAGTTTTCTTATTCTATGAAAGAATTTCTGATAGGATTTTTGGCTAACTAATAGTTGTTTACTGTACATTTAGAATTTCTTTTGGTTCAACTTCAGGTTCTGGGTTGAATTCTCGACCTATTACCCCTGTACAATGTCGGGAAATGTCGATGGAGGAACTCGAATCGCTGACTCAGGGCCTCAAATTTTGTGACCACCATTCTTGAAGGTAAGTTATTACTATAGTAGTTTTGGGGATTTGTTTTCTTGTTTACATTTATATTTTTTTCACATTACCCTACTCATACCCTTCTTCATCTGTTTTTAGGTATGCATTGAGAAGAGTGAGTCATCTCGTCACTTGAAGATCTCTCTCGACTACCTCATCATGAATCTTAAGAAGTACTTCTTAACCTTATAGTGAAGGTTTAGTGCAATTTTTTCCTTCTTGGAAGTTCTAAGGACTCTGTCCTATGTCTACACAGGATTAGTGTCTGGTCCCCATACCCTACATGCAAGGTTTTTCTATGAATCCCTTCAGAGATTAGAAGGGTTTTCGGCATAAATATATGGAATTAAAAATTATTTTATTTACTATGTCACCCTCCCATCAAGGAGTTTTATGGTTTATGGTGCTTTGTTATGATACTAAATTTATGTAATTATTTTTCATTTTGGCACAATTGTACACTGTTCATAAAATGTAAACCCCTATGGCTGAATGCATATTTAAGTAATTACTATCGACACATTTTCAGTTTTAATTCTATATAGACATTTGGTATCCTTTCATCTGAAAATTCTATCATTTACCCATCTTTTATACTATGTGCTTTGTATATAAGTTTGAATTTCAAATCCCACCGTGGGAGATTTTCGATTGGAAACCCTATATATATTTGGAATATATATGTATATCATTTTCTATTGTGGTTTTCATATATGTATTTTCTCCTCATAGATTCTCCTACAATTCCATTACATGGCTCTTATTTTAATGATCTAGCTGTTTGATCAAAAGACCCAGAAATTGGCCCTACCAGCGCGGGGCTCGATTCTAAACTTGTGAGTCCTTTTTCTTTTTTATTACCATTATAGAAGATTTAGATAATGATATTTCTTTTCTGTATTTATATAATTCATTTTTCCAAATTATCCTTTGGAAAGGTTTAACTAAACCTATCATGCATGAGTATAAAATTTTCGAATCAGGGTAGTTAAATTTTGCAAATACTATTTACACAATATATTATTTAACATCCTACAAGAATTCAGGATTGATTTTCATTCTGTGTAAATTTTCCTCACTATAATACCATATTTCTATATGCATTTCAAGATAATACTTCTTCCTAATTTAGAGAAAATTTCATATTTACTTAGCCCCTTAATGAACTAGGACTTCACTTTCCAAATCACACAAATTCATCATAACAAAAGTAACTACTTACCTCTAACCTTTATATCCTTAACTGGTGGTTCCTCCCAACCTTGAGAGAGGTTATCTCATCCTTTTCTCCCCCATGCTCAACACCAAGTGTCAAGTAGCAGGAATATTTCCAGAGTTAAGCCTCAAGACTGTTGTCCAACTTACACTCTTCTAGGGTTAGTAGAGCTCCACCTTCACAACACCCTTCCTTCAACCCATTTCTTCTTTTTTTGTAGAACCCCTTCCCCTTATTTTACCATTAAGTTAAAGACATCATTCAAGATAATTATTCATATTTATTTCTTTTCCAAAAAGATAAAGTTTCAGTCTTAATAAATAATAATCATATTCTTTAACAATTCAAATGTTTTTATAAAAGTATAGTGACCATAGTTAGAAAATAAATTAGGTTGTAAAGCTTTATGTTTAGAATTAATATATGTTTCAAGATTTAGGTTTGGAGCTCCTTTATGTTTTATGTTTTGGTTGTTTTCAAAAATTCTGTAATATTTTTTTGTTTTTTACAAATTATGATATTTTTGTTATTTAAAACATTTTTTAAATATATCAATAACTCTAGTTTCTATTATTATTAAATATTTTTTTCCAAAGCATGTAACATCTAGAGTATAGCCATTTTATAATTCTAAAAAATTCCCTTCTAAATTTCAAATAAAATTGATAAAAAATTATAATCAAGAACATTTATATTGTTATTATAATTACGCCGTAAGGAGTTATTATTTGAAAACAACTTTGTTGATGTGCATCGTGTCATAATGTGAAACCCTTAGATTATATGTTAGACGATTGAAACATTTTCAACCCTTAGATAGAAAAGTTAGTTTACAATGTAGTTATGAAATATAGAAAATGAAAAGAGAAAATGTAGAAGGTAGAGCATTGAGTGACTGGACATTCTCGGATTTCAGAGAAGCTTTTGGGATTTCAGAGAAGCAATGCATTGCTGCTGGAAAATGAAATTGGTACAATATTTGTGCCTCATTGTCGGTGAAATCATTGGTAGTAGTTTTTTTTTCATATATGTGTAATGCTTTGGTGCCTGCTGCAGGTGGAAAACGTGGTGGTGAAGGTGGATTACCTCATATCGGGGGAAGATGGTGGCGACCTCAATGTGAAGGAAGGGAAGGGGAAGGGACTGGATTCCTTTTCTGTTTTTGCAGGGAAGGCTATTCAGCATCTGAACACGAAGCACAAAGCCCACGAAGCATAAAGCCCCCATTGAGAAAGGCCTCTCAGATGAAGAATTCGTGAGAATTGAAGCTACTTTTGGCTTCAGTTTTCCTCCAGATTTAAGGGATGTTTTGCAACAGGGTGTCCTTGTGGGAGTTGGTTTCCCTGATTGGAGGTCGGGTGGGTCTTAGCATATGTGCATGAGACTCAACCTGCAATGGCAGGGCTTTCATATGAGGTGGCCCAGGATCGATTCTGGTGCAAGAAATGGGGTCGGAGGCCCCGCAATACAGAAAAAAAAGCTGAAATTGCGAGGGACAGCTTGAAAAAGGTGCCTCTTTTCATACCCTTGTATGGCCATTGCTATATCCCATCCTCTCCCAGTCTTTCAGGCAATCCTCTGTTTTTTGTTTATAAGAGCCATGTGTTTTGCTGTGGGTTCGACCTTGGTGAGCTGTTTTGCAACAAGGTGTCCCTATGGGAGTTGGTTTCCCTGATTGGAGGTCGGGTGGGTCTCAGCAGCTGCGCATGAGATTCAACCTGCAATGGCAGGGCTTTCATATGAGGTGGCCCAAGATCGATTCTGGTGCAAGAAATGGGGTCGGAGGCCCCGCAATACAGAAAACGCAGTTGAAATTGCGAGGGCCAACTTGAAAAAGGTGCAATATTGAAGGATGGGGCAAACGCCTGTAGCAAATGATACCTCTGATAATTTCATGTTGTACAGTTCCAAGACTTGCAACTGAGGCATGCAGTTGTCATTGGATGATTCCAAATTATTCCATGTTCTTAATGTTTGCAACGGGCAATTCAATACTCTCAACTCCGTCAATTGAGTCAACAGTCGAACAGTCACCGGAAAATGTTTCAATTCACTGCAATTCTCGAGCCTCAATTCCTTTAAGATCTTCAACTAACCGACTGAAGGTGGTAGACTGTGCAACAAAGGGCTCCCTATTTCCAGAACCTCCAAATCCCCCAAGTATCCAACTTCATTTGGCATTTCTTTTATGTTTGTTCCCCTAAGATCTAATTTTTTTAGGTACTTTTGGTGTTATACAGTTTGGAAGAGCAGGGCACCCTCATGCTGTGTGAATACTGGCGTGTAGCAGATGAATCAAGATAAAATTATCATGTAGGTTATCTGATTGAGGTATTCCTCCACAAGAACATCTTCATGATAAACTGAAGGATGTGCAACATATAAGAAATATCTGAGGAACAACCTTATTAGAGATCTCATAATTTTTCTATTTGTTTGCAAACAGGGGACTGCCATAATGCCCAAGGAGAAATAGGCATGTGCCTTGAAGGTGCCATAAACAATTACACTTCTCAGCTTGAATCTTATGGCAGCAGAGCCGACACCTAGTCAATCTTTATAACGGGTTGTTTAGTTTGGAGTCTAGGGACTATTAGCTGGGTGAGGATATTTGTTTGAGTTATATATATACTTACATATACATTTTGATACTTACAACGGATATTGTTTCTATGGGCAAGTGCAGCCACTGCTAAGTGAAGAATCTTCAATGGTAGTGAAGAAACTGCTCCCTGAGTATGTAGAGGGTGATCTTGCTTCTCTTTGTTCATGGGCTGATCATATGCAATTCCACTATCCCTGGTCAAGTCCATTACACTTCATTGACACGCAAGACAACAAGTGTTCTTATGTTTATTCCAGTAAGTTATTCTATCCAAGATAAACTTAATTTGAGTTTTTTTTTTTTTTAGTGAAATACTCTCTGATTTCCCATCAATTTGGTACTTTTATGTATCTGTGATTTTACCATAATAAGATGGGTATAACATGGATTTCTCGAGAGAATTATCTCATCTTCGTGATAAACTGAAGGATGTGCAACATATAAGAAATATTCGAGGAACAACCTTATTAGAGATCTCAAAATTTTTCTATTTGTTTGCAAATAGGGGACTCATAATGCCCAACGAGAAATAGGTATGTGCCTTGAAGGTGCCATAAAAAATTACACTTCTCAAATTTGAATCTTATGGCAAAGCAGAGCCGACGCAGAAAATGTATGTTTATCCCGTCTCAAAAAAATCTTACAATGTTCTCTATCTCAGTGACATGTGTTTTACATCTATAAGTGCTTTCACAAAGTGAAGGGAGTGAATTATATTTGAGTGTGGTATAATTCAAATACTCAAAGGATGCTAATAATCTATTTGTACAACTTATGCATAACTTAACAGAAGCTTTACTATTTCTCTCTCATTTTATGGGAGATGTTCATCAGGTCATGTCCTGTCTATTTTTACATTTTCGATATGCATAATTTATTGGGAACTTATTCATTGATACTGATTAGTGAAAAATATATTTGCAGCCTTTACATGTGGGATTCAGTACAGATGAAGGTGGAAATACAGTCATATTAGACTGGTACAGGCAAAAGAGTAATTTGCATCATGTAAGTAAATACAATATCCTCTACCCTGTAGTTGGATTAAAGTTATTGTGCAATGAAATATTTTTATGATGATGACCTTGAGGTTATGATCTCATCAATTCAGAGAAATATTACTGTATGTGCCTTCCTCTCTCATTTCAAAAGTGCAGTTGACTTGGTGGATTACTTATTTAGTTTATCATCTGCCCTAGTCAATCTTTATAAAGGGTTGTTTAGTTTGGAGTCTAGGGACTATTAGCTGGGTGAGGATATTTGTTTGAGTTATATATATACTTACATATACATTTTGATACTTACAACGACTATTGTTTCTATGGGCAAGTGCAGCCACTGCTAAGTGAAGAATGATCAATGGCAGTGAAGAAACTGCTCCCTGAGTATGCAGAGGGTGATCTTGCTTCTCTTTGTTCATGGGATGATCATATGTGATTCCACTATCCCTGGTCAAGTCCATTACACTTCATTGACATGCAAGACAATAAGTGTTCTTATGTTTATTCCAGTAAGTTATTCTATCCAAGATAAACTTAATTTGAGTTTTTTTTTTCTTCTGTTTTTAGTGAAATACTCTCTGATTTCCCATCAATTTGGTACTTTTATGTATCTGTGATTTTACCATAATAAGATGGGTATAACATGGATTGCTCGAGAGAATTATCTCATCTTCGTGATAAACTGAAGGATGTGCAACATATAAGAAATATCCGAGGAACAACCTTATTAGAGATCTCAGAATTTTTCTATTTGTTTGCAAACAGGGGGATTGCCATAATGCCCAAGGAGAAATAGGCATGTGCCTTGAAGGTGCCATAAACAATTACACTTCTCAGCTTGAATCTTATGGCAGCAGAGCCGACAGAGAAAAATGTATGTTTCTCCTGTATTGCCACCATCTTACAATGTTCTCTATCTGTGACATGTGTTTTACATCTTTAAGTGCTTTCACAGTGAATTATATTTGAGTGTGGTATAATTCAAATACTAGTGGATGCTAATACCCATTTGTACAACTTGCAGATAACTTAACAGAAGCTTTACTATTTCTCTCTCATTTTATGGGAGATGTTCATCAGGTCATGTCCTGTCTATTTTTACATTTTCGATATGGATAATTTATTGGGAACTTATTCATTGATACTGATTAGTGAAAAATATATTTGCAGATTTACATGTGGGATTTAGTACAGATGAAGGTGGAAATACAATCATATTAGACTGGTACAGGCAAAAGAGTAATTTGCATCATGTAAGTAAATACAATATCCTCTGCCCTGTAGTTGGATTAAAGTTATTGTGCAATGAAATATTTTTATGATGATGACCTTGAGGTTATGATCTCATCAATTCAGAGAAATATTACTGTATGTGCCTTCCTCTCTCATTTCAAAAGTGCAGTTGACTTGGTGGATTACTTATTTAGTTTATCATAAGGTGCTTCTGGGATATCACAACGAACTATCGGTTTTTTTTCTTGTACAAGAAAAAAGTTATAGTTTATGTTTGTATATTGTGAATTCCATCAATGATAAAATTTATATATTGTTTCAAAAACAGGATAGCTGGTCTGATGAAGTACCTACATGGGAGAAATGCAATGGGCATGATCTAGCCTATCCCAAAGTGTGAGTCTTAAAATTCCAGAAGTCTACTATCATCTTTGTTTTTATGATCTTTGTTAACATTTATCCAACATAACGTTCTTGATGAATTTGGTAAGCCATTTTTTATTGCTGTCAGTTTCTTTTGTAAAAGCAAAGTTAACAGTTCTGAAAAGAGAGTAATTATATTAAACTTTTGTAAGCTGATGTGTAGTGGATATACGATCTTCCTCATAATTTATGCCTGTTAAGACACAGAACTAGACACTAAGTCATGATTTAGAGTTGTTGTTTCTTATCACTTATGCCTCCTTTTCTATAACAAAGGAAATGGCAATTTTCTTTTTGGGTGAACGGTCGAGAGCTGTATTCTAAGAAAAGTTTCAATATTTTGAGTTGGCAAAGCTCATGGCTCAAACACAATTGCATAAAGAGATGGAACTTGTGATAGGAATGTCACCATTGACGATTTTGGCATTTGCTAGGACGTATCGTTGTCAAGTGCACTGGTGATTTGACTCTAACTAATACCAACCGCTGTAATACATGTAGATTTCATTAAAAAAAGTGCACAAAAAACATGACATTTAGCTATTATTAATCACAGAGAAATAGAGAAGACTTTATGGGAACACATAAATTAGCAGAAGAAGACAAACAACAGCTACAATCTCCTTCCAGGTAGCTACACCGTCAATGCATGCATTGACCTTCTAAAACTGATATATAGGTTGCTACATTAACATATACTTAATTGATTGTCTGACCAGATTTTCATCAAGTTTCCAATATAATTTTATCTGAATTGTACAGTGGTGTCGGACAAGAACATATCGATCTCCATAATTTGTCTTGCAATTTATAGGTCACCCTTAAGGCTTTTTTAGGGAGGTAGTTCCATTTCAGAGTTAAATTAGGACCTTAATGGAATAGACCATGAACTATGATTCTATTCTTTATATGATTTAACCCATTTGATATTTCTTTGGCGTAATCATTAATGATTTATTGGAATTTAAATTTCTGACAACAGGTATGCAGATGAAAGTATCATTCTTGCTTGCAAGTGGGCTTACAAATACGCTGAAGCAAACAGTGTTCTAGAAGGTATGTTCATCAATTCACATCAAGGTGCCCTTTGTATTTCCAGTACTTTTTGGGGCATGATTGCTGAAATACTATCCTTTGCAGATGACTACTTCCTCTCTCACTTCCCGATTGTTGAGAAGCAACTTGCAAAAAGCAAAATGCCGTCAGCAACTTTTCGATCGAACTCCGGACTTGAATATACACGTTTGGGTATAACTTGGATTGCTCGAGAGAATTATCTCATCTTCGTGATAAATCGAAGGATGTGCAACATACAAGAAATATGTGAGGAACAACCTTATTAGAGATCTCTGAATTTTTCTATTTGTTTGCAAACAGGGACCGCCATAATGCCCTAAGGAGAAATAGGCATGTGCCTTGAAGGTGCCATAAACAATTACACTTCGCCTTGAATCTTATGGCAAAGCGTGGCTGCAGAAAAAATGTATGTTTATCCCGTACTACACCATCTTACAATGTTCTCTATCCGTGACATGTGTTTTACATCTTTAAGTGCTTTCAAAGTTGAATTATATTTGAGTGTGGTATAATTCAAATACAGTGGATGCTAATACCTAATTTGTACAACTTGCGATAACTTAATGTGTTTTTACTATTTCTCTCTCATTTTATGGGAGATGTTCACTCGTGTCATGTCTGCCTATTTTTACATTTTTCGATATGGATACTTTATTGGTAACTTATTCATCGATACCCATTAGATGAAAAATATATTTGCGCCTTTACATGTGGGATTCAGTATGATATGAAGAGTAGAAACTAATCATATTAGACTCGGTATTGTGCAAAAGAGTAATTTGCTATCATGTAAGTCAAAATACAACATCCTCTCGCCCTGTAGTTGGATTAAAGTTATTGTGCAATGAAATATTTTTATGATGATGACCTGTGAGGTTATGATCTCATCAATTCGCAGAAATATTATTGTATGTGCCTTCCTCTCTCATTTCAAAAGTCAGCTTGACTTGTGTGGATTATTATTTAGTTTATCAGTCCCACTTTCAGTCAATCTTTATAACTGAGTTGTTTGAGTTTGGAGTCTAGGACTATTAGTCGGGTGAGGATATTTGTTTGAGTTATATACATCTTACATATACATTTTGATACTTACAACGACTATTGTTTCTGATGGGCAAGTGCACCACCGCTAAGTGAAGAATCATCAATGGCAAGAAGAAATCGCTCCTTGAGTGTACAGTGAGTAAGATTCGCTTTCTTTGTTCATGGGCCGATCATATGTGATTCCACTATCCTCGGTCAAGTCCATTATGCTTCATTGACACGCAAGAAACATCAAGTGTTCTTATGTTTATTCCGATAGTTATTCTATCCAAAATAAACTCACCTGAGTGTTTTTCTCGTTTTTAGTGAAAATACTCTCCGATTTTCCATCAATTTGGTACTTTTTATGTATCTCGTGATTTTACCATAATAAGATGGGTATAACATGATTGCTCGAGAGAATTATCTCATCTTCGTGATAACCTGATGTGCAAAATATAAGAAATATGAGGAACAACCTTATTAGAGATCTTGTAATTTTTTCTATTTTGTTTACGCAAACGTGGACTCGCCATAATGCCCAAGGAGAAATAGGCATGCGCTTTGAAGGTGCTATAAACAATTACACTTCTCAGCCTTGAATCTTTATGTAAGCGTTAGAGCCGACAGAGAAAAAATGTATGTTTATCCCGTATTACCACCATCTTACAATGTTCTCTATCTGTGAAATGTGTTTTACATCTTTAAGTGCTTTCACAGTGAATTATATTTGAGTGTATAATTCAAATACCAAAGGGGATGCTAATACCCATTTGTACAACTTGCGGATAACTTACCGTGACTTTACTATGTTCTCTCTCATTTTATGGGAGATGTTCATGTGTCATGTCTTGTCTATTTTTTACATTTTCGATATGGATAATTTATTGGCAACTTATTCATCGATAATCTTGATTTCAGTGAAAAATATATTTGTAGCCTTTTACATGTGGGATTCGAGATGGATGAAGGTGGAAATAAAATCATATTAGACGTGCAATGTGCAAAAGAGTAATTTGCATCATGTAAGTAAATACAATATCCTCTCCGCCCGTAGTTGGATTAAAGTATCAGTAATGAAATATTTTTATGATGATGACCTTGAGGTTATGATCTCATCAATTCGCAGAAATATTACCGTATGTGCCTTTCTATCTCATTTCAAAAAGTGCTACGCTTTGACGTGGATTACTTATTTAGTTTATCATAAGGTGCTTCGGGATATCACAACGAACTATCGGTCTTGTACAAGAAAAAAAGTTATAGTTTATGTCTCAGATATTGTGAATTCCATCAATGATAAAATTTATATATTGTTTCAAAACAAATGTGATAGTCGAGTCCGATGAAGTACCTACATGGGAGAAATGCAATGGGCATGATCTAGCTCGCCCCAAAGCGTGAGTCTCATTCCGTAAGTCTACCATCATCTTTGTTTTTATGATCTTTGTTAACATTTATCCAACATAACGTTCTTGATGAATTTGGTAAGCCATTTTTTCAAGGTTTAGTTGTCTTTTGTAAAAGCAAAGAGCACAGCTTCAAAAACAAGAGAGTAATTATATTAAACTTTTGTAAGCTCGATGTGTAGTGGATATACCGATCTTCCTCATAATTTATGCCTCGTTAAGACACAAAAACTAGGAATGAAGTCTCGAATATTGAAAATGAACCAAGAGACCCAGAAAGACGCCGAATAATAAATACATGAGATGTCAATTAGGTAAATTTTTCATTTTGTATTATTAATCGGATTTTTCGTATGCAGTCACGAATGATCGTAGAAATGCCCACCCACCCTCGCTGACTATCAACCTAATTGAAAAATATAAGCATTAAGAATATTCAACATTCTGGATCAACGTAATCCCAAGTATTAACTATGAGACATTCAACATTCCCGATCAACAATCGCAAATGCATCCAAGAATTTACTTCTATAACTAATATGTCAAGCCCTAACTATCACACATTCAACATAATTTAGGAATATGTATTAAGCATATGTCTACACTATTTTATAAAACTAATAGATCCAATACACTCTCACATTTAACTATGAAACATCGTACTTTATTTAATCTTTATAAGTTAAATATTTAATTAAATCACAAATTAATTACAATTGCTTTCTTTCTAACTTCTTTCATTTCTACGGCTTTCTTGCAACATTAGGTGCAATTGCTAGTTAACTTTTTATGGTCAAGTCGCTCACCGATACAATCCCATTGCAACGTGCTAGAAGTCCATTTAGCTCTACGCCCACATGGATTTTTCGTGCATACTTAATCCATAATTCGATACTAATATGCGAAAACTTGAACAACTTCAACTAAAATTTCCTTTACTCACCCATATTTATATATATATATATATATGACTTTATTTTAATGCTACTATATAGTTATATACTTTAAATTTGAAAAAAAAGCTTTCCATTAAACACTTAAATGCATTTTTAACCCTCATCATATAACTTTAAAATTATATAAGAATTTACTACATAACTCCTTGTGGATGGTTTTTTGGCTTTTTTTATGAACAAAACATTAAAGTCGTGTTTTCTCCATGAATATGAGTCAAAGAAAGAAAATGTGAGTAGACAAAATTACACATGAATTAAAAAATGGACTTCAATTTTTGTCCCACAAATAACAAGGAGCTAAAGAATTTTGTTATAGAGAAGTTTCGATGGAGAAAAGAGTTGGATAGAAAGAATAAGTACTACATTGAAGAATTCAACCCTAAGTATGATCTCCAAAAAAAAGTATATTGGAGCTAACATTTTCATGGAGGGCAAAGGTTCTTATTGCTCAATTAAGAACCAACTCGGCATCAACTTCGTGTGAAACAGGACTGGTGCAAAAGGCCTAAAGAAGCTTGGGAAGAACGAGTATGTACATTTTGCACATCTAGTGCAAGAATCGGAAAAAAACATTTCATTTTGGAATGTGATGCATTCAAAATATCGAAAAAGTTATGTGAATATGTTAGCATTGATTCTAGTATCAGTTTTTTCAAAGATGAGATTGTTGGAAGGGATGGTCATCTCATCATCATCAATTTGAATAATTTTCGAAGTTTCGCATAAAGCCATATTTGTCTCTCCCGCCATTTTCCTCTCGACATCTACCTACCAATAGTCCCCTCCGATTGAAGTTCAAGCAACAAACGTGAGCTAGGTGACAATGAGAGTTGAATCTAAATTAAAATCAAAATATGTGAGATTTTGAGCCACATTTATTATTATTATCATTATCTAATTTTAAGTAGTTGTTTTTAGGGTGCTAAATCTATATATAGAATAAAAAAATCAGCTTTTAAATAACAAAAAAATAAGATGCTTTACCTCAAATTTTTTCACCAAATTCGACAAACTCCAAAAAATCTCACTAAAGACAACTCCATATAAAATGCATAAATCCTCTATAAAATGCATATATATTGTAAAATTTAAAGTCTGATGCTTAACAGCCCAAAATTTCAATGGGAGCACGGATATATGCACATTTGGGTTTTAAACCAAATAAAGACTTCGGCCCTTTGGTTTTGGGATCGCAATGGAGGCATCCAACCCGATGAGATCGATGTCAAGGCGGCATCGTTTGAGGAAAATCATCGACATTCGAAGGCGGTTTCCACTCTTTTTCTCGAAGTGATTCCTCCTTAATGAGATTTTAAATTTTAGCCCAATTTTCCCTCTTTCTTGCATAGGTGTCCTGCTAACCCTGATTGTCATAGTTATCTACGCCCTACTGGACTTTTCTGCGTTCATCAACTATCAACCATTTCACCGACCTATCTGCCTTCATCAGCAACGAATTAATTATATTATAACTTTGGCGGGATGCTCTCAACAATTTCCATCAGCATCCGGCTGACAGGGTAAGTAAAAATCTTCGTCCTCAAAAGGTCTCCACCAATTTCCACCCAGCATCTGCCTGACAGAGTCTCTCACTGATTTCGATCCAGTATACGACTTAGAGAGTAAAGTAAAGATCTTCCTTCGTGCTTTCCCACCAATTTCCATCCAGCATCCAGCAGGTGGATATCGATCGGCGGAATATGTCGATGGCCTGCATGGAAGCAGCGCTGCTATAGAAATTTGCAGGCACAATAAGTTAGAATTGAGTACTAAGAGTGTTCTCGTCTATACAGTTTGGGAAATTACTTCTCCTTGGATTTGGATTTAATTTAACAATGGTTTTGTTTCGGGAAAATCCGATATGTTATGCACGTGTTCACTGTAATACTAGTTTGTTGGATGGGGTGGTTGTGTGGTCTTGCATTTGGACAAGTAGGTGAAGCTTTAACAGCTTTTCTGCTAATTTTCCAGATATAGGGCTCACATGTATAGCCAATTTAGCGGCTTTCCTTACATTTATTTTACGATTCAAGTATTGGTATGATTATAGCGTGGAGGCCAGCCGAATAAGCGTGAAATGGAAGAACATAAATCAGTTGAAAGTCCTTACCACGAGTAGGGGAAAGTACAGGAATGTTGTGTCGTAATGTTATCATTCCAGAAGCGCATTTCCATTACTTTTATGAAGCAATTCATGTGGCATATCTCCAATCTTTATGATGTGCAATCTCTCTCTCTGCAGTGCTTCCCTTTACAATCTGCTGTAGAAGTAGCTGTAGCGATGTGCAGAGATACCTGCACACAAAATTCGAAGGGTAGTTGCGGATGCATTGTATTCAATACAGTGGAAGATATCACAATGATGCTTGCTCTTCGGATGCCCGGAACACTGAAAAAACTGTCTGATTCCCAGTGTGTTGCCTAAGAAATGGCTGCCATGGCTGCAACCAGGGGTTGTTGTATATGGAAAATGATAGCTTGATTGAGGGTGAATCCCAGGTGGAATCCCCTACTGCTGTCTCGTGAACTACTTGATCTTATATCCATCCATAAAGTGAGTGCTTGCATCTGCATCCCAGTGCATTCAAAGCAAACGATGATGAGTGGACAAATCAGCTGATGAAAAATTTTGAAGCCTAAAGATGAAGAATTCAGAGGAGCCGTAATCAGAAAAAGGCAGAACCAACGCTTATGTTGCCCTCGAAAAATTACAAGAATGGGAATGGAGAATGCGATGCAGACGAAAAAATACAAGTTTGCTTCTGTAAGTATGGTGCCAGATTTGACAATAGCATTAATCATCCTTTTACCTAACGTTCGAGCTTAAAGTGGATGGCTTCTCCACTGGTTGCTAGCGCCGACGCATTGGAACGTTTCTGTGAAAGACTAAATTCCGACATTTGTCCCCATAACTTTCTAACCGAAGCTGCATCAAATCTAATGGCAAGCAAGACCAACATATGCCAAGTGTTATTCTTTAGAGATACACTTCGAATAGGGGATACGCTTAGTCGATTTGCAGCTATATGTGGCCTTCATTTGCAGTATCATTTGGATGGTGCTTGTTGGATTGGAAGGAGGCGCTAACAAATGGTATCATACGCATTCTATTCCGCCCTCTAAAGCTAGGATGATTGTGATATTGTTGAGCATTTTTATTGCTTTGGTAATGGATAGCTCTGATTTGAAATTATGTCTGCAAATCGGAAGAATGCGCCATTTCAGGAGAAAAAATCATAAGAAAATTACTCTTATCATTTGTGCAACCATTGTTCTAGAAATTATTTTTATTATAGCCCGTAGCGCAATAGCAGGAGTTCTGGGCATGAATTTTTTGGGAGATGGATATATATTGCCCTGCAATGCCTAGTTTGGATGAAATGGATGACAAGCCTCCTTATCTTTCAAAACCATCCATATTTACCGAAAAGAGAACTCAACTGGTGGTATGATAGTTGTGCACTGTACATCGCCTGTTCTGCAGTTTTTCTTAACGCGATCTTAGCTGGAGTTCGAGCTAAGTGGAAGTTTTCATAATAAGACTTACTGATATATATTCGATGGGTTGAAGGATTTGCACCTTTACCGACTACTGCTTAACAATGATTCTGGTCTTCACATCCTCCGGCCTGCAACTCGTCCGATCCGACTACTCCATTAGAACAAATGGCGTGACAGTAACTCATTTCTTCCACTGACGTGACAGCAGCTTTCAAAATGATGGAATTTATGGGACATGACCTACATCAGTTAAGGTTCAACAGATTTAGCAATTCCCTCCCTGCCCAATCCTCATTCCTGAAATTTTCACTTTCCCGGCCAACTCCCCAACAGGCTGAACCTTGGTACATGGAGAAGGAAAAAGGGTAATCTACCAAATGTCTCAATTCTCGCGTTTAACGAGCGTTCATGCGTTATGCCAATGCTGAAATATTAAAGTCACCCCGCCATGCCTTTGGGCAGAAGAAAAACGAGCACACAGTAGGCAAGAGAATTTTGAGTGCACAGCACTCTCGCATTGAAGAAGAATGGAGATGAATTTACTCCCGATGGGCCGCAGCCCACGATATTGCGAAGAATTAACTCAGCTGATGGGCAGCAGCCGTTTTGCTCTACTAAGAACGCAGATTAGCTTTACTGAGGCGTATTGAGTTAAGACAAGTCATTTCGGGCTTTAAAGCCCTCAACAACCAAAGTTATTTTTGAAATAGTGTCTTGTTGATGAGGAGTCTGCGATGCGATCACAATCGCAAATCGTAATACAAATGTTACAAGGACCGAGTGTCTTGTTGATATGGATCCGCGATGCGAGCGTATCCAACTCACAATCACATATCGCATTAATCAAATGTCTTGCAAATGTGTTGAGTTCCGCAATGGAACATTTTAATATAAACCGAAACCATATAATAAATCGCCCTCCCGTATAGCGCGAGGCCCGTGGGTCCACCTTGATCATGTGGCTGATATTTCAATGGAATCGTTAGGAGCGTAATTGCAAGGATCAATCGGCGGTCTTTTGTTATGAGCCCCGATTGAAGGCCGACCTGATCCGGTTATGTACCACTGTACCTATTGGTAAATCGCATCCGGATCATTGATCGCGAATCTGAAGGTTTTGTGTTTTGGGCCCGATCGCACATTGTTTAAAAGTGCGGACCCGATGTGTAGAATACAAGTGGAGTTAATAAAGTTCAATCGCATCCGGATTTTTTGATCGGCAATCACAACTCTTTTTGAACGAGGCCCGATCGCACATTGTTGAGGTGGCGGACCCGACCGGTTTATGAGGCAGCTTTTAGAATTGCCAATCGCATCCGCTTTCGGATCGCAATCGAACTTACGTTGTGTGCACTTGTTTGTTGTTTGCGATTGCGATGTGGTCCCCACCTTCTATGGCGCGCATCGTATTTGCTGTTTTAAAAGTTTTAATATGGTTTGTGTAATGTTTTAATATGCGCGGCATATAAAAGCCAAAGGCCCGCGAAGTCTATTGTATTGTATTTTTTTTGTCTTATTGTTTCGCATTACAAACTGTCGATAAGTAGAATGAAATACACAAATGAGTATGTTGACTATTGAAAATAGAGTATTGTTCTTGAGAGACGAGAGAGTGTTTTCTGTAAATCGTCCCAGTAGTAGCATCACCTTTGTTGCTATCCCTCTCTTAAGAGGAAGAATTTGTAATGCTTTGAAAGTAATAGAAGTTTGTTTTAAAGCCCCGAAAGCTCGTCTCCCCGTCAATTTTTTTTAACTTCTCTCGTGTTTAGGAGGAGAGCCTATTCTCTTCACTTGGAATTCTCAAAATTCCAACATGGTATCAAAGTTAGTCTAGGCTCTTTCAAGATTTCAAAGAAGTCAAGAAGAAGACATGTTGCGCTGCTTTTCTCTCAGAAGAGCATGAAAAGCTCAACGTAAGTCAAGGTCGTATTTCTCAAAGATAAAAGAGCAAAGCTTGTTTATTGTTTAAAGAATTTTTTCTTTCAAGAAGGAAAGACAGATTGTTTAAAGTCCGAGTTCGACTTTAAGAAGCAATGGCTCGGACCAAGCACCTGTATGAGTCTTGGAAGTGTACAGCCTTCCACGCTTTAATGGAAAAGAACTATGATTATTGGGCCATTACCATGAGAGCCCCTGTTTGTCTCACAAGACTTGTGGAACTAGTAGAAGATGGTTTCACGTAATCCAACTGATGAGCGTGCTTTAATGCCTTAACTCAAGCGAGAAAGATGTATTGAAGAATAATAGGAAGAAGGATGCCAAAGCTCTCTTCCGTTTGTATCAAGCCGTAAATGAGAGTGTGTTTCCAAGGACAAAGAACAGCACTAAGAAATCCAAGGAGGCATGGGAAACTCAAAGTAGCCTATCAAGGTATGGAGAAAGTTAAAAACAAAGAAACTTCAATTGTTGAGAAGAGATTTTGAAACTCTTTCGCATGAAAGAGTCGTACAATGTTGACACATTTTTCACACATGTGATTGGGATTGTCAATCAGATAAGATCCCATGGAGAAACTCTTGAAGATAGAAGGATTGTAGAGAAATTTTTTGAGATGCTTACCCTCAAAGTTTGATGTTATTGTAACCACCATAGAAGAGACCAAAGATCTCTCACAGCTTCACATGGATGAACTTCATGCCTCACCGATAACTCATGAACAAAGATTGAGCAGAGATGAACACTCATCTCTTGAGCACGCCTTCAAGACCCGTGTATGCCTTCGAGGAAGAGGAAGAGGTCAAAGAAAAGGAAGAGGAAGAGGCGAAGTCGCAATAGAGGTGGAAGGGACAAATCTCTTCACATTCACATGGAAGGAGCAACAAGTCAAAGCCGTAGCCATGGCCAATGCAACAACCAGCAAGGTGGACATCAACACCAACATGCTCAAGGACAAAGGTATGACAAAACCGACTGTCCAATGTCATTATTGCAAGAAATATGGGCACTATGCCAATGAATGTAGAAAGAAGCAAAATGACATGAAGAATAGGCGTAATGCTAATGTAGCAAAAGAGGAAAAGAACCCAAGTAATGTGCCAGTTAGCTTGTAATGTGAGCACAAGATAAAGAAGATGATGTTTGGTTCTTAGATTCGGATGTAGTAATCACATGATCGGCAACATAGAGCAATGTTTGCCAATCTTGATGAAGAAGTTAAATCAAGTGACCACAGGACTCGATACTAAAATCTCTGTCAAAGGGAAAGGCAAGAGTAAGTATTCGTTCAAGGAATGGTGAGCAAAAATTTGTCCCCGATGTGTATTATGTTCCAAGTCCGAAATGCAATCTTTTGAGCGTAGGGCGCCTCATAAACAAAGGTTACAATGTTATATTCAAAGATGATGTGTGCACCATAAAAGATATTCCTCCAAGTAAGAAAATTATCGTTGAAATTCAAATGACCAAGCAATAGAATGTTTCCGCTCAAGCTCAACATTGACTTGAAAGGAAAAGGAAAGAATGTAGCAATTGTAACTCAAGAAGCCTTCCGAAGGAAGAGAAAGATGAAAATTGGTTATGGCATTTGAGATTTGGACATCTAAATTTCGGATGCTTGAACTTGTTGCATGTAAAAGGAATGGTAAGAGGTTTACCATCGATAGAGAAGCCTGACAGCCTCATGTGAAGGCTGCATCTTGGGAAAGCAACACGAGAAAATTTTTCCTTCGTGAAAAGCATAAGGGCGAAAGCACCTTGGAGATAATCCACTCAGATTTATGTGAGCCGATGCAAACAAGATCTGCTTGCAAACAGCAATTACATGCTCGACTTTCATTGATGATTTCACGCAAAAAGTGTGGGTTTATTTCTTTGATATAAGAGTGAATTCTTTCAGAAATTTCGACAATTTAAAGCTCTTGTAGAAAAACAGTGCTGCATATTAAAGTCCTCGTAACGATAGAGGAGGTGAATATATATCTAAAGGAATTTTCTACGTTTTTTGTAGAGAAATGCAGCATACACAAAGCATTTTACCACAGGTACACGCTGCAACAGAATGGAGTTGTTGAAAGGAAGAATCGAACCATAATGGAGATGGTGAGAAGTATGCTAAAGGCGAAACACTTACCGAATGAGTATTGGGCGTAAGCGTAGCAACTGCCGTATACATTTTGAATAGATGTCCCTGCAAAAGCGTTGATGAACAAAGTTCCGGAAGAAGCGTGGAGTGGCAGTAAAAACAAGGAGTCACTCACATGAGAGTTTTTGGATGTGTTGCATATGCACACATTCCCGACAAATTGAGAAAGAAGTTGGATAGTAAGGGGGAGAAGTGCATTTTCCTTGGATATTGTGAAGATTCCAAAGGGATACAGATCGTATAACCCATCCACAAAGAAGTTTGTAATTAGCGGGAGATGTGCAGTTCATCGAAGAGGAAGCGTGGGATGGAAGCATTGAGAAAACAATCAATGTCAAAAAATGTTTATCTCATGATGAAGATGATGTAGATGTGGTTGAGATTAATAACCCATCCATCGCACAACCTCGGCAGCGCAAGGCCGACAAGGGGACGCCTCAGCGCAAAGAAGAACACCCTTGAGAAGAATCGGAAAGTGGTTCACCGAGTACACCACAAGGAGCGAAATCGAGTGCTTCATCAAGCACTCTACACCAAGTGAAAGAGGAACAAAGTTCGAAGTCTTAGAGAAATCTATGAGCAAGGAGATAGCAGATGAAGGTATGAATTCTTTATTTGCTTTGTATTGTCAAGTTGATGATCCTATTCATTTTGAAGATGCTATTAAAGATAGAAAATGGATAGAAGCTATGGATGAAGAAATAAAGCCATAGAGAAGAATAGAACATGGGAGTTGGTTGATCTACCGAGTAGGTAAAGAAGTCATTGGAGTTAAATGGGTATACAAGACCAAAAGCAATGTCGAAGGAAAAATAGAAAGACACAAGGCCAAACTTGTTGTCAAAGGATATAAACGTAAAACAAGGGATTGATTATGAAGAAACTTTTGCACCAATTGCAAGAATGGAGACCGTAAGAGCAAAGTGTTGTCCATGCTGAAAGACAAAAATAAATGGAAAGTATATCAAATGGATGTAAAATCCGCATTTTTAAATGGAGTTTTAATGGAAGAGGTATACGTGGAACAAGCCTCTTGATATGAGAAAGAAAGGCCAAGAGCATAAGGTCTGCAGAATTGAAGAAAGCTCTTTATGGGCTGAAACAAGCACCAAGAGCATGGTACGATAGAATAGATTCTTATCTATTGGAGAATGGATTTGAAAAGTGTGAGGGAGAACCCACCCTCTACATCAAAGAAAAAGGATGGTAAAGTTATTGATTGTTGTCTTCTATGTTGATGATTTAATTTTTACGGTAATGATGATTACCTTGTTGAAAATTTTAAAACAGCCATGAAAGATGAATTTGAAATGACTGACGTGGGTTTATTAAGATACTTCTTGGGAATAGAAGTGGAGCAAGGTGAAAAATGGGAATTTTTTATTTCTCAAAGCAAAGTATGTGAATCAAGTTTTAGAAAGATTTAACATGCAGAGAGTGCAAAGCGTAAAATCACTCCCACGGTAATGGGATTGAAGTTGAGTAAGAATGACAAAGTAGATGATTTTCGATCCAAGTTTGTATAAAAGCATAGTTGGCAAACCTTCATGTATTTGACTGCAACTAGGTCGGATATTATGCATGTTGTTAGTTTAATTTTCTAGATTTATGGAAAAGCCAAAAGAAGCACATTGGCAAGCAAAGAAAGAGAATTCTGAGGTATGTTAAAGCAACTAAAAGGATTTGGTATTTTATATACCTACTTCGTAAAAATTCGGAATTAGTTGGATACACCGATGTGATTGGGCCGGAAGTGTAGATGATCGGAAGAGCACTTCTAGTTATATTTTTCATATGGGTTCGTGGAGCCATTTCATGGGCTTCCAAGAAATAGCCTATTGTAGCATTATCTATAGCAGAGGTAGAATATGTGGCAACTACACAGATAGCCGTGTCAAGCAATTTGGATGAGAAGGATGTTGAGAAGTTTGTGCCAAGAATGTAAAGGGCACCGTGATTTATTGTGACAATAGCTCGACTTATTGCATTGTCAAAGAATTTTGTGTTTCATAAAGAGGACAAAGCACATAGACACAAAGTATCATTATATCGTAGAATTGGTGAATAATGTTGAAATTGTTTTACAACATTGTAAAACAGAGGAGCAATACGCGTATATTTTAACTAAACCATTGGGACAGAAAGACCTTGAATTTCTAAGGAAATGCTTGGGTATGATGAATAACCAAGCGAACTCGACTTTAAGGGGGAGTGTTGAAATATTAAAGTCACCCGCCATGCCTTTTGGGTAGGAAGAAAACGAGTACACAGAGGCAAGAGAATTTTGAGTGCACGACAGACTCGCATTGAAGAAGAATGGAGATGAATTTACTCCCGATGGGCCGCACCTAACGGATTGCGTGAAGAATTAACTTAGTGATGGGCAAGAGTCGCTTTTTTGTCTACGAAGAACGGTAGATTAGCTTTACGGAGGGGCGATTGAGTTAAGATGCTCATTTCGGCTTTAAAGCCCTCAACAACCAAATTTATTTTTGAAAATGTTGTCTTGTTGATGAGGAGTCTCACGATGCGATCACAATCGCAAATCGCAATACAAATGTTACAAGGACCGAGTGTCTTGTTGATATGGAAATCAGCGATGCGATGCGATCCAATCGCAATCACATATCGCATTAATCAAATGTCTTGCAGCATGTGTTGAGTTCCACAATGGAACGTTTTAATATAAACCGAAACCATATAATAAATCGCCCTCCCGTATAACGCGAGGCTCGTGGGTCCACCCGACCACGTGGCGATATTTCAATGGAATCGCAGAGCGCAATCGCAAGGATCAATCGATCGGTCTTTTTGTTATGAGCTCCCGATTGAAGGGCTGACCCGATCCGGTTATGTACCACGACTCTTATTGGTAAATTGCATCCGGATCATTGATCGCAATCGAAGGTTTTGTGTTTTGGGCCCGATTGCACATTGTTTAAAAGTGCGGACCCGATGGTAGAATACAAATGCGAGTTAATAAAGTTCAATTGCATCCGGATTTTGATCGGCAATCGCAACTCTTTCGAACGAGGCCCGATCGCACATTGTTGAGGTGGCGGACCCGCACCGGTTTATGAGGCGGCTTTTATAATTGCCAATCGCATCCACTTTCGTATCGCAATCGGAACTTCGTTGTGTGCACTTGTTTGTTGTTTGCGATTGCGATGTGGTCCCCCACCTTCTATGGCGCGCATCGTATTTGTTTTAAAAAATTTTAATATGGTTTGTGTAATGTTTTAATATGCGCTGCATATAAAAGCCAAAAGGCACGAAGTCTATTGTATTGTATGTCTTATTGTTTCGCATGCCAGCGCGCGGAAGTAGAATGAAATACAACAATCAGTGTTGACTGTTGAAAATAGAGTATTGTTCTTGAGAGACAGAGAGTGTTTTCCGTGCACCGCGCCCGTAGCGCTCACCTTTGTTGCTATCCCTCTCTTAAGAGGAAGAATTTGTATCGCTTTTGAAAGTAATAGAAGTTTGTTTTAAAGCCCCGAAAGCTCTGTCTCCGTCAATTTTTTTTTAACTCTCTCGTGTTTAGGAGGAGAGCTCTATTCTCTTCACTTGGAATTTCTCAAAAATTCCAACACCCAAAGATTAACTCGAATTGTAGGGTCCATCAGTGAGAGACTCGTTTTACTTGCGCTAGATCTTCATACTCCACTAGTTTACCCGGAATGAAATCTTCATACTCGCATGATCTAGATTATGAAATTTCAACGTTTGTGTCAATGATTTACATTGTAATACAATGATTATAGAGCTCTATGCATTTATTTATGTTTCTATTTTTGTTCGTTATGAATTGAACTCGTCTTGATATCACCGTGTATGGAGTCGCCAAATATCTCAGCTTGTTTAGGTATGGGATTTTGAGTGCAATTATTCTTTGAGGGTTTTTAATTTTGAACGCCTATTGCAGCAAAGAAAAACGTTTGCTTACGGAGTTGTCTTTTAGAAGAATTGTTTGAATTGAAAAGTTATGATGTGCCTTTAAACATTTATTTCGAATCGTTTTAAAGGAGAAAATATCGAGTTATCTCGTAACTTTTATATGTTCTAGATATCCATAGACAACTATGGTTATTAGGTGTTTCTTAATTTATCCATGTAATTTTTTTCATCATGTGTTTATTCTGGGGCAATCTCTTGGGGTTAAAAACATACTTTCTTCTCTAATGTCTTAAAGGTTGTTTGCAAAATTTCTGATAAATAGAATAAGAAGCCCAATATTTGTTACGGGTTCATTTGGTTGGTTTATAGATGTACAATCAACATTTCAGTGCAAACATGTAGTTCGCAAGCTCGTATCTTTGCACCATGTATGTGCTTCCCATTTGAAAGTAATGACATGGATCCCTCGCTCGCCCCTCAAAGACAAAAATTTATTGTGTCTTATAAGGTGTCACTTTAGGGTGAGTCGATGAGAAACAGACGGCAATGCATTTAGCCAAAGGCTATGCTTAATTAGCATATTTCATGTTCAATTGTGTATGAATTTCACTATCATAGTCCATATGTGGTGCAAGATTTGATTGAGGAGTCTTGGCCTTTCACAACCAATTAGGTCAAGTGGGTAACAGGCTTCTCCGTAATATTCTTCTCTTGATCTCGTCAAAGTGGACAGTAATCACTCCATGGTATTCTCATGGTATTTTCCCATGGTATCGGCCCATGGTATTTGTTGACTGGCTTTTCAAGGAAAAATAATAAAATAAGGTCCATCAAGCCTATAAAAGGAGATAGAAGCGAGGCATTTAGATTCATTCAGAGTTTTATCTATCTTATTGTGTTTTGGTTGAGAACTTGGCATGGCCAGCTCTAGACATTGATCCCTGGATGAAAACTCCGTGGTGATGTTTATGTGGTGGATCCATCCAAAGATTCACAAGTGGGCTTCAGCTTTCTTATATTTTTTCATTGTCAAGAAGTTGTGCATGCCATTTGCATGTGGTTTTATAGTCCCGGGCATGTATTTTACTTTCAATGAATAATATAAATAAAATAGTTGCATATTTCTTGTGTTCTTGTTCTTGATAAAAGATTGTTTTAAATCGAACACTAAGATGTTTTAGATCTATCAAAATTTTTGATTGTTTGGAATCTTACAAAGATATCGTGATCGTCTGGAGGTTTTATGCAAGAAACTTCAAATGAAATTTATTTTCACCCTAGCCAAACGATTTCTCACTTCATTGATATTTATCACCCTAGTTTGATTTCTATTTTTCAATTAATTATTTTTCAAGTGATTCCACCGAGTTGAATGGTTTTTTAGATTGTATCTCGGGTTTTCTTAATATTTTATACCAAAATATGTCAATTGGGTAAACATATTCCAGGGTTGTAAAAGTTGAAGTCATTGCACTTTTTGCTTGGGAGAGGGCCCAACGGCGGTATCTCTGATAAGTGAGGCCAAAACATCTATATAGCTATCAGAGGCTAAGGGTTCATGTAGATTCTGAAATATCATAATCTGAAATGTATCCCTGCTGTCGAAACTGCCTTGATTTGAAAAATTTTGTGGCGTTGCATGGCCGCATTTACATCCTAGAAGCACCGTTGGAGTATGAAATATCACGCAGGTCGTGTCAAAGGAGTTCAATTATGGAGCACAATAGAAGGATTGGATTTCGAAGTGAAAAAAAATCGTTCTTATAAATTGAAGAGAGCGAGTATGAAATCTCATGAAGGATGAAGGAATAGGGGAAAGGGAAAATATTGTTGCTCTGTAGTATTGTCGAGATGCTAGAATAAGTGCACGAAAACGTTGGGATATATTCTCTGCAATTGAGTTTTTCTGTTGGTGAAGAGTCGGAGCAGATCTTGTTGGGCGCACAAGATCGATTGAGGGAAGGGTCAAACACGGCCTTTGTGCACAGAAAGGAAGGGCATCGCTCATCATTAAGAGGCCACCAAGGAAAGACCCGTACATTTTGTCTTCACCGATCTGCTGCTCTATGATTTCCGCAGTCTCATTAGGCCTAGAATTATATTTATGATTGTCGCAGTCTCATTAAGCCTGAAATTATATTTAAATGTTTGTCGTTCACCAATATGCTGCTCTATGATTGAAGCCTCGGATTATATTTAAATGTTTTCCGCAAGCGCTGACTCTCTTCAATACGTTGTTGGTCAAAATGACTTGATTACAATAAAGCATTCTCTTTTGGATTCCATTTGTATTTAAATGGAGATCACATGAAACATCATATCTATATATACAACTAGCATTTGTCCTTAAGGGTGCAAAGGTATATCGAAGTAGTACAATTTATACAACTAGCATTTGTCCCGAAGGGTGCAAAGGTACATCAAAGGAGTACAATTTGTATTAACTTCTTGTGCTTATCAAAGACTTCGACCTGATCATGCGTGTTTTGATTGAGATTAACAATTGACATTTTTGAATAAATTAAATGTTAAGAATAATGAAATACTATTTATAGTTTAAATATATAAAGAATTATTTTATTTTTAATAATTATATGTTAGTTGATTCAAAACTCATAACATCAGTAACCTTATTTTATAAGTAATTTTATTTAAGCTTAAAAAAAATTTAAAAAAAGAATTTAAAAAAAAACAAAAAAAAAACAAAAATTAAATAAATTAGAAATAAAAATATAAAACATATAAAATAAAAATAAAGATAAAATAAATAAATAAATAAATAAATAGATAAAAATTAAAATAAAAACCAATAAAATGAAAAATATAAAAAATAAATGAATCAAAATAAAATCAAAATCAAAAATCAAATATATAATCGATCCATATCCATTATGCATATTTGGTCACATTTCAATATGTATATAGTTGAATTGATTTCGCACTATGTGGAATTCCAACCTCAAAAATTAACATTTCTAAACAAAATCTTGATATTATATTGTTTTTTACAGAGAAATAAAAAATACCTTGTAGAACTAAAAATTAAACTCAGATAAGATTTCAAGCAATAAGCTTGTCTTTTATCCACTATATACTTCCATAAATATGTAGAATAGTGACTCCAATAGTTGAGATTATGTGAAACATTCAAATAAATATTTAATTAATTATGATATTTTTAATATTAAATATGGTTCAAATAAATTTAAAATTATTAAAAAATTTTATTAAACAAAATTGTTTAAATTTCTATTAAAAATTTTATTAAACAAAGTTGTTTAAATTTCTATTGATATTAAAACTTAGATAAAAAATTTATTACCAAAAATGTTGGTGATAATTTTATTAAACAAACTTGTTTAAATTTCTATTGATATTAAAACTTAGATAAAAAAATTATTACCTAAGAAAATTGGTAAAGGAATTATTAAAAAATAATTGGAAAGAATTTCTAAAAAATAATGTTACCGTACTTTCTATTAATTTTTTGTGATTCAATGCCATTTTTTAATTTAAAAAATGATACCTTATGGTTTGATGTTTAAATGTTTAGTTTTTTTTCTCTTTAAATATTATATTGATTTCTTAAATATAAAACAAATTAACTTTTATTTTATTTAACTAAATTAAACAAATTATTTTGCCCTACCCGCACCGAGTTTGAAATCCTGCTACGTGCATTTTTCACTAATTCCTTTTTTCTGACAGTATACTTTGGAAAAGTGCATTAGCAGCGTGAACATTGTGTAAATCGAAGGAAGAAGTGGTGAATGCACAAGGCTCCATATAAGAAAATATCTTTGTATTAAAAGTAAAGAATATAGAATAAGATTTATCTAGATTATCTAATCTAACTCTCTTTTTTTACCTTCATTCCAAAAATCTGTCCGAGATCCCCGTTGGAATTTATATTATCATTTAATATAGAAGAGATATTATCACATCACATTATAACTATTAAAAAAAATAAAATTATTATTAATTTAAATTTAAATTTAAATTATTTTATATTATATATTTTAATTATTTAATTAAAAAATAATATATTATATAAAATCAATTAAAAGCATTTAAAAATTTAATCTCTGTCACAATAATTTGATAAATTCCAATTACATATCCCTAGCCTTGACCTTATGAAATAAGGTGAGTAGGCGTTCCAATAAAATCTTTTACAACTATCAAATCATAAGAAAGAGACCGCACGTCAGTGATATTGACATGAAAACACATCAAACTAGGGTTTCCTTCCTCACGAGCCACCATCCCCTAACTCTTTCCAAGCAAGAATGAACAAGAATGACAGGTTGGGTGAAACCGGCAACTGATCGCACCGCTTTTGAAGTGGTAAGTGGTATTTAAGAATCGGGAGCGATTCCATAAAGCGCTCGACACGTGTCACCGAGCGAATTTGCAAAACCACTTTCATTGCACGCCATCGCGCATTATTGTTCGGTGCATGAGCTCCGTGCAGATATCCGCTCTGGATCGGATGGAGCAAGGCAATGTGGTCTCCGTCTGTCGGATGTGGAAGGCCCGTGAATTACATCTCGAATCCGCCTTTCGGGCTTGCAACCATCGAGGCTTAATACGGCAAGCAAGAAATAAGATGACTCTCTACACAAGTGTGTGCACTCACGCTCCAAATGATACTGCACATACAACAATTTCGACGACCTCTCGCAGTAATTTTGTTTCAACCGGAAAACCCCCTTTGGATGTGTTCACATACTCGATCGAAAAGACGTGAAAATATCTTTCTAACATGATAATCACGAAATACAACGATTTGGAATTCAATTACAATAGCTGAAAGGTTCAAGAATCTTGTACACTAAAAAGGATCAATGTCCATCAAATTTACCCCCCAAAAGACAAGTTCTTTACACTTCGCAACTACCCCCAAAGAAAAGGGAACCTCGACCCCCTTATCGACATAAGTACACATGTTTTTAATAGCCATAGACACAAAACTCGCTCTCTCATGGCGATATGCAAATGATTGCATTTTCAAGGTGAAATGCAGATGAAGACACATTCAACGTACATTTCCGTCCCGCCCAAACTTTGAATTATGATGGGGATTTTTACACTAAACCGCTCAGTTGCGCTATGAAAGCATTCGCAGTAATCACGAAGGAGAAACGAGGTGGCGATGACATTTCTACAACCGATAAAGAATTGTAAGAATAAATTAACGCACAAGTCCGCAATTAGCGCTCTTAGAACATTTGTCCCCCACGACTACGATCCGCAGATGGACGCCATTGAAGACATTGTAACACCGTGTAAACTTAGCCGACTCGTAGAAGCCCTTCGTATTCTTCGCCTCATGGATTTTCAAGGCATTATTCCTCTAAGCTCCTCGCTTATGCTTCTCTGTTGCAGTCCACACGATAAGAAATCCCTACCGTAAGCGAAATTTTTTGAAAAATTATAACATGTAATTTACCTAATTAAAGTATTAAGTCGCATAAATAATTTTGGTATGACATGATCATAAAAGAATGTTGAAGTTGAGAATGTGAGTGTGTTATTTTAAACACAGTATCGAATATGCGAGTGCGCCTTTTGAAACACTTAGAGAGAGAATTATTGGACTTAACTTATTTTTCGTGCATTTATCAATTTCTGCTATTATCAATAAGGAAAATGAAAAATATTATTACAATATTTTATAAATATTTGAAAGTAAATATAATTTTTTTTAAACTTACATACAAATGCGTCGCAGTTGTTTTCAACCAAATGTTCGAGAGAAATGTGGTGTCGTGGACTCGCCATGATTGTAGCTTATACCAAGCATAGTGGATTGTTGAAGAGCCCCCGGAATTATATTTTCAAATGAAGAAAATAGGTATGGAGGCAAATGAGTTTACTAACGCCGACCATTGCCTCAAGAGATATAAAGCGCGTGAATCTGAAATCAAACTTGCAAGGAAAAAATCAAGATTGCTCTTCCCACGGCTAAATTACCGTCGAAATTAACATTTCTCTTCTCTCAAATTGCGCCAAGGCTATGTCGAGGGATTGTGGGGATTTATTTCGTAGCCTCCTGGGTTCACCTCGTTTTCACAAGGGAGGTTCGTAGAGATTCAGCTCCATGCTAACCGGAAAGTAACTTAATTTGACAACCCTTCCTTCGTACTCGCGAGTCGTGAAGCAACTCACTGCTAGTGGAGCGACTTGGAAAAAGAAATTTCTCAAAGAGGTTCGTAGAAATTCAGCCTCAAACAAATAGAAAAGTACAAACGAATCATGGCGTAGCACGACACCGTTCATATTTTGTCAAAACAACGAATCTCTGCATGAGACAAACCGGGCCGACACCGTAGAGATTTGGTCGGCTTTGTCGTTCTACGACAAATCTCTACAAGTAGTCGCTACGAAAAACCCCACATAGATAACACCTTCGTGTAATTATGGATATGGATATTTTAATGGGGTATGCATATATATGGAGATGGGTATTTTAATGGGCTTTGTGATAACATTTTATTATGGTCTTCCTTATATATATTAAGAAGTTTTCATTGCCATTATTTTAGTAAGTATAATTGTAGCATGTATCATGCAAGGATTGAATCTCTTACTTAATAGCTCAGTAGAAATTATTGCAACAATATTATGGTGGGGTTCCACTATGGATACATAAATCTCTTCTCGCATTTTATTTGAATCATCCAACGCCCTTAATTTAAGAATACGAGCCCACAAGGATGATTTAAGGAGGGAATACATTTCGTTCCCTCTCCCCATTGGATGGAATCATATGGAGGGAGCTTTGGTCATACAAAGAACATCGAAGATATAAGGGTATAATTGTGGTTGTTACAAGTGGGTTTGAAAATGGACTGTCTTGAAGAAATTTTGGAAAACAACCGTGAAAATCCTTGATGAACTAGTGAGGATATATGGTCCTTTAAGAAACCATACCTCCATAGACCGTAATGATAGTCAAAGCCAGGATACCATTCTAAAAAAAGGGTCCATGTCATTCCGCAACAAAAACAACCATGGGAAGTGAAGGAAGGACAAAGAAGAGGAGTTAAGCTCTTCGCACTTGGCTATGAATTGCAACAAACAAAATCGCCATAGACCTTCATAAGTTGCAGGAATTAGACATATGTTTGTCCAAGGTGGGATAGCCGTAATGGAAGAAACTCAGCTGGGCTCTCAAACCATCCATGCTTGCATTAATACAGCCCTGCACTTCTGGGAACATCCCGATGAAGAGGTCGACTCACAATTGTTTCTTGTCTCAGCAGGGTCATAGCTCTAACATCACCATTATCGCCTTACAATAATGATCTCATGGCAAATATATCAGCAGTCGATAGTAGAAGCCCTTCAGTGGGCTGAACAACATCATGCTTCCTACTTATCAAAAGCGGTGTAGAATTTTGAAACTTATGGTAGAGTTTAGTTTTGGCACATTCATGTTGAATATGAAATGCGACGAGTTGATATTTCAGCTTTCTCCAAAAACATTTATACCAAAGATATTACATCATCTCACTCAGACCATGTCAAAGCATGCATGCAAAATATTGTGTCTCTGTTCTTAAAAGGAGATGTTGATATATGAAATATAATAAGATCCAAATTGTTGACCATTTGGAGGAAGGAACCAAAGGTATCACCACACGCTCTATGATATAGTCTGAGAAATTGGTCGAGAAAAACATAAAATGGCTCAAAAAAGGTGGTGACTAAGAAGGAGTTGAGAAGGATCGACTGGAGAAAGCAAGAACAAAATCAAGAAGAAGAATGAACTAAGGGGGAGAGGACTATGCTTTATCTACAAGGGACCTTGGGCCTTAACCATTTCACTGTCTAGGGTGATAAGAAGAAGGAAACAAAGACGAGTAACAAGAGGAGATTACTTCAAATGATGGGGAGTCTTTTGTAGCTAGGTATATTGATCTTCAAGATGGTGAGCAACATTGTGACATTATTCAGTGAGGCTTACGGGATGATAATCATTTGGAAGTGCATGAGGAAATTCTACCTAATGACATTGATGAGGTTGACTCCTATACAATTGAGTTCGTAGATCCCCAAGGGAATATCCATAAATAATATGAACAATCAAGTATAGATAAAAGTCCACTAATGCATCTATGTTCAATAGTTGAAAGGGATGAACATATTGTCTCCACAAATGAAGGAGACTTAGGAGATTTGAGTGGGGATCCAACCATAGTGAACTAGCACGATGAGTATGATCACGAGGAGCAACATGACAACATAATGTGCAACATGAACCATTCCTAGAGAGTTGGTCAAAGTCTCAAGTTGAAGTCGTGGTCGTTGGGCACGGTGCAAATCAGATACGAGAGACAACAAGACGGCACTAGAATTTCCAAGAGAAGACTTTTTGGGAAAGGATCAAACATTTCAAGATAGATCTTATGTTGTTGAAGCAAAGAGTCTCGGACAACCCGAGACATTGTCTTACAGGAGAATAAAAAAATTGAGGAACTCATAAGGGTATGTTTCAAATCAACGACCAAGTTGTTTAGTGTTGAGGAATGACTCAAGTCCCTCACAAGGCAATGAGAGGAGTACAATTGGGAATTCCAAAGTATCCTTCTACAGAATACATAGATAAGGCTTGCAACACCAACAACCCACCTTTATACATTGGGAAGAGCAGTAGAATTCTCCAAATGCATCATGTTGGGTAACCAAGTGGAGAAGCATGAATTAAGCATCGAACAACATCAACATAGTGGATTTGCAGATATTCATCCTTCCCCAAGTATGGATTGGCGAGATATTATGAGTTGGTATTCTATTGATAGGCTGATCCTTTGGAGGATACTCACAGCAAAGGGCATATTGCAACTTGGGCCCTTTGGTGAAAGCAAAGTGATGGAGGGTCGAAATGGTACCATAACCCGCAGTCCCGGGATTTAGGTGGCATTGGGATCCAGGAGAATCCATTGGGGGCAGGATTTGCCAAATTATTGTTTGGGATCTAGGTAAATCTATTGATGGGAGGGATTGGTCGGAAGATTTGTTTTGGGATCCAGGGTATCGAAGGATCCATTCGAGACCATTCAACATGGAGGGAAGGAACAATACATCGAGTTGTATGGGATCTCGATATCAATGTACAAATGCTTCGTTGTGGATAGAGGTGGATCGCTTGAGGACAAGCAATCTTTGGGCGAGAGGACTTGTAATATTCCCTCTCTTGATCCAGCCAAAGTGGACAGAATCGGTCCCATGGTATTTTCCCATGGTATCGAGCCCATGGTATTTGTTGACATTTTTCAAGGAAAAATAATAAAATAATGTCCATCAAGCCTATAAAAGGAGATAGAAGCGAGGCATTTAGATTCATTTACGGGTTTTATCTATCTTATTGTGTTTTGGTTGAGAACTTGGCATGGCCGCTCTAGCATTGATCCCGAGACGTAAAACCCCCGTGGTGATTTTTATGTGGTGGATCCATCCGGGATTCACAAGTGGGCTTCGAGCTTTCTTTGATTTGTCATTGTCAAGCACCGTGCATGCCAAATTTGCAGGGTTTTATAGATCCGGGCATGTATTTTAATTTCGATGAATAATATAAATAAAATAGCCGCATTTCTTGTGTTCTTGTTCTTGATGAAAGATTGTTTTAAATTGGAACACTAAGATGTTTTAGATCTATCAAATTTTTTTATTGTTTGGAATCTTACAAGTGTGCCTATGAGGTTTCAGACTTTAGGGGTGAGATGATGAGAAAACAGTACAGGCAATGCATTTAGCCAAAGGTTGTGCTTAATTAGCATATTTCATGTTCAATTGTGTACGAATTTCACTATCATAGTCCATATGTGTTGCAAGCTTTGATTGAGGAGTCTTGGCCTTTCACAACCAATTAGGTCAAGTGGAGAACAAGGGCTTCTCCTACGTTATACTGCTATTTCAACCATAGATTTGATGGCAATCTCCATGTTTCCATCCCTTTTTTGTTTGGAGAGTACAATCCCTAAACAAGGTAAGGCCCATCGCACACCAATGAAGAATAATTTCAAAGTATCCCTATTTCCTACTATTTAGGTATTGAAGGAATCAACACAAGGGTCTAGAGGTTCAAACTCCCACCTAGTCTAACTAAATTTGACAAGGAAAAGAATGGTGAACTGAATATTGATTCTGGCATGGCCTTGATCATGCTTCCTACATCTCTCTGCACAGAAAGGTCTCAAAACAAGCTCGAGTAAACAGTTTGGTACACCAGGTTTGTTGAGTATGAAGCCGCCTCGTGGTTGGACCTCTGCTCCTTGTGTTGCTAACCTTCTCATTGCACTCCAAGCACAATCCTATAATGACTCTTCCTGTAGAGAATTATATGTTTATAATGTCTGATCTGAATGATGCTACCACAACTTGTACTAGTGCTTATACTGTTAGTGAAATACCTGATCATCTTGAGCAATGGAGATGAAGTGCGAGGACCTGCTGCAGTTTTGGGTTATTACCAACAACAAAGCCTTCATGTTATCTATGACATGGAGAAAAAATGATTTGGATTTCAAAAATAAAAAAAGTGCATTCCAATCACCACACAATCTCAAATACACAATTTACTCTCTTTTAAATTTTGTATAAGTGAAGCGCTCGGCTTAAATTGGATTTCAATGGTGGGAATCTTCACATGGCTGGGAGGGTTGGCCAAGTTATTCACAAATTCAAAATCATTACAGTAAAACTTAGAATGTACGTACCAAATTTTGTTATGACTCATGCAGAAACATACATTTTGTCCACAAAATTCTTTCTTTGATAAAACATAATTTCTTGATTCCAGAATTATGAATAACATTAAATATGAAATTATATCAGCTACAATTTAGTGCTTTGCTTTCTACTTTACTTTGGCATTCATTTCCGGAAAATTGAAGAGGAGTTTGTTGGGCAATGCATCTTTTAAGTGGGCACTAGGTCAAGTTGGGTGAGGAAAAAAAAATTAAATATAAAGTTATTTTCGCAAATATGAAGTTCTATTGCCCAATCGCTCCACCCTACCATATTTCCATAACATGCATTTCTCTCCAAGTTTGTATAAACTAACTTTGCATTAATTTTTCTAGCTTGTAAATTTCTGTATGTAAAAAATAAATTATTGTAAATGTTAGGTTTTAATTTATTTTTAAAGTTACTCAGTTTAAAGTTATAACATATAATTTGTATTAAGTTATAACATATAATTTGTATTTAGTAAATCAAAATTTATTTATTTTATCAGAAATATTAGTATATTGTTGATAAATTATTTATATACTACTGAATTTTCAGAGTAAAACGTATTACATATAATAAAAAATTCTAAAATAATAATAAGTATATATATATCTATATATAGAATTATAATTTTAAAATAAAAAACCTTACAGTTCAATCCAATTACTTGAATCAAATATATTAACATCTAAAACTTTGATAGATTGCTAAATGCTATTGAGATGGAGATATGTAGTTGTTAGCTTTTCTAAATTTTGCATTCTTATGTATATTTATTTTTTATATTTTATAATTTTTAAAATGGTTTTTATTTAAAATTATAAATTTTGAAATGGAAATCATTTTGATTATAATTAATTGAAATGTGTTTATAGATCTAAGCAAATTTTAGGCAGAAGCATTTTACAGTAGATCGTGGTATCACGTTGAGGCACATTGTTGAAAAGGTTTGGGGGAACAAAGAAGAAATATTTTGCTGCTTTGTTGACTTCAAAAAGGCATTTGACATGGTCCCTAGAGATAAGTTGTGGCGTAGAGTTATTGTTCATAGGCTTTATGAAGAGGTGAAAGTCAAAATTAGAACTTCAGCGGGCATTTCAGAAAGCTTTAAAAGTGACATTGCAGTCAAGCAAGGTTTCCCTTTATCCCCTACCCTTTTTGGTTTATATATTGACAAACTGGAAGAGTGGCTAAATTTTCAAGGTGGGGATGGTGTTCGATTGGGGGAGTTTGTGATAAAGCTTCTTCTATATGTCGATGATCTTGTGCTAGTTGCTAAATTGGCCCATGGATTGCAGATGCACCTATATGCTCTTGAGCATTTTTGTAAAGCACTGGGGATGCAAGTCAATACTAGTAAGACCAAAATAAAGATTTTCTCTAATAAAAGGAAGCAGATCCAGCATACGTTCTTCTTTGAAGGCAACATTCTTGAAGAAGTAAATGAATACAAGTACCTCGGGATCGATTTCAACAACAAGCTTAATTGGGAGGATTGCAAAAAGAAAAGAATTTTAGGAGGGTGGAAAGCATTATATGCACCTCAAAATAGACGTAGAGAGATAGATTTATGGGATTGGAACGCAATCAAAGTACTTTTTGGACTCCTAGTTTGTCCAATGCTATTATATGGGTGTGAATTGTGGGTTAGCAGTATCCCTGTTTCAAAATGGAAACAAATTGAAAAAATTCAAAAACGCTTGATCATGAACAAGTTCAAAATAAAAAGTTCGGTTCCCTATGAGATAATGTTGAGTGAAACAGGGGCAGCTCTCATCAAAGCAATTGCTATGGTGTGTCTTATAAGGTATCTAAAAAGAATTGAGCAAATGGGAGGAGGTAGATGGCTGAAAGTTATCTTCAATGAAGGTATGAGTGAAAGAAAGAAATCATGGATGAGAGAAAACAACAAATGGATGTAAAAATGGAATATTTGTCTTAATGCATGTCCTACAAATAGCAAGGAGTTAAGGAATTTTGTTCTGGAGAAGTTCCGTAAGGGTATATGGGGAAAAGAGTTGGGTAGTAAAAAGAAGTATTATGTTCAAGAATTCAACGCCACTTGTGATCTCCAACAACAAGAGTACATTGGAGCTAACATTGCATGGAGAGCAAAGGTTCTTATTGCTCAATTAAGAACTAACTCACATCAACTTCGGTGTGAAACGGGACCGTGGAAGAGACCTAAAGAAACATGGGAAGAAAGGGCATGTACTTTTTTCACTTCTAAGGCAGTGGAATACGAAAAACATTTCATTTTGGAATGTGATGTTTTCAGAGACATCAGGGACAGTTATCACAGTATGTTAGCATAAATTCCGTGTCATTATCTTTTCAGTGAGGGAACTGTTAGAAGGTTGAGTCAGCTCATCATAAATTTGAGTAAGAAAAGGATTGAATTACAGAAGGAAAAAAACAAGGAAGCTGGTAGTCCCATAGACTATTTTTAGTCTCGTGAACGTTAAAATTTAAAATATCAAAAAAAAAAATAGATGATATAAACTAGCCAAGGAAATGTGATTTAGTTTCTACTACACTATGGAAAATATATATATGAATCTTATTTTTCCATTAGCAATTAAGGAAAAAGGGTTTTGTCTTACAACTAAAGCTTTTACACCTTGAAGAATATATATGAATTCTATTTGCTTGTGCAAATTAAGAGAAAAAAAAATTACTGGGAGCTTTTGCTACATTATGGAGAATATATATAAATCTCATTTTTCCTAAAATGTCCATGACTATTTAAACTTCAATTAAAGATAGAAGTAAATAGAATTAGCAAATTTGTTTTGATTTATGTTAGGTGTGTTTATTTTGAAATATGACTTCCAATATTTTAGTCTAATTATCAATAATTATTAAGTAGATAGTAAGGATTTAACCTTTATAGAATATTCTAAAATATTTTTAGTAGCATTCACAAATCAAAGGTTGAGATTTCTCTCAAAAGTAGTCATGATGTTTCTACCCTTTTAATTAAATTGAATAATCAAAGAAAATTTTATATGAACAAATATTATATGAAATGAGCTATGGTTTTTTGGGCATGCAGTATTAATAAGCCTACGATTCGTAACAAATCATATTTATAAGTTAAGAATCTCCATAGTAAAGTGGGAGTGAATTTCCGTGGTTAAGAATCTGGTTACATGTTGTCTTAAATGTTTGTGTATTTAAGTAATATATTAATCCTTTTAATAATAATAATAATAATAATTGAAAAGGGGTGGTAAGAGTGCGAGTGGCTATTCTTTGTCCCAGTGAAAAGATAGAATTAATCTTAAGCCCACTTTATTCCAGGGATTGAAAATTGCAAATAAATAAGTGATTCAAAATTTAACCATCCTAAAAGACTCCCAAATTCTCCTCCCAGATGATATACATCTCAAGCCTATCTCAAAAAAATATTAAGACTCCTATCAAGGATTAGAAATATAAACTATACCACATTCTCAAGTAGCATAATCAATTACTTTCACTCTATACTACCTACTTGGTCTATTGCAGTGGTGGACTCTGTGGGAATGTCGGGGGACTTGACAGCTCTGGGGGATCCTGCTTGAGCTCAGTTTCGTGCACATGGTTTTTTGCTGGCATGTTGTTCTCTAGACGTTTTCGAGGCATGGCTACTAGGGTGCATATTTGGAATATTTATGCTCCATACGACAACAGGTCGTCTTTTTGTGATCGCATTCAGAATTCTGGCATTTTGGGGATTAGTTCCCTCATTAGTGGTGGGGATTTTAATATGACTTTTGATCGTTTTGAAATGTGTGGTGTGGACTGTCGGGTTGATCCCATCTCTTCCAGACTTTTGCACTTGTTTGATGACTACAACCTTAATGATAAGCCTTAATCATGCACCACTTCAGTGCGACTTGGCGTAATAGTGAAGCGTGAATAATTTTGAAAGCGATTTGATACATGTGCATGAATGACGGTATGAAGTTTTCAGAAATTTTGTCATTATTCTCTACCCTTTGGTTTATATGACAATGACAGCTTGAAGAGTGGCTAAATTCCTGAGGGTGGCGTGCTTCTTTGGGCAAGTTCATTATCAAGCTTCTTTTGTATGCAAATGACCTTATATTGATTGCTAAATCGGCTCTTGGTTTGCAAGAGCATTTACGTTCCCTTGAGAATTTTTGTAGAAGGGTTGGGATGCAAGTCAATATTAGCAAAACGAAAGTAGTGGTTTTCTCTAACAAAAGAAAGCATAACCAACATAATTTCTATTTTGAAGGCAACATTCTGGAAGAAGTTGCAGAATACAAATACCTCGGAATTGACTTCAACAGAAATTTAAGTTGGGATGGTTGTAGAAAGAAAAGAACTTTAGGGGGTTGGAAAGCATTTTATGCTCTTCAAAACAGGTGTAGAGAGGCAGAGCTATGGGATTGGAAAACCACTCTAACTCTTTTGGGCTTAATGGATTCAAGCCATGAGCTCCTCTGGTTGTAAATTATGGACGTGACTGATCCCCGAAATAGATCTGAAATATGTGGAAGTAGAAATTTGAATCTTTGCTGTGATAGTCAATTTAACTGATTTCTTAGTGTGGAATTACTTAGCGAACTTAGCGACGTATTAAACATGAATTTATGTGATAGCAGGGATAGAACAGCAAAACATTGATTACGGAGTTCGTCCACAGTGGACTACGTCTCAGTCTGATTTCAAGATGGGCGTAGTTATTGGATTGATCCAAGGAAGTATTTTGACCACACTCTTGGGTGTACCCAGAAAGCAAACTGCTCCTTGTGTTATAAATGCTCTCTCTCCACTAACTCCCATTTTGCTGTCTTTAAAGCCTTGCCAATTACCTCCAGACATTAGAATACACTGAAAACAAAATTATCTCTCTCTTCAGAAATCTGAACACAAGCCTTCAAAATCACTTCCCCTCTCATCATGAGAAAAGGTGGTTTTATAATACATTTCAGGTCAAACTTGGGCCAAAAATGGCAAATTGGTTTTACATTAATGGATGAAGTTTCTCTCGGTAATATAATAATGAAACACCTAACATATAGGTTACATGGTGGATAACTTTTAACATAGCGCATAACTATTTAAAACCCAAAAATAAACCTTACATTATAAATAGACCTCCGACGGTTTGCAATCGAAGAAAATTTGTTAACTGCTTCATGTGACAAGTCGACGGACTAACCACTGAATGCCACCTGGTGGTTAAGTCCGACGGCTTTGGCAAACGGTGTAATTGTGTCCTGACTCTGCATGTGACAACTTCATATCTCGGTGGTTGCGGGATCTGCTCTGCAATCTACATGTTAACATTCCAACTGCAAAGTTAACAACTCCATGTTCACATGTTGTCCGACGGTTAAATTCTTCGTTGCGGTCAACTTCGACGGTTAACTCATATGTTTTATAATATATGGTTTTGTACATAATCTGAAAGGGTTTATTACCAGGGGTTTTATAACATAGCATAGTTGAAACACCATAGTATTGTTACATGTTACATGCGCTAGGTTTTAACTTGATTAATGACTTAGTTTAGTGCTAGGTCTTAAACACCAAGTCATACACCACCTTAGCATAGTTTTACCACTAAGGATTTAATACACCTTTTTCACCATGACATTACAATTTGACCAGATAAGGACATTTAACCATGACTGAAGAAACTGAAGACTTCCTCTTTCATCCGGAACACTAGAGGAATTGAAGATGGTCTGGACTTCACTGTCGATTTGAACTGATACAAGATCCTCTTGGATCAATCCTCTCCACTTGAAAGCTTTTGGACCAACAAAAGTTTGATTTAAGCAGATATCAGGTGAGGGTACAATGCCATCACTCTTCCGATCTCCATCCACCTCGCCTTGCTTGGATTCATTCCCTTGAGTCCCACTTGAATATATTCAACATCTCCACGCCTTGAAGAGTGAACCTTCCTGTCCAAGATGGTACCTTTCGGCAACTCATTCATATACTCAGGTGCCAAATCATCAATGGCTGGAATTTGTGTATCTTCCTCTGGTCGATGATCATCGAAGGTTCATACAACTTCAGATTTTCTACATTTACAATCGAATAAATACGCATGTAAGGAGGTATATCTAACTAGAATGCATTGTTTCCAATCTTTTCCACAATCTTGAAAGTACCATACCTGATGGGTTTCAGTTTCTTACCTTCACCTTTCAACCTGTCTTTACTAATATACAACCATACCTGATCACCGACCTGAAAATGATGATACACTTGATGCTTGTCATGGTGCATTTTGTACTTGGCCTGACTCATCTCTAACTGATCCTGCATTGCTTCATGTATCTGTTGTATCCGTTGAATGAACTTAACTACTTTATTTGAATCTTCGTGTCCATCCAATTTATCTTCTTCACCAAACATGAAATCCATTGGTGACTTTGGTAGATACCCAAAACATGTTTCAAATGGCAATCACTTAGTTGAAGAATGTAAGGCTCGATTGTAAGCATGTTGCACATAAGGAAAAGATTTATCCCGCAACTTAGGATGTTTGCTGCAGTAACCTCAGAGAATATGTATCATTATCCTGTTCACCACACCTGTCTGCTCGTTAGTCTGTGGATGAAAAGTTGTGCTCTTCTTCAGCTTTGTGTCCATGAGTCCCCACAAAGTGGACCAAAACTCTCCTACAAAGTGAGTGTCTCGGTCAAAAATGACGGAAGTAGGTAACCCAAAATGAGCCCATACTCGTTGAAAGAACATATGTGCAGTTTGTTCAGCAATCACTTGCTTTTTGCATGGAAAAAGAATGCACATTTTGCTAAAACGATCAACCAAGAAATACATGTAATAATGCCCTCTCTTGGACATAGGAAGTCCTCCAAAAAATTCCTTGGATATTTTGTCTCATGGTCGCGAAGGAACTGGAAGTGGCATATACAATCCAATCTTTTGATTGCTTGGTTTGCTTGTCGAACACATAACACATCCTTTAATATACTTAACAATTGTTTCATACATGTGAGGCCAATAGCAATACCTTTGAATTTGCACCATTGTCTTGCTTACGCCAAAATGTCCTGAAATGCAAGAAGAATGTGCTTCCCGAATAACATGTGCCCTTTCTGTTTGTGGTATGCACAACTTACCCAGATGATATAACATCCTATCATGAACATAAAAATTGACTTCTTCCACCTGAATACCATGAGTTAGTGATTCATAAATATATTTGAAATCATTATCTGTACTATATTGTTCTAAATAACTTTCAAGGTTTTAAGAACTATTATGCAACACTACTGAAGCATTCAAAGATGGTCTAGACAAAATATCATCTACTTTGTTTGTTACACCTTTCTTGTACTTAATTACTAAGTGAAATTGTTGAATAAATATCATCCATATGTAATGGCGAGATTTTTGCAACTTAGTCTGAGACTAAAGGTACTAAAGCGGCTGATGATTTGTGTGAATCACTATTTCCTTACCCATTAAGTAGTGTTTCCATTTCTTAACACTTTCAACCAAAGCAAACAGTGCTTTATCATATGTCAGATAATTTATAACTGCCTTAGAAAATTTTTTTGAAGTAAGACTGCACCCATTGCATAACCACTAGCATTTGTTTCAATTTCAAATGGCTGTTGAAGATCTAGTAAAGCTAAGATTGGTGATGTGACAATTTTATGCTTAAGTGTATCAAAAGCTTTTTGTTGTTTCCCTCCCCACTAAAATGAAACTTTAGATCCTGTTAAAGCATGTAAAGGTGATGCAATCAAAGAAAACTGATAAATGAATTTTCTCCAATATTGAACTACACCTAGAAATCTCCTAACTTCAATCACATTCTGTGGTCTTGGCCACTTAACAATCACATCGATTTTAGCTAGATCTATTTTCAAATTATCACCTCCAAATATGTAACCAATATAAATCAATGAAGTTTTCCCAAACTCATATTTGGATAGTTTAAGGTACAGTTTTTCCCTTTGCAACAATTCGAAGACCTTTTAGCATGCCTAACATGCTTTTCCATACTGGAACTGAAAATCAGGATATCATCTAAGTAGATTATGACAAACTTATCAATGTGTGGATGGAATACATCATTCATAACTCGCATGAAAGTTGTTGGAGCATTACACAAACCAAAAGGCATCACTAATCATTGAAATAGCCCCTACCTAGTTTTAAATGCAATTTTCCATATGTCATTTTCTGCAATGTGAATTTGATGATACCCACTGCACAAATCCAACTTAGTGAAATAAACAACATTTTTAAATTGGTCAAGTAAATCATCTATCATGGGAAGAACATGTTCTTAATTGTGATTTTATTTAAGGCCCTAAATTCGACACACATTCTCCATGTCCCGTCTTTCTTAGGAACCAAAATTATGGGTGAACCACATGGAGATGAACTGGGTCGAATGAAGCCTTTTTCAACTAGATTTTGGATTTTTTTCTTTATTTCTTTGTTCTCTATGACTGACATGCGATACATTCTGACATTAAGAAGAGGGGCATCAGAAATCAATTGTATCTCATGTTGTATTTCACGTTTAGGAGGTAGATGTTTTGGTTCTTTAAATAGACTTTGAAAAGAATCTATCACTTTAACCAAACTATCTTTAAATTGAGATTCACAACCTAAAAAAGCATCATGTTGATCCTTATGTTGTTCTTTTACAACCATGAGTACATATCTCTTACTTGAACTTATTATTCTCTTCATCTGATTAGTAGTAACTAAATCCAAGTGTGTTTTGATTTTATGTGCCCTGACAATGTATTCAATTCCATCTTCCTTAAGGTGATATTTATGCTCTTTCCTATGAAACACAACATCATGATCATAGAGATAAGGACTTCCTAGCACTACTCCACATATGTCTAATGGAATCACATCTAAATCCACTTCATCAATTTAATTAGCTGTGATGGAAAATTTTAAGCGAAATTTCTTTGTGACATTAATCTGAGTCTTTTATTTTATCCAACCTAATGAGTATGGTCTTGGATGATTTTGTATCTCCAAACCCAATTTCTTAACTAATTCTTCAGATATTAAATTTTCCTGTGATCCACTGTCAAACAATGTATCTATTTTTGTGTGCTTAGAAGTTACCCTTATGTGAAATAATTCAACTCTTTTATCCTCATCCAAATGATTTATGTTTGAAGAAGATGCAGAAGTACTAGAACTTGAACTAGCGTCAGAACTTTTACCTGTCAAAACCATTGCGGTTATTTTCCTTTCATCATCTGAATCAGAGCCCAAATCTTGTTGGATTGTTGTATTAGCCTTTTTTTCACTTTTATTTTTCTGGAACTTCTTTGGTCTGAGTTCTGGGTGAATTTTCAAACTTCTAGCTTCATCATGTCCGATCCTCTGGCAGTGAGAACAAGTAGGTATTTCACCTTCCTTCTGAGTGGTCGTTGTTTTCTTTCCCTTCGAACTTCTTCCTCTTGTTGTCTTTGGAATCCTTGATTTCCAACTGTTTGGATGCTTTCCGTGAAAACTTGAACGGCCTGCAACCTGATTCAATATGTATGGCTTGAACACACACTTCATCAAAGTCATTAGGATTAAACATCAATAACGTATGTTGTAAATATGAATGTAAAGTTCTAATGTTCTTTAATAAAGTTCATGTGTATCTAATGGAATACCAAGCACCAAAGATTTTTTCCTGAACTCTTGAACATTCTTCCCTTTACCTTGCCTCAAATGCTGCCAATCAATAACAACTTGTTTCATGTATCCCAAAAGATAGAATTATTTTCTGAGATCTTTTAAAAACTCAAACCATGAAGAGATGAATTTACCTTTCCGCTTTAAATCTAGTTGAGTTTTACTTTCCCACCAGATTAAAGTTGTTCCCCCCATTCTAAGTGTAGCTAACTGAATTTTTGTTCTTTCATCAGAAATGTTCTGAATTCTACTACAATTTAATCCAGTTATCTAGCTTTTCAGGATTCATTTCACCACCATAAATAAGTACTTCAAATTTTACATCAAGTTTCAAAAGAGATGATTTCTGAGATTTTTTTTCTGTTTCAGAATCTAAACTAGAAGAAGAAGAAGACGATGATGAAGAAGATGGAGGAGAAGGAGGTTTATCTTCTTTTCCTTTTCCCTTTTCCTTCTTTATTGCTTTCGATTATGAAGCTGCATCTATCGCCTTCTTATCTTCATAGATTTCTCCCAACATCTGCTGCATGTTTAAAAACATTTGTTGAACTTGTTCTTCGCCCATGACCTTCACTTCAGGAGTTTCACTTGCATTGGATCCTCCCATTATCGATCGTTGAGTGATTTTTCGATTTCCAAATTCTAGGTCGATCTCCTCGAGCCATTCTTCTCCACGTTGCAACCTAGACCTGTTAACATTCATTGGAAAAAATCGTACAACATGCAACCTGCTCTGATACCAAAATATATGATCTGAAATAGATCAGAAATAATACTGACGTAGAACTGAATATTTGCCAACAGTGAATTGATTAATAACTTGATCGCTTAGTGTGGAAGACTGAAAGAAAGCAATTGATTTTATTACTTAAACCAGAACTTAAGAAGCATATTAAACATGAATTTGCAGCAAAGAATAGGGATAGAAGACAACAAACATTGATTACGGGGTTCGTCCCTGGTGGACTACGTCTCTGGGTCCGCTTTCAAGATGGTCGTTTGTTTTATTAAGGATTTATCCAAGGAAGTATTTACACAGAAATAGACCAGACTGAATGTGCTCGTAGACACCTCTGGTCATTGTCAACAGAAAGCTCTCTCTCTTAGATTTACAACGCATGTCTCGGTTCCCAATTCTGCCTCCAAACGACCAAGATACACTGAAAACAAAATTGTCTCTCTCTTCAAAAATCTGAACACAAGTCTTCAAAATCACTTCCCCTCTCCATCATGAGCAAAGGTGGTTTTATAATACATTTCAGGTCGAACTTGGGCCAAGAATGGCAAATTGGTTTTACATTAATGGATGAAGTTTCTCTCGGTCATATAAGAATGAAACACCTAACACATAGGTTACATGGTGGATAACTTTTAACATAGCGCATAACTATTTAAAACCAAAAAAAAAACCTTATATTATAAATAGACCTCTGACGGTTTTCAATTGGCAGAAAGCTATTAACTGCTCCATGTGAGAGGTCGGCGGACTAACCACTAATTTCCGCCTAGTGGTTAAGTCTGACGACTTCGGCAAACGATGTAACTGTGCACTGACTTCGCATGTGGCAGCTTCATATCCTGGCGGTTGCGGTCTCTGCTCTGCAGTGTACACGTTAACATTCCAATTGTGCGTTAACAACTCCATGTTCACATGTTGTTCGACGAATAACTTCTCCACTGCGTTCAACTCCGATGGTTAACTGATATGTTTTATAGTATATGGTTTTGTACATAGTCTGAAAGCATTTATTACCATGGGTTTTATAACATAGCATAGTTGAAACACCATAGTATTTTTACATGTTACATGCGCTAGGTTTTATCTTAGGATTAATGACTTAGGGTAGTGCTAGGTCTTAAACACCAAGACATACACCACCTTAGCATAGTTTTACCACTTAGGATTTAATACACCTTTTTCACCATGACATTACAATTTGACCACATAAGGACATTTAACCATGAGTGAAGAAACTGAAGACTTCCTCTTTCATCCTGAGCACTAGAGGAACTGAAGATGATCTGGACTTCACTATAGATTTGAACTGATACAAGATCCTCTTGGATCAACGGCACAACCGAGATGCAGTGGAAACAAATTGAGAATATTCAGAAGCGTTTGATTACAAACAAATTCAAAATTAAAAGTGCAGTTCCTTATGTTATCTTGTTAAGTGAAACAGGGGTTGCTCCTATTGAAGCAATTGTTATGGTGCGAGCCATAAGGTATTTGAAAAAAATTGAGCAAATGGAAGAAGGTAGATGACCTAAGGTTGTGTTTAATGACAGATTGTGCAAAAGAAAGAATACTTGGATGCGGAAAAATAGCAAATGGTTTAGTAAATGAGGTATTTGCTTGAGCATGTGTCCTACAAACAGTAAAGAGATAAAAACTTTTGTTATGGATAAGTTCTACAAAAGTACTTGGGAGAAAGAGCTAGGAAGAAAGAAGAAGTACTACATTAAAGAGTTTAACCCCACTCATAATCATTAGCAAAAAACGTACATAGGGGCCAATATTTCTTGGAGATCTTAAAATCTTATTGCTCAATTAAGGACTAATTCTCATCTACTCCGTTGTGATACAAGGTGTTGGAAAAGGCCAAAAGAAAGGTGAGAGGAAGAAGTACGTATTTTTTGCTCTTCTCGAAAAGTGAAAACAAAAAAACATTTCATTTTAGAATGCAAGACCTTCAAAAACAATAGGGAGGATTATGCAAGTATTCTGGCAGCTAGCTCTTAGGATAATCTATTCAGCAGAAGAGTTTGTCGAGAAGTTGGGAGCATTTATTGTAAAACTCCACAGGAAAAGGGCTGAATACAAGAGCCAGATAAAAAAGCAATATGTCCCATAACCTATTTTTAGCCTCCTAATGTTAAAATTACTTTCTTTCTTTCTTCACTTAAATGCATTTTTAATGCTCGATCATCTAACTTACATTATATAAGAATATAATGAAATGCATTTTTAATCCTCATCATCTAACTTTAAAATTATATCAGAATTAACTAACGACATAACAGTGCTCGATGGCCCTCCCGTCGTTTTCCTCTACGAACAAAACACTAAAAGTCGTATCTCCCGTCCTTTTCCTCCGCGAACATGAGATGCCAAAAGTCGTCTCTCCCGTCACTTTCCAAAAGTCGTCTCTCCTAATTTTCGAAGTTTTCGCATTACGCTATAGTCGTATCTCCCGTCGTTTTCCTCTAACATCTACCTACCAATAGTCGCCTCCCACTGAACGAGCGAAAAAACGTGATCCCGTTAATGAGATTTGAATCTAAATCAAAGCCAAAATATGCGAGATTTTGAGCCACATTAATGAATAATCGAATTCAGAACAGTGAAAATATGAAATAAAATATTGCACTGTGCAATTTTAGTTTCAAATGTCAAAAATGCATATATTTTACCAAAAATTGTGGAATTTAAAATCTCGTGCTTAACCGCCCAAAATTTCAATTGTAGTGCGGATATATGCACATTTGAGTTTTAACTTTTAAACCAAAAAAGGAGTTCGGCCATTTGGCTTTGGGATCGCAATGGCAATGGCGATGGCGGCATCGTCCGAGGAAAATCACCGACATTCGAAGGCGGTGGAGTCCAGTTTCCAGCTTTCGAAGTGATTCCTCCGTAATGAGATTTTAAATTTTAACTTAATTTTCCCCAACCTTTCTTATCTCTCTTGCATAGGTGTCCTGCTAACCTGATTGTCACAGTTATCTTGGCCCTACTGGACTTCATCAGCCATTTCACTGACCTATCTGCCTTAATCAGCAACGAATTAATTATATTATAACTTTGGCGGGATGTCGCCAACAATTTCCATCAGCATCCGGCTGACAGAGTAAGTAAAAATCTTCCTTCACAAAAGGTCTCCACCAATTTCCATCCAGCATCCGCCTGACAGAGTCTCTCACCGATTTCGATCCAGTATACGGGTTACAGAGTAAAGTAAAGATCTTCCTTCGCGCTCTCCCACCAATTTCCATCCAGCATCCATCGGCAGAATATATTGGTGGTCTGGACTCTGCATCGAAGCAGCGCTTCTATAGAAATTTGCAGGCACAATAAGTTAGAATTGAGTACTGAGAGTTTTCTCGTCTATACAGTTTGGGAAATTTACTTCCTCTTTGGATTTGGATTTAATTTAACAATGGTTTTGTTTCGAGAAAGCCGATATGTTATACACTTGTTCACTGTAATGCTAGTTTGCTGGATGGGGTGGTTGTTTGGTCTTGCATTTGGACAAGTAGGTGAAGCTTTAACAGGTTCTGCTAATTTTCCAGATATAGGGCTCACATGTATTGCCAATTTAGCGGCTTTCCTTACATTTATTTTACGATTCAAGTATTGGTATGATTATATGTACAGACGCGTGGAGGCCAGCCGAATAAGCGAGAAATGGAAGGACATAAATCAGTTGAAAGTCCTTACCACGAGTAGGGGAGAAGTACATGAATGTTGTGTCGTAATGTTATCATTCCAGAAGCCCATTTCCATTACTTCTATGAAGCAATTCATGAGGCATATCTCCAATCTTTATGATGTGCAATCTCTCTCTCTGCAGTGCTTCCCTTTACAATCTGCTGTAGAAGTAGCTGTTGCGATGTGCAGAGACACCTGCACACAAAATGGCAAGGGTAGTTGCGGATGCATTGTGTTCAATACAGTGGAAGATATCACAATGATGCTTGCTCTTCGGATGCCCGGAACACTGAAAAAACTGTCTGATTCCCAGTGCCTAATCCCATCTCTGTGCTGCCTGAGAAATGGCTGCCATGGCTGCAACCAGGGGCTGTTGTATATGGAGAATGATAGCTTGATTGAGGGTGAATCCCAGGTGGAATCCCCTGCTGCTGTCTGTGAACTACTTGATCTTATATCCATCCATAAAGTGAGTGCTTGCATCTGCATTCCAGTGCATTCGGCAAAAGATGATGAGTGGACAAATCAGCTAATGAAAATTTTGAAGCCTAAAGATGAAGAATTCAGAGGAGCCGTAATAAGAAAAGGCAGAACCAACGCTTATGCTGCCCTCGAAAATTACAAGAATGGGAATGGAAAATGCGATGCAGACGAAAAATACAAGTTTGCTTCTGTAAGTATGGTGCCAGATTTGACAATAACATTAATCATCCTTTACCTAACGTTCGGGCTTAAAGTGGATGGCTTCTCCAGCTGGTTGCTAGCGCTGACGGCATTGGAACGTTTCTGTGAAAGACTAAATTCTGACATTTGTCCCCATAACTTTCTAACCAGAAGCTGCATCAAATCTAATGCCAGCAAGACCAATATATGCCAAGTGTTATTCTTTAGAGATACACTTCGAACAGGGGTACGCTTAGTCGATTTGCAGCTGTATGTGGCCTGCATTTGCAGTATCAGTTGGATGGTGCTTGTTGGATTGGAAGGAGGCGCTAATAAATGGTATCATACGCATTCTATGCCGCCCTCTAAAGCTAGGATGATTGTGATATTGCTGGGCATTTTTATTGCTTTGGTAATGGATAGCTCTGATTTGAAATTATGTTTGCAAATCGGAAGAATGCGCCATTTCAGGGGAAGAAATCATAAGAAAATTACTCTTATCATCTGTGCAACCATGGTTTTGGAAATACTTTTTATTGTAGCCTTCAGCGCAATAGCAGGAGTTGGAGTTGTGGGCATGCAATTTTCTGGGAGATGGATATATAGTGCTTTGCAATGCCTAGTTTGGATGAAATGGACGATAGGCCTCCTTATCTTTCAAAGCCGTCCAAATTTACCCAAAAGAGAACTGAATTGGTGGTATGATAGCTGTGGACTGTACATCACCTGTTCTGCAGTTTTGCTTAATGCGATCTTAGCTGGAGTTCGAGCTAAGTGGGAATTCTCATAATAAGACTTAGGCTCATGTATATTCGATGGGTTGAAAGCTAAACTCCCAACGATTTGCACCTTTACCGACTACTGCTTCACACTGATTCTGGTCTTCACATCCTCCGCCCTGCAACTCGTGCAACTACCGCCTTACAATGATTCTGGCCGATTTGCATCTTTCAACTATGTCATTTGAACAAATGGCATGACAGCAACTCATTTCTTCGACTTACGTGAAAACAACTTTCAAATGATGGAATTTATGGGGCATGACCTACATCAGTGAAGGTTCAACAGATTTAGTAATTCCCTCCGTGCCCAATCCTCATTCCTGGAATTTTCAAAATGTCCCGGCCAACTCCCCAACAGGCTGAAGCTTGGTACATGGAGAAGGAAACAGGGTAATCTATCAGATGTCTCAACTCTGCGTTTAACGAGCGTTCATGCGTTGTGGCCGAAGATTAACCTGAATTGAAGGGCTCATCAGGCAGAGACTGGTTTATTTGCAGCTAGATCTTCATGCCCCACTGGTTTACTTGGAGTGACATCTTCATACTCCAGTTAACGAAATTATGAAATTTCAATGTTCTGTCAATGATTTACATTGTTTACAACTCTCTGCATTTATTCAGTTTCTATTTTTGTTAGTTTTGAGTTGAATTGTCTTAATGACAGCTGTGTATGGAGTCGCCAATATCTCAGCTGTTTAGGTATGGGATTTTGAGTGCAATTATTTTTGCGGTTTTTAATTTTGAACTCCTATTGCAGCAAAACAAATTAAGAACCCCTATTGCAGCAAAACATTTGCATACATAGTTGTGTTTTGGAGAATTGTTTGAATTGAAAACCTATAGTGTGCCTTTAAACATTTATTTCAGACTCTTTAATGGAGAAAATATTGAGTTATCTGCAACTCTTAAATGTTCTAGATATGCATAGACAGCCTAGCCTGGCTATTAGGTGTTTCTTAATTTTTCCATGTCATTTTCATCATGTGTTTATTCGGGCAAATCTCTTGGGTTAGAGGGACAAAAAAAAAACACATACTTTCTTCTCTAATGTCTTTCCTATTGTTCAGACAGTGAAAGGTTGTTTGCAAGATTTGATAAATAGAATAACAAGCCCAATATTTGTTACTCGTTCAACTGATTGGTCTATAGATGCACAATCAACATTTCAGTCTAATCCAGGCAAACCTGTAGTTTGCAGGTCTGATTCATGCTCCACCATTCACAACTCAGATAACCCCAAAGATCTCTGCACCACGGCACGCTTCCCATTTGAAGGTATTGACATGGACCCCTGCCTGCCCCCCAGCACAGCATTTTATTGTGCCTATGGGGTGTCAGCTTTAGGGGAGAGCTGATGAGAGACAGGAGGTCAACGCATTTAGCCAAAGGCGGTGCTTAAAAATTCGCATATTTCATGTTCAATTGTGTCCGAATTTCACTATCATAGTCCGTATGTGTCGCAAGATTTGATTGGGGAGGCTTGGCGTTTCATAACCAATTAGGTCAAGTGGGGAAAAAGGGCTTCAAAGGGCTTCTCCTACTGCTTTGTCAGCCATAGATTTGATGGCAATCTCCATGTTTCCAGCCCTTTTCGTTTGGAGAGTCTACAATCCCTAAACAAGGTAAGGTCCACTGCAAACCAATGATGAATAATTTCAGAGCATCCTTATTGCTACTATTTAGGTATTGAGGAATCAACACAAGGGTCTAGAGGTTCAAACTCCCATCTAGTCTGACTAAATTTGACAAGGAAAAGAATGGTGAACTGATTATTGATTCTGGCATGGCCTTGATCATGCTTCCTACATCTCTGCACAGAAATTTCTTAAAACAAGCTCGAGTAAACAGTTTGGTACACAAGGTTTGTTGAGTATGAAGACTGTTGAGTATGAAGACGCCACAGTGTTGGACCTCTGCTACAAGCTGCCCACTGCAGCGGGGTCTTTTCTTGTGTTGCCAACCTTCTCATTGCACTCCAAGCACAATGCTATAATGTCACTTCCTGTAGAGAATTATATGTTTATAATGTCTGATCTGAATGATGCTACCACAACTTGTACTAGTGCTAGTACTGTTGCTACTGCAGTGAAATGCTTGATCATCTTGAGCAATGGAGATCAAGTGCAAGGACCTGCTGCAGTTTTGGGTTATTATCAACAATATAGCCTTCATGTTATCTATGACATGGAGAAAGAATGATTTGGATTTCCAACAACAACAACAACAAAAGTGCATTCCAACAACCACATAATCTCAAATACACAATTTACTCTCTTTTTTTTAATTTTGTATAAGTGAAGCACTAGCTTTAAATTAGATTCAATGGTGGGGAATCTTCACATGGCTAGGAGGGTTGGCCAAGTTATTCCCAAATTCTAAATCATTACAGTGAAACTTAGATTGTATGTACCAAATTTAATTTTTTTAAATATACTAAATTGGTGTAGTATAATGACTAATGCACAAACGTACATTTTTTCCACAAAATTCTTTCTTCTTTGATAGAACATAATTTTTTTTTAAAATCCTAGAGTTATGAATAACATGAAATATGAGGAGAAAGTTTTAAAAATCCGGAGAGAGCGTGCTGCTAGGGTTTCTGAACTTCGTTGCCAAGGTTTCCATCGTCTTGCAAGGTTCAAACTATGGTAGGGGCCGGAGGGGGCACGCAGGCCCCCTCCTTTAGAGACACTGTTATGGGCAAGAATAAAGAGCCCGAGATATCCTTCTTCACGAGGCTCACCACCTACAATGCCTTTCACTCTTCCAGATTATCAAAATTTGTAGAAGCAAACAAACAAGCAAACGGAATCTCAGAAGAAGACAAGCATGCACTAGGAACGATGTCAAAAGAAGCCTCGACTTCGCAAGATGGCTCAGAAGTCAGGACTGACCACCCCCACTTGGAAAACTCCCAACAGAACAAACAAAAGCCCAACAATAACTGCAAACCCAATGCAAAAAAGATATCGGTGTTGGAAATCCAGGACCCAAGTGTAGCAGCGTATAGAGATTGCATGCAAGAACACTCAGTCATCTGTAAATTCATGGGAATCTAGCCGACAGAAAAAGCCTTGAACTGGTGGATTCAGACTAAATGGTGCCCTAAAGGAGAGATTAGATTGCAGCTTGGATCAAAAGGATTCTTCGTGGTCATTTTTGACCTCCTGGAAGACAGAGACAGGAGATTCGAAGGAGGCCCATACTTCTTCAACTCGGCAGGCCTCTACATGTGCTACTGGAAGGAGAACTTCACTCCTAAAACGAAGGATTACACTAGAGTCTCAGTTTGGGTCAGGCTCTACTCGTTGCCCACAGATCACTGGTCTTCGTCAGTGTTAAAAGGAATAGGAGATGAGCTAGGAGAATACATAAAAATGTTAGAAGGAACCAGGAATGGCTATTATGTCTCCTATGCTAGAATGTGTATACATGGACGTTTCAAGCGCTTTACCTATTTAGGGATTTCCCACTGAACAAAGCACAACAAAGCAACACTCAATCCCAAAAGAAACCAAACGAACAAGGGTTTACCAAGGTTGGACCAAAAAACACACACAACAGGAAAACGCAAGGCAAACAAGGTCATCATCAAGCTGCCAACAAAAACAAATATGAAGCCCTATAGGAAGAGCAAGAGGAACCAACCTCTGGGGACAAAAATGAGGAAGAAAACCAAAGGATAGTCCAAAAATCGACAGGTCAACTCAACCACAAATGGATCAATCCGAGCACCTTCAAGAAGGATAAGACTACATTCCAGAAGACACTGACATGGAACCAGCAATGGTAGAAACCTCACCTGAAGACCATGCAATAGAGGAAGCCCTCGAAGGAGTTGATCTCAACTCCATAGCAGAAGAATGGGAAAAAGGTGGCTTGGAAGCCATATTGGAGGAGCACATACAGAAAATAGAGGGATCATACTTGCTACAAGAAGAACTAAAGCAAGGTACGCTCAGGAAGCTTCCTGATGACCTAGCCCACAAAGGAATTATAGCAAACATGACAGTCGAGCAATACAATGCCAAACCACAAGCCAACTTCTATAAGAACTTGGAGCAAGACTTCTCAATGAAGGCAAGGTAAGAGCTCTCACTCTAACCCCCTCATCTTTATCATTGAATTGTATCTCTTGGAATATAAGAGGCCTAAATGGTCCAAGAAAAAGAAGAGTCCTAAAGCACAGACTCACCACAGAAAAACCAGATATTGTTCTCATTCAAGAGACAAAGCTTGCTATGGAAAACCTTAAAACTCTCCAAAAAGATTGCTTCAAAAACTACAGCTACTTAGCCAACTCAGCTTGTGGTACAATGGGTGGGCAATTGATTCTTTGGAAGAGTTCATTATACAAGCTAACCTCATATGTTGCAACGAAAAACTCCATCACTATTATCCTAAACATCACTGGTTCCAATGACAACATTTGTGTGACAAACATATATGCCCCCCACAAGGTTGTTGAGAGAATCCAAATGCTAAACACGGTGAAGAAAATCATTGAAGCTATACCTTCGCCTTCTATATTATTGCAGGGGCTTTCAATATGGTCTTAAATCTAGATGAAAAGAAGGGAGGGATCTGCAAGTTGGACAGTGACTCAAAATTATTTCAAGAAACCATTGACAAGCTTGGTCTGATTAATATTCCAACAGTAAACGACACCTTCACATGGAATGATAAAAGAGGTGGAGAAACACACATTGCCTCAAGGCTAGACATATTTCTTCTCTCATAAGCCATTTACATGACCTCCTAGGAGACAGATGCTCGCATTCTTCCACAAATGGGCTCGGATCACTGGCCATTGCTCGAGAGTGCATATATCTTATGGCCCCAAAAATCAGGCCTTTTGTTTTGAGACTTTCTAACCTGCGGACCCAGACTTCATTTCAAACATGAAAGATTGGTGGGAAAGCTCACCATCCCAAGCAGGCACAAGAATGTACCAATTCTAGCAAAAGTTGAGGCACATTAAAAATAAAATCAAATTTTGGAATAAAGAGGTTTTTGGCAACATCTTCAAAGACAAAAAAGTTCTAGAACAAAAAATGGGAGAAAAAAAAAAAAAAAAAATCATCCACAATGGCATCACTGAACAAACGAAATAGGAGGAAATGATCCTCCACATGAGATGGGAAGACAGAGTCTTACAGGAGGAAAAACTTTGGCAACAAAAGTCTTGAATCTGATGGCTCAAATGTGGTGAACGCAATTCATCCTTCTTTCATCGCTCAATGATCCAGCACAGGAAACATAACAAAATACTTGGCCTCAAAAAGAATGATGGAAATGTGGTCCATACCAATGAGGACATAATGACAGATCTAAATTACTACTATAGCAAACTCCTAGAAGAGCCTAGGGTTGATAGACTCTGAGTAATCAGAGAAATCATTGTAAACATCCTTTCCATCCTCAATCAGGACCATAACAAAAAGCTCTTAAGGGGAGTCTCAATGTAGGAGGTGGAGGATGTTGTAATTTCAATGCCCAACAGGAAATCCCCATGCACGGATGGATTCACAAATGATTTTAATAAAGCACGTGTCCCTTCATGAAAGAGGAAGTTTGTGCTTTGGTGGAGGACTCCAGAATCAACAAAACAGTATTAAAATCTCTCAACGCCACATTCCTCACGCTCATTCCAAAAGAAGACGGTGTTGACTCTCTGGATCACTTCAGACCCATTTTCCTCTGCAATGTAATCTACGAAATCATCTCTAAGGTCCTAGCCAACATAATCGAAATAGTCCTACCCCTCCTAATATCTTCGAACCAATCTAGTTATGTGGAGGGTCAAAAAATTATGGAAATCATTATCCTATCCATGAATTATTACACTCGTTCAAAACACAAAAGAAGCTCAGCATGATGATGCAAATGGACATGTCAAAAGCCTTTGATACACTAAGCTGGGAATATATGCAGGAGGTCCTAAAAGCTTTTGGTTTCAATCAAGATTGTATAAACTGGATCATGTCCATGGTTTCTTGAGCCTTCTTCTCCATCCTTATCAATGACTCTCCCCCAAAACCTTTCTGCCCCTCCAGAGGTATAAGACAGGGAGACCCCCTGTCTCCCTTCCTCGTTGTCATCATGGAAGAAGGCATTAGCAGAACCCTCAGGACAACCAACCTTAACAACATTCTTGCTAGCCTCAAAATTCACAACAATGCCCCGTCCTCAACCCACCAGCAATTTGTGGATGATACTCTTTTAATGATAATCCCCACAATCAAGGAAGCTGCTAAATTCAAATAAATTCTTAATTGTTTTTCAGAAGCCTCGGTCACTTCCATCAACCTTGAAAAATCCAAATTATTCTTCTTTAACACTTCAGTGGCCATCCAAAGGAACATTACCAGAACCCTGGGCTTCCAAAAAAGCTCTCTCCCCTCCAGATACATAGGAGTCCCACTCATAGATAAATCTTTCAAAAAATACAATTGGGAGGACCTCTTCAACAAACTCTGCAAAAGACTCTCCAATTGGACCTTTAGATCTCTCAACTTGGCAGATAGATTGGTCCTAGTTAAATCGGTGTTGTAGGCTATGTCGATGTATCTCTTTTCTGCTTTAGCAGCCCCCAAACCTGTTATAAATGTCATATGATTACTCAAAGGAACTTTCTATGGAGGGGCTCCGACATTAAAAAAAAAATGGGCTTTGGTAGTCTAGGAGAATGTTTGCAAGCCTAAATTTGTTGGAGGGTTGGGTCTGGGGGACCGGAATATTCTTGGGAAAGCCCTTGGAGCCAAAATATGGTGGCACTGGCTAGACAACCCACAAAGACCATGGGGAATCATCTGGAGGACAAAATTTGCTCCTAACCACTCATATGATGACCTTATCATACTTACAGGCAATATAAAGGGATCTATTATCTGGAATCAAGCTTGGGAGAACAAAGATATCATTCAAAAGTGCATCTTCTGGGAGATTGGTAATGGTGAAAGGGCCCTCTTCTAGGAGGATGCCTGGCAATAATTACAAAACTTAAACAGAGACTAGTTTGATTCGCTTAATACTTCCATGCAAGGAAAAGGTGAGCACAAGGTGGTTCAAAATTGGAAGCCCAACATCGATAATGATAGATGGAGAGACTGGCTGGAGCAAAAAGAATGAGAACCCATGCCCAATGGCTTCGACTGGAACACCTTCGCCAGCACCATACAAGAAATACAAATAAAGTTTGATAAAGGGGAGGACAAGCTCAGATGGGGTAAGAACTCAGTAGGACATTTCAACCTCAGAGAAGCATACAGCTACATGGAAAATCACGACAAACTTCAGCCTCAGCAGAAATGGAAAACTCTATGGAATAGACAATTGTGGCCCAAAATCACCCTTTTTCTATGGCTAACAATGCAGGGGAAGATACGCACTTGGGACAATCTATGGAAACATGGTTTCAAGGGTCCATCAAGGTGCCCTCTCTGTGAATCAGGTGAGGAAACTATCAACCACCTACTAAACGTTTTTGAATACACCAACAAATTATGGGAGTGGGTTTATCTGGTTTTCAGAATTTCAAACAGAAATGGGGCTTCCATCCTTAGCACTCTGGATAAATGGAGAACGTCAATTCCCCCACACCCTATGGTTGATAGAGCATGGAACATTATCTCGGGAACCATATGTTGGGTGGTTTGGAAAGAAATAAATGCCAAAATATTTAGAGGGGAAGAAAAACGGAAGGAGGCCTCATTACCTCAATTAAACAAGTGATTCGAGAATCGGTTGTCATCTCCAATTTTCCGAACCTCAATGCCCCCCCTCGTCCTACTGATAAGAGAATTCTATAGCTCCTCAAGATGCACTCTCCTCCCCCGAAAAATAGGACTACGGTGATGACAAACAAGGATTCTCCCTGTAATTGGTGTCCTCCCAAGAAAGACATCCTCAAATTGAACTATGATGGAGCTGCGAAAGGAAATCCTGGAGTGACGAGATTTGGGGGAGTTTTCAGAAATTCAAAGGGTGAGATAATTTGGATTTACGCAAGAAGTTTTGGCATTACCACCAATAACACTGTAGAACTCCTTTCCCTGGAACACAGTCTCGCCATTGCCAAATTACAGGGATTCGGGCCTCTCATTGTGGAAGGGGACTCAACTCTCACTACCATGGCTTGTCGTAATATCCAATGAGGCATTGCAGTCACCAAAGTCACGGACAATAGGAGGCTTAACAAGACCTTCCATCGCATCAACCAGCACGTAGGGGAGTTGAGTGGGCTCCACTTCTAGGCATTCAGACGAAAAGCCAACATCCTGGCTGACAGGTTGACCAATGAAGGCACAGATGGCAGCACCAAAATTTGCTTCTTACATGGGGGGACCTAGAGGAGGGGCCTCTCCACCGGGATTGCATGGTTATAAATAACAAGGACAATGAAGTACGAGAGAGCCTTAGCAATGAGATATCCTATCAGGATTCCAGTCATAATCGACACAATCTCCATATCTCTTAATCATGAAGTACTCAGTGAGCATAGTTCCCAATGCTTTGCATGAGGATACGAACATCCAGATCGTAACGATATATCAAATCCTACGCCTAAATGGCCCCTCGACCAATACCCTTTCTTGCTCTCTCACAATGGCATTGTACCTAACCGTGGCAGTAATCAATGAAGCATTCATTGCAGCCTCTACCCTGCCTCCCTTGGTCGCCTGCTCCTTCTATGAAAACCTGGAGTCACTCATTTCACCTCACTACTCTCCTCTTCGTCAAGCCTCTATTTCCATTACCTCTACTTCCATTGCCTCTGGTTCCATTATCTCTTGTCCCCCTCCCATCACCCTCATGGCTCTGCGTCGTGGCTCGGCTCTCACCCCTCTTGCAGCCTCGCACTAGATCTAAGGCTTCGGCCAAATGGGTCGCCCTCAATTACAATGTCTTTGTTTCCTTGGAAGCCCAAGAGTGCATTCATACTATGGAAATCTAGGCGCAAAACATCAGGCGATGTATCACCACTAAGGAGGTGGAGGAGAAATTTGAGTGGATACCCGACCCTGGCATCACCAGGGATAGGGAGATCCTTTACAGTCGCACCATTGAGCTACACTAGCAGCTCAAAACCATTCTCAACCTTGCGCTTCAAGAGAAAACTGAGAATTCCAAAGTGTTGGAGGAGAATATTAATACACTTAATGATAAATTTACAGTTTATGTTGAATATGTCCATCACAGACACTTCGTCACCAGAGACTCGCCCCACTATGCCCTGCTAAAGCGGCACATCACCACCATGCAGGCCAGCGGTGGAGGCTCTCCAAGCATTAAAAAAGAAACAACCGCCACTTCCACCAGCCACCAGGCTGCAGATGTTGCCCCTGCTGGCAGAGCTCTGGAGAAGCCTATCAGGCTGGAGGATAATCCCTCAGATGACTAAGCCTTTTGGTTTCCTACATGTTACTGGTTATCTCGACATTCTGGATTCTTACTAAAGTTTTGATTTTTGATGACTCTCAGTATCCAGTCACCCCCAGTAGTTGCCCTCTCGATAATGTCTCAACCGACTCCAACGTAAAAATCTTGTTGCATTTTGTAAAGAGAGGTTCGAACATTATATGTAAGTTTTGTATAAACAACGAGAAGAACCTCAATCTCACCTTACAACTCTAAACAAAAAAAACAAAAAACAAAACAAACATTTTTTGTAATTACTCTAACTACCAAAAAAATTGTTGCACCTAGTGTAAGAGCCATGCGACACCTCAATCTAATTGTAATTATCAAAACATCTCAATCTAATTGTAATTATCATTTTATGATATAATAGAATCTTTCTTATAAAAACAAAAACAAAAACATGAAATATGAAATTATATCAACTTCCTACTTTCCAATAGACTTTGGCATTCATTTCCGGAAAATTGAAGAAGAGTTTCTTGGGCAATGCATCTTTTAGGTGCCATTAGGTCAAGTTGGGTGAGGAAAAAAAAAGTAAATATAAAGTTTTCCGTAAATATGAAGTTTATTGCCCAATAGCTCCACCCTACCATATTTCCATCACATGCATCCCTCTAAGCTACAAGTTTGTATAAACTAACTTTGCATTCATTCGTCTAGCTTGTATATATTTATTTATAAAAACAAATTATTATAAATGTTATGTTTTGATTTATTTTTAAAATTAATTCAATTTAAAACTAAAACATATAATTTGAATTGGTATCCAAATTGATTTATTTATGTTTATTGTGGATAAATTATTTATATATTAATAAAACTCAAAGTAAAACAATATATATATTTTAAAAAATTCAAACATAATTAATTAATAATATATATATATATAAACCCTCACGGTTCAATCCAATTACTTGAATCAAATATATTAACATTTAAAACTTTGACAGATTGTTAAATGCTATTGAGATGCAGATATGTAGTTATTAACTGTTCTAAAATTTTGCATTCTTATGTATATATTTATTTATTTTTATTTTATAATTTTTACAACAAATTTTATATTAAATTGTTGCTAAATGCTATTGAGATGCAAATATATAATTATTAACTTTCTCGAAATATTGCATTCTTATATATATATATATATATATATATATTTTATAATTTTTACAACAAATTTTATATTAAATTGTAAATTTTGAAATGGAAACCAGTTTGATTATAATTAATTAAAGTGTGTGTATGGATCCATGTCTATCTTTGATGATATAAACAAGCTAAGGAAATGTGATTTAGTTTCTACTACACTATGGAGAATACATGTGAATCTTATTTTTCCCTTAGCAATTAAGGAAAAATGTTTTGTTTTACAACGAGGTGCTTTTACACCATAAAGAATATATATGAATTCTATTTGCTTATGCAAATTAAGAGAAAAAAATATTAGTGGGAGCTTTTGTCACATTATAGAGAATATATATGAATCTCATTTTTGTTAAAATATCTATGGTTATGTTTATGGTTATTTAAACTCCAATTAAAGATGGAAGTATATAGAATTAGCAAATTTGTTTCCATTTATGTTAGGGAGTGTATATTTTGAAATAGGTTTTCAATATTTTAGTTTAATTATTAATAATTATTAAGTAGATAGTAAAGATTTAACTTTTATATAATATTTTAAAATATTTTTAGTGGTATTCACAAATCAAAAGTTGAAATTTCTCTTAAAAGTAATTAGTAGTTAGGTTGTTTCTACCCTTTTAATTAAATTGATTAATTAAAAAATATATTATATGAACAATTATCTTCTTTTTTTGTAAATATGGTAGGACCTAGCTATTTTCTATTTATATATGCAAGACAAGTTACAAAAATATAAAATCAAGTCTGTGGCCTCAACCTGCCCGTAGGAAACCAGGTCTGTTGGCCACCTCAAAGCATGAAAAGAAAACCAAAACTGAAATTGTTTCATCCTTCTAAAATCCGCATGAGCTATCTGTCCTCTAACAGAACTGTCCACATACTGATACTTATAAAATAGCATAAATTCATACAAAACTGCTAATTGCATTAAAAAGCATGATAAAAAGTAAACTACTATCCATCAGATGAGTAAACTAGAGCGGGGTCTTTCACTGTGGACCCAGGCATGTCAACTTGTTGTAGCACCTGTAGTTGCTTCTCCATACGGCCAACCCGATCATCCAATCTGCTAATGCGGTCCGTTGCCTGACACTGAGTGATCTTGATATGTTGTAATTGATCCTGCATGTTCTGAAGCAGTTCCAAGAGGCGTGGTTCAATCTTAGTAGCATCAGTCCATGTTTGGCCAGGATGGAAACTTTGTATCGCCTTAGCTATAAGGCATTTGACTATCCAATATGTGTGTACAGTCTGCTGAAATAAGGTGAGACGCCCTCGGGTATTGCCTGGGTCCGTTATGAATTCGATGATTTCGGCTTCTGCTTCATTATCTTCAAGGTCAGTCTGGATATCACGTTCCCAGCCACGGATTTCGTGGCGAATAGTAGATGAATTCCCAGTGACATAGCTTGCAGCGATGGTCTCAAGGGTCTCATGAAGAGGTCTCCGACCACGCTTCTTAGGAGCAGGCTCCGGCATTGCCTGCAATTTACCTTTCGCAGACTGAGCACGACGCTTCCCCATGGTAGAAGGAACTCTGTGCAGCAACCCAGACATATAGGAGAAAACGACAAGAAGATGAGTAACAGCATTAACATAACCGGTGACCACCCCATGAACAGGGACAGTGTGCCTGCCCAGCGCATCACAGTGAATTAACTAGAGAACCCAATTTATAAAACAATATACAGAGACGGCCTGTCTTTTCAAGGCACCGGGGTCCCATTTCCATGAGCCCAAACCCGGGTCAAAATTAGGACAGAAGACATAGGGTTGAACAGTGCGCATGGGAGAGAAAGGATGGAAGCCCCCGGGACAAACAAGGGGTGGCCTAATAGCAGGACATGTGAGAGGAACAGAGGACGTTTTAGACACCACTACATCCCAGCGATGGACAGTTGTCGAATAATCTCGACAAAGTATTCCAGTGAGATGAGCAATAATAAAACAAAACCAGACCCATGGGCGAAACTGCGACCAGCTAGCGAGACTAAGATCCCAATAGCTTACTTTGCAACTGGTAATAAGCAAAAGAGATAACCCAAAGCATAAGCTTCCTGATATTCCCCGGTGAACAAAAAAACAACACCACCTACAGGCCCTACCCCGGCTACTGCCTCTATTAACAACAGCAGAGTCTATTCCCCTACGGCGAAAACCCCACAACCAGCCTTCAGAATTCAAGCCTATCCACTTCAAGGTCCAAGAACTAACATAAGCACTTATAAAAAATAAACAAGGATCCCGAAAACATGGATCTATAGGATTCAGCAGCAGTTGCAATCCATCTGAAACTGCCAGATGACCTTAATATGATACTGAACAATTATATCGTTACAGACATCAACAGCAACAATACTCAGACAAGCTAATACATACCCCAATGGAATCGCCTGCCTATTTGATAGCGCTTCCAGCCGTCTTCGGTGCTGCCTCCGCGTCTGCACTGCAAAATATTTTTGCATGGCAAAATTCCACAGACACGCTACTTTGATGACCCTCCCAAGCCTTTCTGACATCCCAGGTTGGCATGCATGCGAAACCATAACTCTCCATTCCATCAGCTGGCGTCCGCATGAAACGATGACCTGCTCCATACTGTGGCATAATGACCAGGTGGGAGTACCGCCGCCATCTGTCATTACCATTTAAGACTCTTGTGCCAACTATCCACCCCAATCGGGGGTATGAACAATTATCATATGAAATGAGCTATGGTATTTTGGGCATGTGATATTAATAAGCCTGTGATATTGTAACAAAGCCTATTTATAAGTTAAGAATCTCCATAGTAAAGTGGGAGTAAATTTTCATGGTTAAGAATCTTGTTACATGTTTTCTTAAATGCCTGTGTATTTAAGTAATATATTAATTCTTTTAATAATAATAATAATAATTTAAAGGGGTGGCAAGAGTGTGAGAGATTATTCTTTGTCCCAATAAAAAGATAGAATTAATCTTAAGCTTTCTTTATTCCAAGGATTGAAAATGGAAAATAAACAAGGGATTCAAAATTTAACCATCCTAAAAGACTCCCAAATTCTCTTTCCAGATGATATACATCTCAAGGTTGTCTTAAAAAAATAATAAGACTGGTATCAAGGATTGGAAAATATAAACTATGCCACATTCTCAAGTAGCACAATCAATTAATTGATTCATTGGTCAATGAAGGAGTATGGTTGCCTCTTAGAACATTAAGAAGGCCACATTCCACCCAACATATCCACAATTCCATGAACTGTGAATTTAGAATTAATGGGATTTACCCATCTCGGGGAGGACCAAATCTACTTTCCTCATCGTCAACTTGCAAGTGAAATTAATGAATTGAAATCCAAGCTTGGAGCATGCCCCTCCCCTCACTTCCTCAAGCATGAAGAAGTGATAATTGGCATGGGATGAAGGTACTCCTCCATGATGTTGGCTCACACCCAGGTGAGGTCATGGAAACTACATTGAGCACACTTAGATTTGGATTACTAGTGCATATTATCACCTCATAAGCGAGAAGCTCATTTGGTGCATTATGGTAATTATTTAGAGAATGAATAAATTTGCCAAAGGAAAACATACATTCCCTAGGATGCCAAGGACTATTTGGCTTTGGTTTGGCTCCATAGGTGTAGAGAGTCGGTTGGGTTTGTGAGTAGAATTTATCATTCAGAAGGCTATCATGTGTTGTCGAGACTCCATACTCTACAAGATACGCTCAGTCCCAACCATTCTATATGAAATAATGGCTCAAACAACATTCCTCTTAATGGTAATTTTGGAACTATATACTTAATTTATCTCTATTTTGGTCAGGTTGTTGGACTTAACAGGGACAAGGAAGATTGGTTTAAGCTCAATGTTGTACATGAGCAGGGGAATTCGACTGTGTTATATTTTTGGCATAGTTTTAGGAGTAGTAAGACAAGGAATAATGCTTACAATGGTATATAGGTAAGATTAGTTTGTTGGTTGTTGAGTTTGTTGAGATATTTTCTCAACAAGCAATGTCTTGGTTTGGAAATTGTTGGATCTCATAAACACTATTTATGTGGCTTGTATTTTGACTTTGGGTGAGTAATATACGAATTATTTTTTAGTGAATTTGTGCACCATGTCGGCTTCTCTAATTTCTAATTTGATATCAGAGCCTCTTTTGGCCTGATTCCCTTATGGGAAGGCTAGGAAAATGACAGAGCGTTGATTGTTATTACCATGTACATATGTTAACATAGAGGGTGTGTAAATATTGGTTTCCTATGTTTTCTGTGATTTGTGTATTTTTTGTGAGTTGTTAACTTGCCACAGTCTATGTTGAATAAATTGTCGCCAATATGGCTTAAGTCGCCATCCAGGGGATAGGGCATCTTCGATTAATTTGGATTAATGTATGCTTGCAAATATTTTCATTGGACTTTCTTTGAACTGGGTTACCGAAGGCAATGGTTGTTGTCAAAAATAAGTCAGGTTCAAAAGGTGGTGTGGATGCAGATCGGATTTCATGCATGCGCATGTGGGTACACAACAGCGAGCGATGAGTGGTTAAAGTGAATAGTTTCCTCATAGTAGGCAAAGGAACCCATCATGGATTGTTTCAAACATCAATTCGTTCTGCACTTTGGTTGTAATCTTACCAAAGCTTGTCAAATCAATTTCAGAATGGTGGCAGCGTTCATTGAAGGTGTTTTTGGTCTATGGTTGTGAGGGTCAGTGTAGAAGTATTCCGCCTCTTAGCCGAATCCATTCATGAGAGTGCAGTTACAAACTTCAAAGATAAAATTTGTGGTAGTTTCAGTAGGTTTTAGGCTTTCTTTAAATCATCGTCTATTCGTGGCTTACGACAATAGTTTCAGTGCCATCCAAGTGCAAGCTCAAACCCCTGGCGAACTAGAGGAATCGTGGTTGAGATAATATTTTGATTTTTCACAATGTTTTGTTTTGGTCAAAGACATTGTGGGGGGTAAAATTTCTCATCGTGTTGCATTACGTGCAACTAAAGCAGATGTGAAATCTCTACATATATGAAGAGTAGATGAAAACTTCACCCGTCAAATCTTTGACAATGTGGTTTATGGGCTTTAGCAAATTTTCACGCTTGACATTCTCTTCCAGCATTAGTTATTTCTTAATCTTTGTTCAGATTTACTGTGCAGAATATTATTTTCATGGTCATGTGTAGAAGATTGGTTTCATTATTATTATTATTTTTGTAAAAAAATTTTGTTTGTACGTGAGATTATAAAAAGTTCAGAACCAATTAATGTACAGTGCTGTATAATTCAAATTAGTGGTTCTTGGTTCTTGGAAACCCTTGAATACATCACTAAAATATGTTTTTGTGCTTCAGGATTCAAGAGCATCAATTACAGGTTATGTTATGAGATCCATGTGTGTAGAAAGGTCAGTTGCATAACTAACTATTGAATATGCCCAGTACTCAGACAACTCACCTATACAATTATCAAAAGTGTAGTTCGTTACATTTTGATATGTGAGAGTTTGTCCATAGGGTGGTCCAGTATCGAGATTTTCCTTAGGGAGATCGAGAAGCATCAATTATACAAATTTCATCAAAGATCGTCAGAGGTGTTTATGTTTTAAATGGAGTTGAAGTGGCATCTTGAAGATAAGTTGGTGAAGAAAGAGCGGTGTTTGCAAGATTCCAGAGTGGATGTGAGTGTTGATGAAGACCATCCAGACAGATGTGACTATATGTAATTTATGATTCTTATAATAATCTATGTAATGACATAATGTAAGCATTAAAGGGGGGGACTTGGAATAATGCTTACAATAGTATATAGGTAAGATTAGGTTGTTGTTTATTGAGTTTTGTTGAGAGATTTTATTAACAAGAAATGTAAGTTGGTTTGGAAACTGTTGGATCTCATAAAAACTATTTATGTGGCTTGTATTTTGGTTTTGGGTGAGTAATATATGAATTGTTTTGAGTGAATTTGTGCACCATGTCTGCTTCTCTAATTTATAATTGTAAGCCTTTAGACTCTTAGTTAGGAATCCTTTGGGGATCAGTGACAATACCATGGAGCATGGTCTTCCCTGCATCTTTTAAGTTTCACCAGATTGTGACAACGAGGATCAAACTCATGGGTTATGGGCTTACATAACTGAATCAAGAATATGGGATCTCAAAGGGAAGGGGAATTCATCCAATTCTGAATATCATCACACTGGGTTTGGGGATTTGTCTACTTGAATTGATTAGGAAAACTAGTCCTCAAGTGGATTTGGAACTGGTGCATGAGATGGATAACGCAAAAAATGCAGAACTCGAGCCTTTTTTTTTAACAAATCAATCATTTTCAAAGAGGAAATTTACACTCTAAAAATGAAACATAATCAATCTATCTTGAGAATAACGACATGGATATAATGGTTGAACACCAAAGTATCATTCGATGAAATGAGGATGAGTTGATTAGCGTTCGTTAGCAAAGTGGAAAAATCCACTCAACCTTGGATTGTGGACCTACTAAACCAACACAATCAATCAGTGAGAGGCCTACAGTAGCACACCTCATCCCATACTTGAATTCCATTGAATTTTTTAATTAGGAAGAAAGCAAGATGGAAGGTGGCCACTCTAATTAGAATTTAGACATGCTTTCATGTAAACATTTTTTAATTTTGCAAGTCTTTTGGTGTATTTATGTTGCATTTATGTGTATAGGCATAATAAGGAATCCAGGAAAAAACTTCTAAAGTTTCGAGAAAGTCTTTTGTAAGAAATGGGTGTCACAAAAATTTTATTTGGTTCATGACCCAAATTTTGAATGAACATAGTAATATAACAATTGAATATGCTATATAGATTTGAAGCAATAGAAATGTTATTCTCATTAAGATAATAATAACAATAATTTAAATAAATTTATAATATAGTTAATTTTTATAATTTTTTAATCTTGACAATGTTAGATGTAACCTAATATTAGTGTTTTGATGTTTATCGTGAATTAATGTGTATGCTAGTTTATATTATCAAAGGTAAAAAGAAAAATAACATTATAATTATTTTTAAGTTCTATATATATTTTATTATTTTATTTTAAAATGTAATATGGATTGTGTGGATTTAGTTTTAGTGATAGTCTATGGAATTCAATAATATAGATTTCAAGGACAAAGTTGAAAGAAACAACACTCAAAGTCATGTATATGATTTGTATAGGATATTTTTTTTAATTTATATTATAAAGTATTTTTTTTAAACGATAGTATGGTTATGTCTGAGGGCGGTTTGGTCAGCATGGTTGGACATGTAGCATTATAAGCTATTGGATCATTTGTAAGCTTTGAAATATATTGAATATTTAGTGAAACTATAAATGGTAGGTTAAGTGCAGGTTGGCCATCCTAACGTGACATGTTTGTGATTAAGTATTACTTTGAGAGGAAGGTGTTCCTAACAAAGTACCAATAAGGATGGAAGAACCTAGCAAAGTGGGATCAACAGTTCATCTCTAAGTGGAATGTCGAGTAGGTTGTGGTCTAAGACCAGGAACTCCTTTTACGAATGATGGGAGGCTTCGAAGGCACCAAGAGTGATAGGGTACTGAGTGGTCCCCTATGGTGCCCTAATGAGTGTGTGAATCATGAGGGGAATTTTTCAAAAACCAAAGTATCGAAAAATAAATCAAAGCGAAAAAATAAAGGTTAATTTCCCTAAAGTGGTGTTTTAAGGGTGTGAAACAATCCAAGTGTTGGCACGAGGGTTTTTGTGTATGATAATCCTAAAGACACAATGTATTGCCACTCAGTCAACCACTAGGCCTTTTGAATGTTTTGTGACAGTGGGGTCTCAAGCCACCAGAAGAAAACTAGAAAAGGTATGAAAGGAGTGTTATAATGAGGGGTACTAGGGTCATGTCTCGAAGAAACTCGCAATGCTTCTAGTAGTCGTTCAAAATTGCCTCTAAGTGAAAGATATCCCAAACCCACCACCTTTGTCAAGATGCCATGACTTTTGGCCACTAAGCTACCTCCTTCTGGTGTGGGTGAGGAAATCACATCTTCTGGGTATCAACCACATATCCAAAGCCCCTACCAAGAGTTGGGAGACTCAAGGAGGCCTACAATAATCCTTGGTCTAGGCCTTTAGCTCTTCACAAATTTCTTCTCACCACTGGATTTTTAAATAGTGTATTGTGGAGGATTGAAAGTTCCCTAAAACAAAACTTTTGTTTTTTAGATGAAAAATGGCCAAGGGAGGTTATTTGGATATCTACTCCCAAGGTCCTAACTTAAGTTATACTTTTTTTTGTGACCCCTTGGTGGGGAAAATTAGTTTGTTAATTTAAGTTGACTTTATGAGTATTTAAGATTTTGGGAGGATGTCACAAAAGTCACTTTTTTTTTATGTGTATGATGAATTTCAAGTAACCCAAGGTTATGGTTTTGTTTCCCCAAGATCGCAAAGAGTGTGAGGGAAAATCATACTACTCAAACAAAGTTTAAGTGAAATTCATGTGTGAAGTGGGGTGTGTGCAAGAATGTTTATGTGAGCATAACAAAGTTTAATAATTGTAGCTATTTTGGATATCGAGTGATCCTTTACTAGTACCTCCTAATTAAAATAAGTATGTTATACCTTGCAAAAAAGGAAAAGGACGTGCATACCAATTGGACGCTTACTTTTACGCATAATTAAACTATGTGAAAATGTTTCCAATATAAAGGGATATGGAAATGGTGGTTTTGAAAAATGTTTTTGATTCCCCAATATCACCAAAGTGTGAGGGGAAGAGCATACTCCACTTTCTTACTCACTCCACTCCTATTCCCAAAACTACAAACTTGGTTAGTCAAAAGAGAAAAGCCATCCATGTGGCAAAAGAATTGAAATAATTTTCTACTTATTCGCTAATGGAAGCTAAAAAAAAAAAATTAACTTGTTAAAATTTGTAGGAGTGAGGGAATATCACTAAAGGTTGTCACCCAAATTGGGTCATAAAGGAAAGTTACAATGAAATGATGCTTTGTTGATCCATGTGGGTTTCGGTCTGAAAATCGCTAGGGAATAATTGGGACTATATCTTCACCAGTAGTGTGGACTAGCCCAAAAAATAAAAACAATTGAATGCCATTTTCCAAAGGCCTATTGATGGCATGCAATGTTTACGCAGCATTACAAAAGAACAGGTGAATGAAACCAAAATGAGAAAAGAGTCTGCATACAACCAATAGGATTAGAAGAGATGTGGTAGAGTCACAATATTATAGTGGGGGATTTGATGCAATGGTGGACCAAATCCCTATATTATTTTGCAGCTTAGTTGCTACTTGCAAGAGTTCCCACAATCAGGTTGATTATAAATGAAGACAAAAAGCATGCAATGTAATTAAGAAACAAAGAACAAAACTCATGAATAACATGGAAGAAATAAAATTGACGAGAATAAGAAACAAAATCATCTTTATTAGTTGATGTAGATAGATGCAATAGATGTTCAAGAGACACTTAAGGGAGTTATGGTGAGAAATGGTGCTCTAAAACTCTCCTAAATTAAGGTCCCTCTCCTCTATATTATGCAAGGAAACTCTCCTCTCAAAGAAGCCACAATAAAAGTCCTTTATGGTGAACTCTCTCAGTGCAAAACAATGTTGATTGTCGTAGATATTTTGGTAGAATAATCTTTCTGAAACTTCCTCTTCTTCTTCTTGGCTCCAATTCTATGTGTAGGCCCAAGTCCAATTCTTGGCTCCCCCTAACTCATTAATGAGATTAATATTAGTATGATACAAGAGGAGAATGAGTTATTAGAGATTTTCCTCTCAGTATAATTCATCTCATTCAACATGAAATGTTCCATGGATTGTTGATATGTCACTTTGTGGATCCTTGTGAATATCAAAGAAATATTTGTAGCAATTCGTGCAAAAAATATTATAGTACCTTTGCACAGTTTTATTTTTTAAATGACCCTTTAGGAACCTTTAATTTTTTGTTGCTTCATGATGTTCCCAGACTTATTAGCACACTTGTACATGTCATTTTTTGATGTTGAACACAACCTTATGTGTACAATTGGTTGTACTTTTTTTCCATGTAAGAATTTCCCCTTGATGTGTGAGATTAGGAGAAAACGTATAGCTGAAATACATCACGTTTTTTGTGTTTGACGATGAGTCTTGTTGACTTTTAGCGAGAGAGATTCTTGTTCAGAAAGAGTCGAGTGGATCCTTCAAAAGAGATTAAAAAAACCCAATTTTGATAGAGAACATATACAACTATATCTATATTAGGCAGGCATGACCCATGCTTGTGATCATGACTTTGACATATATGATTATAAATATACAGGATGAATCTTGTCAAAAGATGCTAGAAGTTCTCAGCTATTGTATGTTGAAGTAGATTGTTGCTTCACCCTCAAGGAAATTTCTGGAAAAAGGTTGATGTAGGTTCCCCCCATGCATAAGTAATTGTTCAAGAGAAAGGGAAATGTTAAGGGAGGTGCCAACCTAATGCATGGATTTTTAACCAAATGAAAGGACTACAACTATCACAAAGTACGACACTCCCTTAATGTGAAAACAGAGTTGATGTCAAATATCGGAGAGTCAATGATATCAATGGGAAATAATGGTTCTCGTTGTTTCACCTGAGGTCGACCTGTGATGGGAAGGGATACCAAGGTACTGCTTCAATCCTGGAAAGTGAAAGTTGATTTCAATAAGAAGGAAGACGTCAGCATATGGAAAAAGAGATGTTACGGGAAATCTACTTGAACTTGATACAGATATGAAATCATGTGGTGGTGAAAAAGGAATGATAATTGAGGTTTCTAGTGTGTAAAACATATTGTAAACGTCCCAAGGTTGGGGAAAAAATGCAAGTGGAAACAATGAAAACATGGTTGTAGCATGATAATCCCTTAGAGTTGGGAGGACCTCCAAGGGAGGAGTGAATGATTATTCTCACCTGCAATGATAGGTTGGTTGCAATATGATGTTTAGGTTATAACTAACATGGGGACACAACATAAAATTGATATTGACCAAATGGTATATGAGAGGTTTGCTGCAACCAAGCGCCACTAGGGATTGTCGTCGGGTGATAGACATAAAATATGGGTGAGGGTTTTGCTTCAAAAATAATCTTTTTACACTTGCCAAAAAAAATTAAAAGTGGATTGGAATGTACAAACACATAAACTGGTGGCCCAAATGTGTGGTAACCTGCATTATGGTGCAAGGGAATAAATACGGAGGGTCAAGACCTCTTTGGTTGGTCTCGGCATGGGGTAAATGAAATGGGGGTGATCATAGAAATGGTGTACTATAATAGGAAGGTGTGGGTGGGCAAGTGCAAAATGTGGTGATGCATTTGTGGTGATTAAGTGGGTGAGTTCTCAAGAAGAGTGGAAAGAAATGAGATGAGAAGAGAAATGAGGCCATATTTTAGTCATGTGAGTAAATGGTTCCTGGCCAAAGGGTGACGACCATGGATGTTGATAATGTAATGGGTACTATTGAATAGGGAAATCCATGGAGATGAGGAAAATACCGATCGAAGCAAACATTTACCATGTGCAAGTGGAAGGTGATTATAAAAATGGTCAAGAATAAGGGCCTTATGGCTAAATTGGTGGGTTGTACTGGGTTATGATTTTTTTGAGAGAAAAATCTAGAGTTAGCATTAAGGGATGATACCTTGAATGTTGATATGTAGTTAGAGGGGTGAGGCTACGTGTTTAGTGAAAAAGTGACCTACAATCATGGAACCAAGATGCCACGTAAAAGCATTGCATAGATATATTTGATATTAACATGTGCATATGTGAAAATAGTAGAATAACAACAAGGTGCACTTGATGGATATCCGAAGTGTAATATTGGCCCAAAAATGTTATTTTTTAAAGTAAAGTGAAGCTACTATGATGAAGTATGTTGTGACCTAATCCAAATGGCACAAATGGTTGTGAAAATGGAGCTTGTCGGCTCACATGCAAGTGTCTGAAATATGGCAAGGGGATGTATATAAGGGGGGTGGGGCCCACAATGCCACCTCATTGGTCCTTTAGTGAGGTGGTGAGTGAGGATATTGGTACACGCTAATATAGTTGTTTGACATTCACTGGAGCATTCGATCGACTTCTGTTGAGAGCTAGGTGAGTCAGCGTATTTGATTATTTATCAATTTCCCAGTTAAGGTAGGAAAGTCATACGGTACGATATAACTCCTTTTTAGGCTATGGGGCCCACATCAATGTAGGCAACTTCAAAGGAGTTGTGGCATTCCCATAGGGATGGCATTGACAATTTTAGTTGTATTGCACACAAAAGCATTGGTGTCAATGTGGGTAAGGGTAAGATAGTTGCACTAATGGGTGTGACTGTTGGGTATGAGGACATACAACGCATTGCACCTATGAGGAAAATAATCATGACAATTAGTAGGACTGTGAGTCGAAACATGCACGTCGATACCCACGCACAAAAAGGTGAAACAATTGTAGTGATCGTGTAGTTGTGCAAAACATTGGTGTGTGGTCCCTGCATCTGTAATGGGTCAATGGGAAGTCGTGACAATCAATCTAAGTGTGATTTTGTGTGTGTATGTTTTTTTTTACTCCCTTGGTCCTTATAGATGGTGATCCAATGATGTGAGCAGGATTATGAATAGATACGAGATTTCATGGTTGATAATACTCAAGCATGAGTAGAACTAGCATGATGGGGTTTGCTCAAATATTTTTACTATCAATTGATTCGTTCATAGGATGATCTCTTACGGTTCTTGATCAGACTATGGCAGCCTCAGCGGGAGGTTTTTGATGTGAGAGGTAGCAACCTCAGGATATCAATAAAGGTGGATATCTATTTTTTGACAAGACATCCTTCGGGGCAGGACGTGCCTACCAAGCCTCTATGGCTTGTGATGATGTTGGAGGAGTGAGATGGGAAGTGGTACATGCCCTCAGATTTGGAGGGTGGTACAATACAAATCGTGTCATGTCAATATGTAGAAGTGAAAGTTACAATAGTTATCATTGTCTACATTTTTGGTGGGACAATCCCTCACTAGTTTATGAGGTTGTAGCTCGAGTTGTTGGATTGAGTGCAGAAGGGAACCTTTTGTGGTTGGCCTTGGGTGATCCATCAGAGTATCATATCACAACTGACATGGGAAATGGTGGGATGAATATGAGAGTTCACTTTTTGGACTCTTCAAATTTTTTTCTTATATGAGTGGGCGATATTGATCTCATTGATCATTTTTGTGTCAATGATCCCATGATTATGAGGTGGGGAAACTACATGCTTCGCTAGCGGGGAAGAGAGGTAGGAAAATATTGGACCAATATGGTATGATCTTGGCGGTTGTTAATGCCATAGATCATTTTGGATTTCTCGTATGTCACGATGGATTTTAGAGACGACCTTGACATGGGGTTGTGATCCAGGTAAATATTTTATAACCTTAACCAAGACCTTTTATTTCGGCTGATGTGTTAGGATTAAAATTTATCAAAAGCGTTAATGAGCATAAATGAACCTATGTATGTTGTAAATAAGAGGAACATAACAAGCATGAGCAACATAAGACATTGATAACGGAGTTTGTCCAGGAGGGACTACATCTCCGGGCCTCAGTGTCAAGATGGTGTAGGTCGCTGCATTAAGTGTTGTAAGGAGCAAAGATGTACATGGATGGTGTATTCATTATCATGCAAGGAAAATTCCCTCACGCAAGAGTGGTTGGACCTCTCTACGATATGTTCCACTATAGGAACTCTCGGTCACAGAAGGACTCCTATCAGTATGACAATAACTCACACATAATGACTATGAGTATCCTGCCAACATGGAAAAAAAAAGGGATCTCAAACAACATACATGTGACAATGAGTATCCCGCCAACATGGTAGCAAAGGGATCTCAAACATAATACAAATCTATGATAGAAAGTACATCTCACATAAAGAATAAAACAAGATCCCACATCAAACATCAACCGGGATTTGTACAGCACAATGCATATCATAGACAAAGAGACAAATAAGTACATGAAATTAACGCATCATATACCTCACACTGAAGATGACTGAAGAAGGAGTTTCTCTGTTGTTGGATTTGAAATCACCATCACAATCGTGGCACCGAACAGTGTGAAATCGACTACTCACTCATTGAAAACTGACACCTACATCTCCACTTTGAAAAGTGGCCGAAAAATATAAAGCTCAGATGGAAAATCTGAATACGCCATCAGTTTCGTGGCGTCTAATAGTTCAAAAACGACATAAATTTTGTCTCGTTTGGACATTGGAAAAATTTCACCCTCTTGAAAGTTGAGCTCAATCAAGGTTTTGCCTGCCTCTGCACATGGCTCATGGTTTCGCACCACCTACAATAAAAAATATTAAACGTTGATCTGCGCACTCCATCTTCCGTTGGCCTGCCCCGGCGCACTGTGAAAGTCGAGTTTATATGTAAGAGACTGGGCGGACTTTACAAAGTCTGCTGGTTGGCATAGCGGTTAAGAGGCTTAGTTTGGAGGAGAGGGGTCGAGGGATCAAATCCCGCCCCTCTCTATTTTTATGTCATAACACATTAAAATATCAAAATACGAGTGCATTTTTTATTTTGAACTCCCATCGGATATTTTTTTAAGTATAAATGTGGGGGTTAGACCCGCATTGGGCGGCCCGCCCCACCTTTTTCATTGGCAGCATTGTAATAGGAGGCATGGGGGTTGGGGCCGTGGTGTGTACCATTGGCACCACCCTTTTATGGTGGTGGTTCCCGTAGTTTTAGGTGGCGTGAAATGGTGGGTTGGGTTGGGTTGGGTTGTGGGGTTCACAACCCCCACCCACCCATATATATATATATATATATATATATATATATATATATATATATATATATATATATATATATGGTTGCGTTCAATGTGGAGTGGGTACGTGGAGCCGTCGAGTGGGTGGACCGACGGACTCACCGGTGGTGGGTTCGACTCCCACCGGCTCGGGTTTTTATATATATCATAAGTCAACCCAGAACTTTGACTGCTCCTAACTTCTCCATACGAACTCGAAATTGAGTGTCGTCTACGCCATTGGAATCAGAATGACGAGATATTCAACTTGAACCTAGTTCGAGAGCAATCCAAACACTTTTGATTTTTGAGCCCTCTTTATACTATGTGTCTTTTTGGAGCCACTAGGATCAATTCTCCCCACTAAGGAGCTTTTGGTCCTCTAAAAGCATCAACAAGCATCTGCATTGTTGTGTACCATGTTTTCACCACAAGCGTCCTGAAAAGGTCACCCTTCCATCTCCTCCACCTTTGTCCTTCAGAGCCTTAAGTGATGAACTAACATCTGCACCTTTTGCAAACCTGCAGTACAATCCCCTGCAAATTACACGCTCAAAATGACCAATCTATGACCGAAATATTCCCATACTTGCCACGAGTTTATAACATGTACTCGGTGGTCAAGTTTACATCAAAATGGAAATCACACCCCAACTATCATTACAAGACAAGACATCATTGTCGCATTTCGAAGTGATGGAAAACACCTCATCACTTTTACATGAAAGAAATGCATCACATGACTCATAAAACAAGGCCAAAATATCATTGTTGTTTAAACAAGTGACGGAAAAACACATCATCATTTTTACAGTGTAACATGCAACAAATGATTTACAAAAATAAGGCCATGACAAGCTAACACCTCTAGAAAAACCGTCTCTCACTTATCAAAGTGAATGCGTCATCCCCCTTGTGGGATATTTGCTTGTCGATCAACTCTTTCGACTGGTTCATGCATAGGCGTTTTGTCTTTAAGGCGCTGCTCTGGATGGAGTCTCCAACACGTGGCTCTTTGATGGCCACTTCGGTTGCAATGAGTGCAAAAGGTCTTTCTCCTCCAAACCTGCTTAACCGATTTCTTTCCCTATTATGGAGAGGGCTTTCCATGCCTCGTCCTCCTTTGTGCTTCCATCCTTTTCCAACACTTAGAAAACACATGGTTATGTAAACCACAAAAATGACATGTTTTTTTATGCCATGATTTACGACCATGGTTATTAACATTCTTATAATCAAAATGAACTCTAGAATTGCGAGAATTATTATACCTTCTATGGTGGTCTCTGGTGTGATCATGGTGATGGGAGCTTGCCTCAGCTCTGCAACATGCACCACCATGGAATGATGGTGAAATGTGCCCATCAATCCTCTTCCCTGGAGATTTCATCAATGTTTGTTTTCCCTTGATGTCCTTCAAACATCCTTCTTCAGTGTACCCCAAACCTGCATAGCGAGATCTCTGCACAACCTCCAATGGTTGAGTTATACCTTGGCCATGAACGCCAAGTCCTCCTCCTTTGTACCCCATCTTGGTCAGGAGTCTCATGCTGATTCCTGTAATGGGTATCTCCACACTTCCAATAGAAATGACATCAGGTGGAGATGAAACTAAAGAGAAATCAACATTGTTTACCTTAGTTGTCGATTGCGAAACAGGTGAAGAAGGCTTCTCTAAGCCTTCGTCACGCTTCGCTTCCTCCAAGGTCTCTATCGCGGCTTGTAGATGAAGCTACAATCGTTGATTCTCCTCCTTCTCTTCCTGTAGGAGTGCCTTCAATGCATCATGATCTGCTTGAATACTTTCGTTGTTGTGCTTCAACTCTTCCCATGCCTCTGTTGTGGCTTGCAACTGAAGCTGCAATCAATGTTTGTCCTCCTTCTCTTCCTGTAGGAGTGCCCTCAATTCGGCGCTCTCTACAGCTTTTTTTTCATAAGCCTTGTACAACATGTCTGCATTCTCGGACACCCTGAGCATGGTCTCGTACATGTCCTTGACATTCTCCATGGCTCAACTCAGTGAACGTTCAACAGTTCACACCTGTAATCCAATCAGCAAGAAGACCTGCTCTGATACCACTTGATCTGGGTAAATCTTTGATACCATTAACCAAGACCTTTTACTTCAGCTGACGTGTTAGGATTACAATTTATCAAAAGCATTAATGAACATAAATGAACATCTGTATGTTGTAAAGAAGAGGAACATAACAAGCATGAGCAACATAAGACAAATTGATAATGGAGTTCGTCCAAGAGGGACTACATCTTTGGGCCTCAGTGTCAAGATGGTGTAGGTCGCTGCATTAAGTGTTGTAAGGAGTGAAGATGTACATGGATGGTGTTTTCACTAGCATACAAGGAAAATTCCCTCACGGAGGAGTGGCTGGACCTCTTTACGAGATGCTCCACTATAGGAACTCTCAGCCACAAAAAGACTCCTATCAGTATGACAATAACTCACACATAATGACTATGAATATCCTGCCAACATGGCAAAACAAAGGGATCTCAAACAACATACATGTGACAATGAGTATCTCGCCAACATGGAAGCAAAGGGATCTCAAACATAATACAAATTCATGATAGAAAGTACATCTCACATCAAGAATAAAAGAAGATCCCACATCAAACATCAATCGGGATCTGTACAACACAATGCATCTCATAAACAAAGAGACAAAGAATTACATGAAATCAACTCGTCATATACCTCACAATGAAGATTACTGAAGAAGGAGTTGCTCTGCTACTGGATCTGAAATCACCATCACAATCGTGGCGTCAAACAGTGTGAAATCGACTACTCACTCTCTAAAAACTGACACTTGCATCTCCACCTTGAAAAGTGGCCAAAAAATATAAAGCTGAGATTGACAATCTGAATACACCATCAAATTTGTGGCGTCGAATAGTGCAAAAATGACATAAAGTTTGTCCCGTTTGGAACTGGAAAAATTTCGCCCTCCTGAAAGTTGAGCTCAATCAAGGTTTTTCTTGCCTATGCACATGGTTCATGGTTCCGCATCACCTACAATAAAAAATATTAAACTTCGATCTGTGCGCTCCATCTTCCGCTGGCCTGCCCAGGCGCACTGTGAAAGTCAATTTTATATGTAAGAGACTGGGTGGACTTGACAAAGTCCGTCGGTTGGCATAGAGGTTAAGATGCTTAGTTTGGAGGAGAGGGGTCGGGGGATCAAATCCTACCCCTCTCTATTTATATGTCATAACACATTAAAATATCAAAATGTAGGTGCGTTTTTATTTTGAACTCCCATCGGATATTTTTTCAAGTATAAATGTGGGGGGTCAGGCCCTCATTGGGCAGCTCACCCCACCTTTTCCATCGACAACGTTGTAATAGGAGGCATGGGGGTTGGGGCCGCGGGGTGTTCCGTTGGCCCCACCCTTTTATGGTGGTGGTTCCCATAGTTTTAGGTGGCGTGGAGTGGTGGGTTGGGTTGGGTGGTGGGGTTCACAACCCCCGCCCACCCATATATATATATGGTTGCGTTCAATGTGAAGTGGGTACGTGGATCTGTCGCGTGGGAGGACAGACGGACCCGCCGGTGGTGGGTTTGACTCCGACCGGCTCCAGTTTTTTATATATATCATATGTTATATGATTTCCATGGGTCCGATGTTATATGATTTCCATGGGTCCGATGGGGGTCACGGCACGTCAGAATTTTAATATATATTTGTTTTTATTAAAAAAAAAAAAAAAAAACAAAAACAAAAAAACAAAAAAAAAAACCGATCTTTAAAGAAAACTCAAATTTGACCGTAAGAAACAAATTAACGATCCCACAAATTCGCCAGAAATCTGGTCGGAGATGGCCGAAATCCGGTGGCCGGATTTTGGAAAAATTGCGCCTTCCTTAAGCCTGCCCAGTCACCAAGTCAACCCATAATTTTGATTGCTCCTAACTTCTCCATACGAACTCGAAATTGAGTGTCGTCTGTACCATTGGAATCAGAAAGATGAGATATTCAAACGTGAACCTAGTTCGAGAGAAATCAAAATACTTTTATTTTTTAGCCCAATTTATCTTGTGTGTATTTTTGGAGCCACCTGGATCTGGTTGCTCCCTGTGTGTCTTTTTTTTTTTTTTTTTTTTTTTTTTAATATAATCTCATTTATTATTATTTTCATTTGTATGATTATATGATTATATGATGATTTTGACATCAATTATTTCATGATTTTAGATATGGGGCCTTATGGCTAGAAGAGGGAAATTGTTCGAGACCATCCTAGCAGTGACGAGTGTGCACAAGGTGGGGTGCACATTGGGTAGGTGTGACTAATAAAGGGGGAGTTCGAGGGGCTCTAGAGAGCACAATAGTGGCCACAGTGGGATGTGGGAGGAGTGTCCCCCTAGGTAGAGATGGAGGGTTAGGCAGAGCTCTGAGAAGAGAACCACATGTTACATGACTTGGTGGTAGCTCTCAAGAGGAGGGAGATGGATGCTCATCATTGAATGATTACTCTATTGTTGAGTATCCCATAGGATGGATGGGCCATGTTGGGGAATGATGTGGTGGATGTGGTAGGGACATTATATCGTGAGTGGCAACTGACTAATTTGAAGGGTGGTGATGGCAGCAACGACAACACATCCAATTTTGGTCACCAAGCCTAAGGAGATGTAGGAGCATCCCATTGGTGGTAAAAGTAGATAGGGTGATGGTATTGCACTACCACCTCCCTAGATGTTGGATGTTGTGATATACCAAGGGAAGCACCCATTATGAGGATGCTCCCCTCATTTTTTCTATGACTCATTTTTTATGGAAATAGCCCATTTATTGTATATAAATTATATTTATGATAATATACATGATGGTTTTTTGGTTCATATGATGTGTCTTTATGTGTTGATATGATGTATGTGATGTTGATGTGATGGATCTATGTATGTTTGGTTATGCTTCTAGATGATGTTTTAATGTGATGCTTGTTGGTCTAGGATATGATTTGTTATGATATAGATGACTTGGTTATGTTGTCATGGTATGTGTGAGAATATAACATGATCAAAACCTCATACTAACAATTTAGAATGTAGGTAATTTCAAAATAGGTGAGAATCACGAACCTGGAAGGTTTGGTTATGTTGCACAATGACAAGTTGGGAATCAAGGAACACGTGCAAATGAAAAATTCAAAGGTGGTTTGCATCAGCCAAGATGCCTATAATAGCATCGTGTTTAGCTTGCTTGTTAGTGGATGACCTAATACAAACTACATTTTTCAAGAGAAGGGTTTAATCAAGAGATTAAATGGCTCAGGTTGTCGAAGCGAGGTTAAGTAACCATTGATAAGTCCCATCAAAGAACCCAAGATAGTAGGTTCATATTTGATCCATCTATGACATGATGATATGAACATAGTTTAGTATACACATGGCGGGGTTACCAATAGGTAGAAGCTATAAAGTATTGTTGGAAATATTGGCATTGATGTCATTAATTGAAATAATGTTAATGTATGTTGAGTTTTATTTTACAAAAGGCCGAAAGTGGTGTGAAGTGAAAAGGCTATGCTAATCAATATGGAGGCCAAAAAATTGTCAATAAGGACATAATATATTAAGACAAAGTTCAAATACATATATTTCGTTAAACAAAAAATGTAGACAATACAAGTATGATTTGTCACTTGTCATCATTTCTAATTGCGATGTTACAATATATTTTTCTATTACAAATATTTTCAAAACTGAACATAAAATAAGAGAGAAGTTTTCTTTTGGAAGCCTAAGAGACAATCCTTCAGTTCATATTCTTCAAGGAATACAAACACCCAAGGAGGCTTTCTTACAAAAGGCACAACATAAAGTAGAAAGTGTTGTTGTTTTTTCAAGAAAAGGAAGAAGGGCTTTGTATGAAGACATTGATGGGTAGCAACAGAAGAGGAAGAAAAAATGGAAGAGGATAAACAATTCAGCAATGAAGTTGATAGCAGAATGGTCTATGAGGTAACTAGCATCTGAAACTTGATGTTATGATTGAGAAATTTTTGTCCTCTTATATGTTATAGTTCGAAGAGGAACATGTTGTTCCTTGTTGAGGTAGGAGCCTCCTGTGGGTTGTAGCCTACATAAAATTTGTGGGAGTTGGAGCTTCCTTGGAGGTAGTAGCCTCTTGTAGGTTGGAGCCTACAAAAATATGATGTAATAAGGAGTAGCAGCCTGCCTTCACATCACTTTCAGCCTAATATTCGTGGTTTTCTCCCTTCGGTGTTTCCACTCATATCTTGTGTCCTTATGTGTTGGTTATGAATGCTATGTGAATGACGTTGAAGTCTTGATAAGTAATCTGAAAACTCTCTTCATGACACCTGCAGAATGAATTCAATGTAACATGAACATGAAATATTAGCTGAATAATAAAGAAAAATGAGCAAAAGTAAAGAATGTTAAATTACTGATTCACACCCACCCCCCCCCACCCCCACTCTCAATAATTTCCTATCCTAAATATCAATTGGGATCATAGCCAGGTTCATCCAATAACAATATAACAACTAGAAGGAGGTCCTAAGTCACCAAAATGACTATTCTAGAAGGATGTTCAATGAATAAATCCCCATTATTTACTGGCACAAACTATGCTTTCTAGAAAGTGAGAATGAAGACCTACTTAATGTCTCTTAGAATAGAAGTCTGGGTTGCGGTAATGGTACGATATGAAGAACCAAAGGAAGGGACCAGTGACAGAGATGCCAAACTAGATTTCATAGCAAATGCAAAAGCAATGACTGCACTTTTGAGTGGTTTATGTGAGTCGGAATTTATCAAAGTAATGCATTCTCAAACAACCAAAGAAATCTGGGATAAATTAGAAAATATTCATGAGGGATATAAAAGGGTAAAGTTGGCTAAGTTGCAAGTATATAGAACACAATTTGAGACCTTAAAAATGAATGAAGATGAAGATATAGATAAAGTATTCTTAAGAGTTGTTGAAATTTTGAACATCATGATAGGTCTAGGGGAAACAATTAAAGAAAATGTAATAGTTCAGAAAATATTGAGATCATTACCATCTAAATTTAATCTTAAGGGAAACAATAGACTTCGAAATTTTGACCAGGGACCAATTACTTGGGACCTTGATAGCATATGAGGTGAGAATTCCAAAATGGAAGTCAAACATCAGGGAGTTAGCCTTCAAGGTGGAGAAGTTCATAGAAGAAAAAGGTTGTTCATGCTCAGGTTCTGATGAAGAAGAAGAAAAATTCGTTAAAAGATTGAAGAAAGGCACAGGTAAGTACAAAGGGAAACTTCCATTTAAGTGCTTTAATTGTGGAAGAGTGGGGTATTTTGCCTCAAAATGTCCCTATAAGAAAGCAGAAAATCAGTCAAAAGGGAAAGAAAAAAACAAATTCAACAATATGTAGAAAGAGAAAAGATTTAATAGAAAAACATTTTATGCTTAACAAGATAGTAGTGTATCTGAAAGCTCCGATGAATCCTCTAGTGAAGATGGAACCTTTGAATTCATCTTGATGGCCTTGGAAGATCTTGAAAAAGATTTTATGGAATATGAAGAAGAAGGTGAGGTAGATCTTGAGGGGGAGTTGGTTAGTGCCTGAAGGAAATAGAAAGGCTTAAACTCCGAAATGGAAAAAAGAAAGTGATTCTTCTGAAATATGCAAAAGAAGAATCAAATTCAGAAGACACTATTAAGTTGAAATTTGAACTTGAAGAAACAAAGAAGGTGGAAGATATTCTGATGCAACAAATAAAAGAGAAAAAGCAGGAGTGTGAAAGATTGGAAGAAGAGGTGGTAAGTCTGAGGAAGAAATTATAGAAGGCTCAAACTGAATTAACTATGAACATTCAACAGATAAAAGGTTCTAAACAATTGGACAAGATATTAAATGCTCAAAGATCTCCACTTGTAAAGGCTAGGTTAGGCTATGAAGGAGAATCCAGTAAGTCTAAGGTAGAGGATAATAAGGCAATCACTTTTGTAAAAGCTATGATGGGAGACAATGACAACTATCATCAATCTGAGAACAAAAATCTAGGCAACACTTCAACATCAAATGAACAGTTGCAAAGAAACAATACTGAAAAAAACTAGGAGACAAAAGGAGTGAATAATCAAACAAAAAATGAGCATATACCATACTGATTTAGAAGACAGAATTTTCAAATGTCTAGATGGTTATATCCCCAAACATCACCCTCTACTAGGTACATATATTACTTCTACGGGTACTGCTACTGCTGTAAAAAAATTGGACATAAAGCCATAAACTGTAGAGTTTATGTAAAAATATTTGATTTTGGAAATTCAAAAGGAATTAAAGATAATAATGGATTCACACATGTATATACTCCTGTCCGTAACACTATCGAATGTTTTTATTGTCACAATATTAGACACAAGTCATATGAATGTTATCTTAAGGACAATAAACCTTCATCTCAGAATAATTATAGAACAAATGGATGCATGCAATGGAGAAAGAAGATTAATAAGTGTGATCTAGTTCTATATGCTCAAGATCAAAACAGTTAATGGTATGTGGACAGTGGCCGCTCTAACATATGACTGGAGACAGAAGAAAGTTTGTAAGATTGGATGAAAATAAATCTCGTAATGTCACATTCGGCAATGATAAAACAAGGAAAATTAAAAGAAAAGGAACAGACCGTCAGAATAATGGAAGAGGAAAAGCTCAGGTTGTATTGTTTGTAGATGGTATAAAACACAATATGCTAAGTGTAAGTCAAATGTGCGACAAAGGTTGTGAGGTTCTCTTTAGAGCTCAATAATTGACCACATTCTTATTATTCACATTTTCTATCTTTCAATATTATTACATTGTCACTTTGTATTAAAAATTTTATTTCATCATATTTCATCATTAAAGTTATTTTACAATATTTATCATCTCAACAAACTAAGGTAACTAAGCAAATTTAAAATTAAAATGACTCAAATCTCAGCCATATTTAGCATATTTAAAATGGTTATATTAATATTAGATGTACATTTACATATTATAGATAAAATTAAGCATAAGTTTCTCATATTAACTCCAGATCCATCTTAACTCCAGATCTATCAAGCCCCGAGAAGGATCAAATCTCTCGAGATGCAAACCTTTTTTCAAGTTTTACACTCAAAAAAGAGATTTGCACTTCCACAAATTTGATCCATGTAAACGCTTAATAAATCTAGAGTTTAAATAGATCTTGACTAGTTTCTATCTTGATCCAGATCTAACACTGGTCCAACTCCACTCGATTAAGTCGATATCATAACATATAGATTTACAACGTATATAATTATAAACATAGAAACTTTTTAACATTGTTATTCCCATGGATAAAAAGGATCTAAACAATAATTCCTCGATGTGTTTTAACACAACTAACTTATTCACCATGCTAAAGCAACGATAGTAAAGGTATTACGAAGCATCGAAATCCTTTACGCGGATCGTTTTAGTCAAATGCGCAGTATTGTGATTTTTGGTGAGGTTTTAAGGAAGGGAACTATTTTTTTGGTGTTCCAGTGCTCCAAGTGAATGAATCTCGCTGTGTTTGCTTTTCATTGGTATTCTCCAGAGATATTAGGCGAAAAAATTGTTCCAGGTGCCTTTTACAGTGGCATTGAAGGAAAATTAGTTTCCAGCAGTGCCTAATCATTTAGTATTGGTCTAACATAGTTACTAAGTTCAAATTTAAATTCTATAAGATAGATTATTGACCGTTATCTTAAAGACTTATATATATATATATATATATATATATATATATTTCGCAGGAAAAAAAACACTGTATATTAAATGCAGTATATTTGTTCAAACACATTTCGTTCACAACTATAGAAAGCAAGTAAACATCATAAAATCAATGCCACATGTAACTGATACACCATTCCTGAGTGAGGAAGAGTAACCCAGTAGAGTAGCAATTATAATTTCAGAGAACAGGGATCTCCTATCAAATTTAATTAGCATCTGTGGTGTGGCTCTCATCCCTGTATCATCCAATAACAAAAAACAGATTACATTAAGAGAGCCTATAGTGTATAAAATGGTATGCAAACCTGTAGACGTCGATGAGCCATAAGTTGATGAGCATATATGTTTTCCGATTGGTAGTCGACCATCATACTGATTGGAAAGATTGGCATTATGAATACCGGCATATTTGCATTTGATCAAAGTTGATATAGGAATAAGGTTATTATAAATCTTCAGCCGGAAATATAACAAATAACCATGAACCAAATAGGCTGGGCACAGTTTTCAGGCTCGCTTGTGATATTGAACCAGGCTCGCTTGATGATTTAGAAGAGAAAAAAAGGAACATAGGACGTAAACAAAAAAAAAATCACCTCATTCTACTTGACAGTTCGCTTTATGGGACTAGTATGGATATAGAAACTCAAAACCAAAATCATCCGCGGTAACACCTAATAGGATAGTCGATATCATGGCAGGGGAACAGAGTTTTTCCATATAAGAGAACCCATTCCTATAATGAAGCATGTGTATACAATGCACCCGTCGAATGCCCCTCTCTTCGATAGTCCATCCGTCTCGAATTATTTTCTCTCGTATATATGTATGATGGGCGGATTATTCAGCCTTATCCATAATCTTTTAGCTCCGTTGTAACAACTCTGGAGTCCATTGTGAGTGATTTTTCCCGTGATGCCATCCACCACCATCTTCGGGAGTCACCATAGAAAGATATATGTGGTAAATTTAGATGGATAACGAAGAAAAGAGCTCCCTCAGAATGCCATAATCTCGCCTATGTTGTTTTGTTTGATCCATAACCGTCGTTCCAATAATAGTGGATCCTTTCGTACCGAGAAATTCCGACCCATGCTCCGCATCCTAAACCCCCTCCAAACAGGCCCCATCAAAAAAGAAAGCCGGGATGGAGATTCATGTGGTCCGATCCGTGAGAGAACCATCCACCACTTTGTCTTGTACCATAGGCCTTTTGTCAATCCATTTGATGATTGCCGTAGTAACCGAGGAATGTTAAAAGGCCTATTGTCAAAAATTTAACCTATTCCAAGCCAACCACACTCTGTATGAAGAAAAAGGAAGGTGTTTGAATTTTCCTTTTCATTCTTCCCCATTCCTCTCGCCACGAAATGAAATCCTCAAAGATCCACGACTCGATCCAAAAGAAATGACTCGGAACACTTCCATAGCCTATTGATACTAGGACAAATAAAAATAAGTGGGTGATGGATTCCTCCCCCGACAACATATTGCGCATCCGTTAGGTCCACGTTGTCCCCTTCTGATAAGGTTATCCCATGTTAAAATCTTTCCTTTCCAACACCAGCCACGCAAACAAAATAATCTTGGTTGGTATATCATGACCCCAAAATTGAAAGAAAGTTGTGGACAGTTGATCCGCGTAATTGGGCAGATTTATGCTTTGATATATGTCTTTCACAATCACAGAACCCTCCTTAGTAGGTCCATCCCAAGTAATTTTGTCACCCTCCACATCATAACATAGGCCGGCCCCTCTAAGTAAATTAATATATTGATTCCATGTCACTGCCTCATTATTATCCAGATCTAATTGGTTGGCAGTTTTAAACACCGGAGCACCAAAAGACCAAAAAGAAATAGCCTGTGAGATGTAAAATATACCCTTATGTGCCAAGCGATGGATGAGATAGGGTGGCATACCGATATTGTTAGTGGTGCCAAAAATGAGTCTGGAACCAATAGGTATATTTCGTCCATCACCGAATTGCCAAGTTAGCCGAGATGCAACATGTCCCAGAACCTTTCCAAAACTCCTCCATATGGCAGAGATGTTTGCATGGATGTGAAACTCCTGATTAATAAGCTGGTGCAGAGGATCGCCAGCAATGTACTTGCTCTTTATTATTTCATTCCATATACCCGCCCCTTTTAACGCCCGCCAGAAAGACTTGACCAGTAGAGCTTTGTTAAAAGCTCTCACATCAAGTATACCCCATCCATCGTGATTTTTGGGCCTACACAAAGATTCCAGTTTCACTAAATGATATGATCCGAGGAGATACCTCCCCATAAAAAGTGAGCAGTGATCTTATTGATTTCATCAATAGTCTGTTGTGGCAAATAATATAGATGAGCCCAATAGACCAGCAATTGAGTTAGGCCAGCCTGTACCATAATAAGATGACCACCCAAGGATAAGAATCATTGAGTCCATTTTCTTATTCTTTTTCTGTATCTATCAACCATCCATCTCCAATCTCGGTTCTTGTGATTACAGGGCTTAATGATAAATCCGAGATATTTGAACCCATCAGCTAACATCCTGTGACCGACCCCCAGGAACCATGCAATAAATAAAATTTCTTCTATGTCACCATACTCATATATGAGAATAGATTTGTGATTGTTGATCCAAAGTCCAGTCGCTGAGCCAAATCTAATCAGCATATAATGTATATAGAACCATTGGTTCCTGATAAGAGAGCTAAAAAGCAGCATATCATCCACAAATAGTGAGTGTGTGGTCGTGATTATCGTTGAAAAATAAAATCCTCTAATATACCCATTCTGCTCGACCCTGTGCATTATCCTACTGAACCCATCCATGATTAAAATGAAAATCATAGGCGATAGAGCACATCCCTGGCATAAGCCCCTCCCCGCCATGAAAAAAAATGTGGGAAGTCCATTTATGATAACAACATATCTGACAGAAGTAATACAAGACATGATCCATCGAATGATGTGGATAGACAGACCAATCTTAAGAAGAACGAGGCGAATATATGACCAGTCAATAGAATCATAAGCCTTGAATAAGTCAATCTTCATAACCAATGCTTCCCGCTTGTCATAGTGCATGGAGTGTAGGACCTCCTGTGCAATTGCAATTGCATCATGTATAGACCGCCCTTTTAAAAAACCATACTACTCCAACGAAATATGTTGTTCTAGGGTCTCCTTTAGTCGATTTGCAATGATCTTAGAGGATATTTTGTATATAAGGTTACAGAGGGAAATTGGTCTAAAATCCATAAAAGTAGATGGGTCCCTCGATTTTGGTATGAGAGCAATAAAAGTAGAGTTAAAATTTGCAGGCATATGCCCCGGCATCCTGGTTTGTTCCACCACCTCAGTAATCTCAGATCCCATCAAATCAAAAAATAACAAGTAGAATTCCGAGGGCCAACCATTAGGACCTAGACATTTATCAGGTGAGAAGGATCTAAGCGTCGAATGTACCTCATCCACTGTAATAGGCCTGTTCAGCACCTCATTGGCCTCATCCTCAAACATCTTATGAGTATGTTGAAGCATCCAATTTTGATTGTTTGCATCTATATTCAGATCAGCTTGATAAAAACCCGAAAAATGTTGATATGCTTCTCGTTGGATCTCCTCATTTGTGATAGCAAATGAACCATCCGGTTTCTTAATCCTCCATATAGCGTTCCTGTTCCTCCTGTCTGATGCACTTTTATGGAAAATTTTGGTGTTTAGATCCCCCTCTTTTAACCATTGTATCCTGCTTTTAAGCTTCCACGATATCTCTTCAATATGTAGGATTTCCCTTTTTATGTCCCCCAATTCCTTCAGAATTCGAAAAGTGTCCCCATTTGGAGTATTTGTGACCATACCTGTGTAAATATCTTTGATCTTGTCTGAAATAGCACTCAATTCAGCCTTCAGCGCCTTCTTCTTTGAAATCTCCCATGTTTTGGATGCCCTTTTAATCTTTTGCATCTTAAAGTGGAAATTTTCCCAAACTGTCCACTCCTGATCGCCCATATCCTCATTCCAAAGGTATTTTATCATCTTCACATAGTCACCCTCCCTCAGCCACACTCTATTAAATTTAAAAGTTGTTCCCTTTTTGATACCTCCCACCTTCCAAGAGAAAAAGATAGGCATATGATCCGATATATCAGAAACTATGATGGCTGCCCTCGGATCATATAAACCAAGAATGAGATTTTCCTTTACCATGGTCCGGTCAAGTCTTTTACCAATGTAATATTCACCAGCCCTTTTGTTGGTCCAAGTAGGGATAATCGGATCAGGTCTGATATCCTTGATATGGTGTGCGAAGAACATGTCATTCAGAAAACTGGATAGGGGATCCAATATGGAACGAGGTCCCCAAATCTTGTCCGTCTAGAGCGTTGAATTGAAATCTCCCATGATAATCAAATTCTGTAGTGAGAGAATGTCAGAGTCTTGCATACGATTCCAAAAATTTGTTCTATTGAGATATGGGGCGTATAGATTAATAGTGTTGAAAATACCGTCCATGCCCCTCAAATGACCTGATAAAAGCATTCCCCTAAAGAAACTGTAGGCTTATTATTTTCGCCTTGGCCGGATCCCATATAGAAATGGTGTCGCCCGAGTGCCCATTTGCATCCACAGCAGCCACACACAACCTTGGTTTGAAACCTAGACACACTTTTATTGCTTTGACTCGACAACATAGAGTTTCTTGACATAAAATGATAAAATATTCCACGGATAATAACAGGTCCCCGAGGCAATGTATTTTGGAGGCATTGTTGATCCCCTTGATATTCATGGAGAAAATTTGATTCATGGCAGACCATCAGACGGGTTGCCTGCTCTAAGCACCTAAGGGGTCCCGGTGTATTTGTCTACCATATCGATTTGGATGTCGGTGAGGTTCTCTTCCATATAAGAGAACAGAGCTATAGACTTTAATTTCCCCTTTAAATTTTTTCCCTTAACCTTGGATGATTTTTGGACCGTGATATTAGTTGTAGATGAGTGGGGTATGGTAGAATCAGTGGATCTAGGAGGCCTATCAAAAACTGTGAGGGCAGCTAGATCAATATTTGGGTTACTGAGAAGTGACTCTATATCGCTTCCCACCGAGTTCTTAGGTGAATACGAGAGATCAACCTGGTTAACTTCAGTAGACCTCAGACAATCATCAGTTTCTTCTATATTTCTCCCAGAATATGGTTCACCTCTATCAAAAATGGTGTCATGGGAAATCGTCAAGTCATTAACTGGTTTAAGGACAGGAACAATAGGTTTCCCTATTGGAACATCTATATTATTCACATAAGATGGTTCTCCCCTAACATAGCTGGTAGATTGAAATAGTGGGGGGTCAGTATCATAGGAAGGAGGTCGAGGATTCTAAGAATAGGTAAACGAGGCCAATACATATGGAGAAATATATCTAGTATCTGGGGGGGAGACAGGACCCTTGGGTGGCAATACACTGTATTGAGTTTTAGGCGGGCCGGGGGGACAGGTGTCCCTAGCTATTTCGACAACATTCTGATTTGATGGATCAGACAGTTCATGTGCAGAGACAAAAGCATCATCATCAGAATTATGAGGGTTACCTGATTCGAGACCACCCGGAGTGCCAGAACCAACAGAAATATGTCGCCCCCCATCTGCGGCGGGCATGGCCATCCGCTTGATGTGATTTCTGTATGGACAATTCTCCCGAAGATGGCCGGTCCTATGGCATATCAAGCATCGGAAAGGAACACCCCAGTAATATATACGCTAACGATGCCTTCGTTGTCCCCATAAAAGATTAACATCCCCAGTCAGCTCGCCCACAAAATCCACCTCGACCAGCATCCATGCAATCCTCTTATCTGATGCCCCCACAATGCTCGGGTCAATGTATTTTGTGCACCCGATAGCATTTCCAATCGCCCTCAACGCTTTTAGGGTCCAAAATTCTAGTGGCAGTCCAGGCAATTTAACCCAGATAATCCTACTACGAGGGGCCTCCATCACTGGGTTAAATCCTAAATGCCATGGAACTAATTGCATGAAACTTCTTCTCCTCACCCACATTCTGCTTGTGATCTTGTACACGTCCTTTTCATCCATGAAGTGGATACTAAACCATCCATTTAACAACATACTAATTTTGGGAGTGTAACCAATAATTGAGTGCCAGTGATTCGTGATCCAACCGGCCGTATCCACCTCCCCACCATCAGGAAACATCCATCTTCCTATGACTGCCTGTTTCTGCAATCTAGATACCTGCCTATTGAGGTCGTCACAGTCTAGGTTGACAACTTTGATATCCATATTGTGTTTAAAGATATTTTTCTTCTTACGTCTACCCCACCGACATTGCTTCTTGTATGGGATATCCTTCAGATGACCTTGGTCGTTCACCCCCCTATGAGGCAAATGCAAGATGGCCTGTTTGATAATCTGATCATCAATCTGAAATTCCTTCGAATATCTTTGTTCCGCCTCCCGTGTCGCGGCAATGAAACCCTCGTGAGCAGATGTATCAGATGATGGTCCGATAACCAAGTCTTCCATAGAGTAGAGTGGGAAAATAAACAATACGTAGTATAATTCGATGACAGGAGGATCAGGATGGCCCCCAATACTACCGTACCCACCGCCTAAAAAACAAAGATCAAATTTCACCCAATGCGACCCCCCCCCGTCGTATCATAAATAGATCCCCACACCGCCGCCATCTTCCAATATGCAAATAATCTTGAAGGAGAGAATAGACTCAGATAATATAAGCCTTGATATAAGATCGCTTTTCGTCGCCAACAAAATTCCATTG